>CM030367.1:208573852-209173852 GCA_017893485.1 Hemerocallis citrina | reverse complement strand
GAAGTGCTGGCAGCGGGGGGTGGAGTCGATGAGCAATCAGTTGCTGGTTGGCCTCGAGGGTGACGCCAGCAGCAAGGAGGAAAGTGGTCTGTGAACGGTTGTGGTGTAGAGGCATTGCAACGAAGGGGGGGGGGGAGAAACGAGGTTGCTGGAGAAGTTCGACGACGGCGAGGAGAAGGGTTTTAGGGTTAGGGTTAGGGTTAGGAAAGGATTTGGGGAAGTTGGATCTGGGGTTTAGGGTCGCGGTTGAAGGGGCGGTCGATGGGTGTCAAGGTCGGTTGCTGAAGGTGGAGGCGAGTGCGATGAGGGGGTGAAGGAGGGTCGGCGGGTTGGGGGAGGCAGTCGTTGGGTTCGGCATTGACGGGGAAGAAAGAGGGAGAGAGGAGAGAGGATTTAAATTAGGGTTTAATTAATATGGGGATTAGGGTTAGGAATTTGTGTTAGATTTGAGATAGTTTTAGAGTTTATCACAAACTCTAAAATTGGATCTCAATTGTATCACACGAAAAGAGATATGAAGAGCAAAATCAACACAATATTTTTTTTTCAAGAATGGCATAACTTCTCATTAATCTCAAGGTCTATATATAAGCTTAAAACAAATCTTGATACAAATCTCAAAATATTCTAAAATCTCAAAAATATTCTAATACATAAAAGAAAGATTACATATGGCTATAATTGCCAAAAACAAATATCGTACTGAAATAAAATTCTAAGCTAATAAAGCAGCTGTCCTAGACGATACCTGCGCTGATAGAAACGTCCAAATCGTCTTGAACCGATGTCCTTATCATTCTCCCCGTGTGGGAGAGGGCTCGACCCAATCGAGTCAAAACCAGTCCTCTAGTTATAGTGCTCTAAAATGTCTGGATCCAACCGCTGGAGCTCTCCCGATCTATCCAAGTATCCTCCGACTTCGGCTTGTTCTTCCACCTCACCAAATACCTGTGAATACCACCATCTCTTGTAGAGATTATCTGATCTAAAATATTATTCAATTCTTCTGTTGGTGGGCAAATAGTATCAGGTAGAGGGATAAATGTGGGAATCTCATCGTTAGACTGCAAGGTAGGCTCATCTATAAGAAAATTTATAGGGTTAAATTTTGAACCTTCAATATTGAAAGTCTTACTTATGCCAAAATGACCAGAAAGGTCAACGACATAGGTATTATTATTAATTGTATGTAGAATCTTAAATAGGCTTGCAACACGTATGTTCAAGTTCTTAACGAATTCAGCTGGAAACCGTTTCGGACGAATCCGAACCATCTCTTCGTCACCAACATCAAGAGTTATAAATTTCCATCTAGTATCTGATATTAACTTGTAGTTAAAATTATTCGCATTAATTTCCTTGAAAATTTCTCTATGCAAGTCATGAATGTGATATGCAAATGTGGGTGGAGACTCTGTGACTCTAGAATGTTCTAACACATGGATAAAATCTATAGGCTGTCAAGTTACTTAGAAAGAATGGGTGACTCAGATACATTTAATGGATATGACTGGATAGACTGTACAGTTGAGGAACTGGTCACTCTTTTTCTTCAAAGTCATCACTTACATGAGGTTCATAGATAAACTCATTATTGGGCTTATCAGCGATGACAGCGGTACTTTCTACAATGTTGATCCTACTGGGACTGGAACAGTTACCAGCAACATGGCCATATCCCTTGCATTTATAGCACTTAGTGAAAAGATCAATCTTATGTTAATCTTTTTCAGTGTTCTTACCCGTGTTGTTATTTCTAAGTGAATACGGATTTGAAATGTGCTTACTTGAGTAAGACTTGTTGGGGTACTGAGAAAAGGTGTGCTCAGGTCTAGAGGGGTCAGGGAGGTTCATTCTAGAAGAATGATCCATCGAATCGCTGGACTTGTACTGGGAACTTGCTTTAAGAAAATCCATATCGAGGCCAAGGGCATAAGCTGCCACTAATGAGTCCATGTTTCTATGAATTAGCTCGTTCCTCGGATCAGCTCGTAATCCAGCCCTGAACCTAGAGAGAGTTTGTTCTTCGCTCCTTTTACCTAAGGCATTGTACCGAATAAGGATGTCATCAAACTTATCAACATACTCTTTGGTGGATTTGCTTTCTTGATAAAGTTAGTTCCACGAATCTAGCAATCGGATGTGGAACGATAACGGCACATATCTCTCAGTAAGGTTCTCTTTCATGGCTTTCCAAGTGGCTATAGGAGCCAGGCCTCAGCCTCTGCGAGAGTGTTCAAGATTGATCCAGTGTTGTTGAGCTTTTCCAGTCAATTTCATCGTGGCAAGTTTAACTTTCAGGGCTTCGCTTATGTCAAACCACACAAAGTAATAGTCCATGACACGAATCCAATCGAGATAAGCTTGGGATTCCATGTGGCCTTCAAAATGAGGAACGTCAGCCTTAACGTTCTTCTTGTATTGTTCGTCAGGATCACGATCTTGACAACGGCCGTCACGATCATTCCCTTGAGGGATCTGACGATTAGCATGAAGCTCAGGGGCAACAGTTTGATTTAATTCCATTTTCTCAAGCCTCTGATTGATATTGGCAAGAGTTGCATGAATGAAAACTAGGGTAGCGAAAATATCAGAGTTTTCCATCTCAATTCGGGGAGGTCTAGGATTCCTAATTGAGTGGTCTGGGAAGGACAAGAAAGGCTCTTCGGAATTTGTGATGGTCCTGCGAAGACATATTCACCAACGGTAAAAACTAGGGGTCGTGTGTATGCTGAAATTTGGAGAGAAAAAACGTGTCCTAAATGCAATTAAGTTTTTTTTTAAATCTGAAGTGATCTAAAAGAACGAAAGAAAATAAAACAAAAAGACTCTAAACAATTCTAAATAAATGCAAAAATTTAAGACTAAATGATGCAAGAACTAGTGTTTTAAGAACCTTCGCTCTGATACCAAAATGATGTAAAACGTAATCGAAATAGAGAATTTTCAAAAATTTTAAAGGATTATTTTTACCAACATGTAATACGGATCAAGTTAGTAATTAAAACAGTTAATCGGTTCGATAGAATTTCAAAAATTGAATGAAGTTTAACAATCCCAATTAAAAGTTCAATCCTATCAATCAACAATAACACTTAATCGTTCTTAGCATGTAAAATATTCAATAAAAATTTGTACACTAATCGGCAAGTAGAACACACACTCTCAATATTGGTGCACGAAAGATAAATCAGATAATATAATAGAGATGATAAAGCAGTATAACACAAATATTTAAAAAGAAAAAAAGTTTACCAAGAGTTCGAAGAAAGCTTAGCAATGGAGAGAAAGTTCTGGCAGCGGGGAGTGGAGTCGATGAGCAATCAGTTGCTGGTTGGCCTCAGGGGCGACGCCAACAGCAAGGAGGAAAGTGGTCTGCGAACGGTGGTGGTGTAGAGGCATCGCAGCGGGGGGGGGAGAAACAGGGTTGCTGGAGAAGTTCAACGTTGGCGAGAGGGTGGGTCGACGACGGCGAAGAGAAGTGTTTTAAGGTTAGGGTTAGGAGAGGATTTTGGAAAGTTGGATCTGGGGTTTAGGGTCGAGGTTGAAGGGGCGGTCGATGGGTGTCAAGGTGGGTTGCTGAAGGTGGAGGCGAGGGCGATGAAGGGGTGAAGGAGGGTCGGTGGGTTGGGTGAGGCAATTGTTGGGTTCGGGATTGACGAGGAAGAAGGAGGGAGAGGAGAGATAGGATTTAAATTAGGGTTTAATTAATATGGGGATTAGGGTTAGGAATTTGTGTTGGCTTTGGGATAGTTTTAGAGCTTATCACAAACCCTAAAATTGGATCTCAATTGTATCACACAAAAAGAGTGATGAAGAGCAAAAATCAACACAATAATTTTTTTTATCAAGAATGGCATAACTTCTCATTAATCTCAAGACCTATATATAGGCTCAAAACAAATCTTGATACAAAATCTCAAAATATTCTAAAATCTCATAAATATTCTAATGCATAAAAAAAATATTACATATGACTATAATTGTCAAAAAACAAATATGGTACTGAAATAAAATCCTAAGCTAATAACGCAGCTTTTCTAGACGATATTTGCGCTGATAGAAATGCTCAAATCGTCCTGAACCGATATCCTCTTCAGGAACATCTGGTAAGTGAAGGTGGTGTCAGTTAGAGAAGGTGCCAGAGAAAGAATAGACACCGAAGAAGGCCGACGAATTCCTCCCTGGAAGAAACAACTAGTGGCTCTGATAACATTCAGGTGAAGGTTTTGAGGGTGAACAGATAATTTCTAATCTCAAAGTGTTGTAGTTATGTTTCTTTTCCCACTTTCATCCTAAGTGATTTCCATCCTATGTATAGAGGCTAAAACCGACATACCACTATGTCCAAGAATTGCCTCCATATTTATTTCCAGCTAATAGAGAAAATCTCTCTACTTGATTAGATTAGTTAGACATTAACCAAGCTCTAAGACATTATGAGGTTAGAGTTCTTACTCACTTCTGGGCAATGTCATAACTAACATCTCCCACTTGGCCATTCAATTAAATAAATTCCCAAGTTCACTCCAACAGTCCCACTAATCGTTTGACCTGGATAACTCAAAGTCCGACCAAACTAAGATGTTTCATATAGTCAATTAATCACCAAAATCATCGGTGGTATATAGCTACACAACACTTCAATTTAATTCTTTCCGCCATAATAAGTAGCAAATATGGATATAACGATCACGACCTCCTAATTTTCTTAAGTTGCTCTCGATTGGTAAAACAAATAACAGACTAGGCTAAAGTTACAAACACTTGTTTGTCTTCCTACATTTCTCCATCCTTTGTAATTTATTTCTTCAATTTATAAATTAATTATTATCGTCAACTAAGCTACTATTGACTTTTCCTTATATGTAAGCTAAAAGCCTAAAACCTTTAGATGTTACTTGTAACTAAATCTAAACTAGCAAAACTATGTCCCAGTGCATAGTAACGGAAGAGTCCCCGGGGACGAAGAGAGCGGAGATTAGAAAGAGCGCGAAGAGAGGGAGCAACCATCCTTCAAAACCAAAGGGATACAAATGGAACCAAGATGTTTCAGTCAAAGGCTTCATCCTTGCTTTCAACTTGTCATCCCTCACTCCACGACTTTGTCTCCATCCATTCCTCTCCTCAACATAAGAAGAATTCCATTCGTCATAACCTTACCTAACCCTTTCCCTATTAACATAAGTCAGAGTAAAGCACAAAACTCTCAATTTAGTTCATGAAATATTATTACCCATAGTTCTCTTGGAGTCAGCCTATATGTACAAATAGCAGGGTGCATAAACCCCACGATATGAAGTGTCGACACTTCTACTTGGTATATGTGTCAGATAGTCCTGTTCTGAGAAGCACGCACGAACATGATATGCCAACATGGACACGATGCAACATGACACATTGGCAACTAAAAGATTTCGAAAAACTATCCTCAAATAACAAGTGTCTTGTCAGATTTGTGAACCCGACACGATATCCATCGCGTGTCCGACACAACTCCAATACAGATAAAACTGTTTGTGCATCATAGCTCGTGTTTAACACATTCAATCCAACTCAAAAATAGCTATGTTAGTGTAGTTCTAAAATAAACTCTCGTATCAGCATACCATACAGCGTAGCATATTAAAGGATCAGCTTAATCATGATTAATGAGTTAACGTCCTCTAAATTCAAGACAAGGATAACAATGCCAGGTCTCAAACAAATTCCTTTCTCAATCAATAACTAAACTTAGATGATCACATAGGCCCTAGTTGGATACAGAGGTAGGCTACTATATCTGTAGTTAAATTTTTAGGTGTAAGTTGCCTCCTTGTACCTCCATTTTTCGCTCAAAATATATACCCCATTGGATTTCAAGTTTAGATACCTATGTTTATCTTTAACTTTGATGTGAGATAAATTACCTCCACTAACATTAGCCATTCCTCCCTAAATCTAACTTTGAGGTGAGATACCCCATTTTTCGCTCAAAATATATACCCCATTGGATTCCAAGTTTAGATACCTATGTTTATCTTTAACTTTGAGGTGAGATAAATTACCACCGCTATTCCAAAACCCTAATCGCAAAGACACAAACCTGGAGGATGCGAAATCTTCGGAAACGACGACGAAACAATCGTCTCATCATTCACCTTCTTAGGATTCTCGAGATTCCTCAACCAAAACAAGTCGCTCGCCGCCATCGAGATTCGCGTCCGTATAGGCCTTGTAATTTCGCCGGCGAATCGGAGGCGGTTTCCGATGAACTCTCCGTCGCGCTGCAGGACTCGAAACACTTCAGCGATGCCGTTGGAATTAGTTTTTTCCAACTTCTTATTCCTGTTCTTGGTTGAGAGAATCGGGAGGCGGGAAGAGGCGACGGTGGTCACCATTGCCGTGGAGGTGGAGGAATGAGAGGGGTGAGGTTAGCGGGAGGGGAGGAAGGGAAGAGGATGGAGTTGATATTGTCACGTGGATTTATGGGTTTGAGTAGGAGAGTTTGAGTGCTGGGAGAGGGGTGTGGAGTGGCGGTAAAAGGGGAAGAGTGGGGTGTGATTATCGGGGAGGGAGTGGAGGAGTTTGGGACAGCAATGCGCCGAAGATTGCGGGCTGTTAGGCCGTAAATGGGCTGAAAATGGTCGGTTGGGATTGGGATTTATCATTTACCAGAAGAGTCGGGAAAATGTTCCAAAGAAAAGGCTATTTTTAATTTTCGCACCTACATTTATTTATGAATCTTGGTAATTCCATATTAAACGACCTTAAAATATTAAAGTGATGACATCAAAAAAATAAGTTGGTGTTATTTCTTATTTTTATTTTTATACGTAGATGAGTCAAAAATATAGTCAAAAATATAAATTTATTGTTGTCTCTAATCTCTAATATTATAATGGGAGAAGACCTTAGTGTCACTTGTGAATCTATCAACGTGTGCGTTGTACGTGCATAACTAATATAAAGGAGGGCTTAGGTTTGAATCCTCACTATATCATATTTTTATTTTAAAATTTTAATATATTAAATGTGCTTCATAAGTATAAATTACTATCTATCTATTTATCTATAATATAATATATCATTTCCACTATATTAATGGAAGAACTGTCAAACAAATAAATATTTTTTTATTATTTTCTTGTCACCAAGCAAACAAACAAATAATTTCTAATCTCTCATATTATAATGGGAAAAGACCTTAGTGACACTTGTAAATATATCAACACCGTGCACCGCACGTACGTAACTATTATAAAGGAGGTATTAGGTTCAAGCTCAGACAGAGTCTGATTTTACTTTAAAATAACTATATTTATCAGGTATAATTTACTAGTGTAATTGAATGGGTGAATAAGTATGCAGTAATGAGTATAGTTTATTCTCATTATATTTTTATCTAATTTCTTAATGAACAGCTTCGGCTCAAAAACTCAAATGGTGAATATTAAAACCGACAATACCAAAAGTTTCTATGCCCCATGCTCAGATGAACATCATATTAAAAGACTGGTAGAGTTTAGATTATCCAACTCACGTTTTTTTGATTGCGCAAGTAGTGAGTGTAGAGGATCAAATTTGGGGCAAATCTTGAATGATGAATATTTTCTCCCAGGAAGTTTAAGTTGATATTGTAGACAGGACCTGCCCTGAGTTTCCGGGGACCCTAGGCGAACTTCCGAAATGGGAGCTCCTAATAACATTTTTTTTTTTTGCACGCAAAACACGTGCCTATATTTACAAGGGAAGTTCAAATTTGGGGCCCCTAAAATCGCGAAATCTTCGGGAGTCCAAGGCGGCCGCCTTACCCACCTCTATGGTAGGGCCGGCCCTAGTTGTAGATAAATGAACCAGGTTTTCCTACTTTACAGCGCGACATATGTTGGAGTAACAGAAGTGTTAGCTTTAGAAAATAGTTTCATCATCGATGAATTTAAGCGGGGTTCAGTAATAACGGTTGTTCAGTGATTACTGAATATTTTGTTGGTTGAGAGATGAATCAAACACTACACAAAATGAAGAGTTATTGTCTACAAAAAAATGTCCAAGGTAATTATTGAATTACATGATATACCTATGAAGCTGTAACTAAATAAAAAATAAAACACTTTAAATAGGAGTAATATGACAACTTTTGTGCACAAATTTTACTCCATAATATGATCGAGGAAAAATATGATGTATACATATCTGTTAATTAAAATCAGTCTATAAAAGGAAAAGGAGAATCAAATGAAAAGAGCCATGAGAGCCACAAACCACTCTTCCACCCACAGACCTTATGTTGCCTCCCATCTTCACCACTCTGTCAATCGCAACCACTCTCCAACCATGTCTAAACGAACCAGAGAAGAAGCCGAAGGTCTTCAGCGCGAGGGATTCCGAAGTAGGGTTAGAAGTTCAGCTCAAGAGCATCGCAGGTCTCCATCTCCAAGAGCAAGGTGGGAGCGCACAGCTGAAGAGCGAGAAAGGGATACCCGCCAGTCGCAGAGAAGAGCTGAAGAAGAGAAGTCGATGGCGTACAAGAGCTTCTCTAGAGCTGATCGATCTCCTCCTGCACTGGATCGGTAACAAGAAGAGGCGCTCCTATGCTGAAGTCACCAGAGGCAAGCACTCCGACGACGCGGCGCATAAAGCGTGGCGTCGATCTCCTTCACCTGAATTAGAACGTCAAACAACTAGAGAGGAATGCGAAGAAGAATGGGTTCTCGTCAAACCAAGGAAGAAAAGGCAGGAGAAGAAGAGCCCCAGCTCGTCGGTAAACTCGCACTTAGACGGTAGAAAAAATTGTCACAAATGTGCCAAGCCAGGCCATTCCATTAGCAAATGTCAGGCTGATTGGTTTTGCTATCTATGCCGACGCTTCGGCCACATCTCAACCAACTGCCCGAAGCGAGTCATGACCTCGACTTCTAACTTGAAAGCTCTGAAGTCAGCGAATCCAACTACGCCGGAGAGGAGCCAAACGCAAGAAAGCGTAGCGGGAGATAGACGTATCATACAATCGTCGATTACACTGACGCCGCTGATCGCTGAATTCGAATGTCGTTTCAATGGAGGGATTATAGTCAAAGCTCAGACGGGAGTGCCTACCGCCAAAGATGTATCTGACTTGCTTAAAGCTGCACTAGACTCATCGACATCACCAACTTGGGTTGTTCAAGAAATCGCGCCCAACTCCTTCTACGCTCACTGTAGCGAAACAGCGATCGCCAAGGAAGCAATTAGAGTTAAAGGGCTAGAGGGGAAAGACAATAATGGCTTAGAGTTCTTTGTGACTTTCAAATGGTGGTCTCGCGATTACGGAGCTCTGAAGGCGGATAATCTTTCTCCGGTATGGATTCGTTTATACAATCTACCTTTCCACTGCTGGGTTCGATCGGGGTTCCAGAACATTGTTAGATCGTTCGGCATGTTAGTTGACATCGACAGACAAACATTGACTCTCACTGCAAGGAAATTCGCTCGTATCAAAGTTGGGGTGGCCAATGAGAGTGACATCCAGTCTAAGATTTTAACCGAGTTCGATAATCACATCTACAAGGTCAAGGTGATCGTTGAAGCTCAAAAATACGTTTCGTTCAAAGATCCAAGGACTGGAGTCGACAACTTTACCGACGGCCCAGATGATCAGCTAGAGGTAGAGGACGATGCGCTGCCGTTGGATGAGAAAGACTGTGATCACAGACGTTCTTCGATTGGAGCTGGGCTTGGGAGATCAGAGCCGCACGTTTCTGAGAGGTACATCAACTTTTTGAATTCAAAGGTCCAGATGCAATCCGCAGTGCCCAAGAAGCCAACTCAGCTATTACTTTTGAAAAGTTCCATCCATCGGGCCCCACAACATGCAGGACAAGCCCGTTCAGTCCGTCTGGCAATAGCTCGAAGTGACGCGCACACTGTAGACGTCAACTCACGCGGCGATAGGACAGATGGCAAAATCGAAGAGGCAGAAGGTGTCTTGACAGCAAGAAATAGGGACAACTGTGTACATAGTATTTTAAAGCAAGACCAAGATATGGGCCTGACCAAACAGATGAGCCTGATTCAGGCAGATTGGATGAAATTCTCCAGTGAGGAGATTGAGAAATCTGTGAAATTGGCGATATGTTCGCTGATTCAGTCCTAGGAGTTATTGGGCTCCACTTCTGGGCCCCAGCGTCAAGAAGTGATATTTCCCACAAAGTTACAAGGTCCAATGGATGTGTTGACGCCCGTTACAACTCAAATCACATGCTCTCCAATTACACAGCCCCCTTTTTCAAACTGTGCCCATTTGAGCTCTGACCCGAGGTCACGCGAAGGAATTACTGGTGCTCCAGACGGCATTCGAGAGGATAATTTCATCTCCGTGACTGAAACAGAGGGAGACGACAGAGAAGTGAGAGGCAGTCTAGGTAGCTTCTCCACTAGAAAGATTACAGAATATTAGAGGAAAGGGAAAAGACAAATAGCTAGTTTGGATAGTCAGAACAAGGAGCAGGAGGGTGGACCTCAGAGGGGCAACATACATCTGGAGGCAAACGCTACAGGAGAAGGTACATCCAAATTAAATTGCTCTAATCTAAATTCTTTATCAGATGATTCTATTATTTACTTCGCTAGCTAGTATGGACTAGCCCTGGGTTCCACTTGCTCCGAACAATTATCTAACGTAGCTATCATTAGAGAGGTCACCAATATAGGGTCCATCTAACCCCGGGGTGTGTTAGGAGGGTGGGTTTCCACAGTTAGATATTTTATCGGTTTTTAATGGTCTACATCTTTTGGAACGTTAGAGGGATGCAGCAAAAATTTTTAAAAAGGGCTATAGGAGTTACTCTTAGCAAGATTCGCCCTGACGTCTGTGGACTTCAAGAAACCAGAATAGAAACTCCAACAGCGGAGGAATTCACTTCTCTTAGAGGAATGGAGGACTTTCACTGGAGATTTAAGCCGGCTAGGGGGTTTTCGGGGGATATAGCCGTAGGGGCTAGTTCTTCCTCCTTTGTGATCATCGACGACTTTATAGGTGAGTTCACTGTGTCGATTAGAATTAGATGTAGACGCGATGGCTGGATACAGTCGGTAACTAGTGTCTACGGCTCATACGACAGTCGATTCCGCCAAGAATTGTGGTCGGAGTTAAGATTCATAAGGCACAAATGGGGAGGGGCTTGGTTAATAGGAGGAGATTTTAATATCGCAAGATTCCAGGATGAGCATAAAGGCAGGGGCCACAGCCGGGATGAGCAAGATTCTTTCAATCAGACTATTGAAGAACTAGACTTATTGGAATTAGAGATGACGGACAGGCGATTTACTTAGTCAAATATGCAGTGTAACCCAATATTGGCTAAGCTCGATAGAGTACTGGCGTCCAATGAGCGGGAGGAAGCTAATCCATTGGCCAAAGTCAAATCCGCTATCAGATAAACTTCGGATCATCTGCCATTGGTCATTGACTGCGACCTAATTGGTAAGAAAAAGCATTTCTGCTTCAAATTCGAGAAAGCTTGGACCGTTTGTGAGGAGACCAGGAAGGTTATAGCCGAATCATGGAACGGTTGTACTTCTCGGGCTACAGCAGTAGGAATATGGATAGAGAAGATAAGGCAGTTGTGTAGGAGATTAAAAGCTTGGGCCAGCCAAAAGACGTACGTCATTAATCTTAGAAGAAAGGAGCTTGCGAGGGGAATTGCAAACTTGGAAAAAGCTCAGGAGGATAGAGATATCCAAGATAGTGAGAAAGATGAGCTCGCAAATAATAGACTAGAGCTACAATAGATCGGGAAAATGGAGGAGTTATACTGGCAACAGAGAGCGATGAATCAATGGCTTAGAGAGGGTGACGCTAACACAAAGTATTTTCACAAGGTAGCAAATGGAAGGAGAAGACAGAATCACATAACGGGCATCTCAGTTAACGGGACTTGGACTGAAAACGAAGATATCATCAAAGACCACCTAGATAGCCATTTCCACGAACTGCTCGGTCACAATACCGACAAACACTGTGCGATGGACCAGGATATGTGGAACTCATCCAGATTGGACAGAAGCGATGGAATCGAATCAAGGTTTACAGATACTGAGGTGTTTGAGGCAATTAAGAAGCTTGGACGGGACAAAGCTCCAGGACCAGATGGGTTTCCAATCTTTTTCTTCAAAATTTACTGGGAGATCATAAAAGTTGATCTACTGAACATTTTCCTCGAACTTTATGACGGGACGGCTAAGTTGGAAAGATTAAATTACGCTACGATTATTCTAGTCCCCAAGAAAAGCGAGGTTATCACACACGAAGATCTCATACCTATAAGCCTGCTGAACGGATCGTTCAAAATTATCACGAAGGTCTTGGCCCAAAGATTAGCCCCTCTCCTAAACGAGGTTATTGACCAATTGCAGAGCGGCTTCATCCATGGTAGGGATATCATGGACAGCATAGCTACGACACATGAAGTGGTCTTCCGAGGTAACAAAACCAAAGAGGACGGTTTTATCCTCAACCTTGACTTTAAGAAAGCTTATGATTCGGTATCGTGGGACTGCGTGGAGGAAGCCCTAGCTCTAAAAGGATTTGGCGTAAAATGGACAGCATGGATGAAAAAATGCATCTGCGGCGGGAAATCTTCAATACAGGTGAACGGGTGGCAAGGCAGAGAAATTCTTTGCAAGAAAGGCCTACGTCAAGGAGATCCATTATCATCCCTCCTTTTCGCAATTGTGGTCGACGGTCTGGCGGAGATGATTAGAAGGGCTATGGAAAATAATACGATAAGAGGGATTCGAATCAAAGGGATAGACAAACCAATGGCTATCCTCCAATACGCAGACGACACAATTCTGTTTGGGAAAGCAACGGTGGAAGAAGCGGCTGCCATTAAGACGGTATTGGCTTGTTTTCAGAGCTAGTCAGGGCTACAGGTGAACTTTTATAAGACCAGTATCATCCCTATATGCGACCAGCTGTCCACGTCGTGTTCTGAGATCAAGGATATATTAGAGTGCAAAGTCGACGAATTCCCTATTAAATACCTAGGTATGCCTATTAAGCCGGGTCCGCTGCTTAAGGAGGATTGGAACTTCATTATCACTAAGATTCAAAAGAAGCTGGCTGGATGGCAGAGTAGGTATCTATCCCTTGGGGGAAGGATAATCCTGCTCAACTCTGTCGTTAGCACGATCCTACTATATCTGATGTCCTTCTACGAATTGCCTAAATGGGTCATCCATCGGATAGAAAAACTGCGAAGAAGATTTCTATGGAAAGGCACGGACGAGGGAAATAAAGGTTTCAACTTGGTCAACTGGGGAAGAGTATGTAAGAGAAGGGAATTCGAGGGCCTGGGAATTGTAAACCTTCACGACATGAATAAAGCTCTGCTCTGTAAATGGTGGTGGAAGATTACTAACAAGCACGGAGGATGGTGGAACCTCTTTTTCGATCAATACCGCCAAAGACGCAAATTCAGATTGGGAAGAAGAAGCCCCTCGGCAAAAGTGTCCCTACTCTGGAAGGGGATAACAAAGCAAGGAAAGATCTTCCATACCAACACCACCTGTAAAGTAGGTAACGGGAAAAACACAAGATTCTGGAAAGACAAATGGTGTGGTAATACAACTCTGCAAAATCAATTTTCGTTAGCAGCGAAAGCCACACAGAACCTTGACCTAGCAATGGCAGACATCCGGAAGAACGGCAAGTTAAACTTTATAGTCTCCAATAGTATTACATCAGAGAGCAGGGTCCAATTTGAAGAACTGAATAATCTGGTTCTTCAAGAAGGAGGGCAGGCTAATATCGTAGATGATGATAGAGGGTGGGATAGGGACGCCTCAAGAATTTTCTCTGTATCTTCCATGTATAAATGGCTCAACAATGGAGGTACGAGATGTCAAGTCCAATCTGTTATATAGGAGGCCAAAGTTCCACTCAGAGTAAAAGTTTTTTGTTGGTTAGCTCATAGTAACGCGATCCTTTCCAAAATTAACCTGAAGAAGATGATTACGCAGATTGATGTGACCTGCGAGACGTGTCATTCTTCTGAAGAAGATGTGAACACATCCTTTTTCGATGTCCCAAAGCTCGGCTTACTTGGGAAATTGTTTGTAGGGATTTTGGGTGTAATCGGGTTCCTAACACAACAATTGACATTTGGGCGCATTTTAGAGAGTCGTACATCAAAATAGAAGATAGGAAGGCTTGGGACATAGCTTCAGCTGCCTCAATTTGGAACCTATGGCTAGAAAGAAATGATTTAATTTTTTGCAACAAAGTTTATAGATTTCCTTACTCTATGAATAACATTTTCCTTTTCATTCATGATTGGGCAGGGGCTCAGGAGCAAACTAAGAGGATCAGGAACAGTGCAGGAGAGTAGAGTGTTTCGAGCAGAGTGGAAGGACCTAATCCTTGAGTCCTTCGGTGGTTTTATGTGTTCTCATATCTGTAGTTTCTATTTCGATGCTTGTCTTTGATGCTTTATTTTGTATCGCTGTTCTTACAGCCTATCTGTATTTTTAGTTTATTGTAATGCTCTGTTTCCTTAATCCTCATTAATGAAACGATGGCCTCGGCCATCTTCTTATAAAAAAAAAAAAATGATCGAACACAATCTCTATTTAAATATTGTATTTTTTATTCATGCAATCCATCAAAAATTATGAGATTGTACTACATCATACTATTGTAGATTAAAATTTGGGTATTGATTACTTTAGAATATATCTTTCACTAGATTAGGAGTAATATGTCACATAAATAAAACAATTAACACATAGAAGGTATTCACAATTAGGGCTGCAAACAAGCCAAGTCGAGCCAAATATCTTGAGGCGCGTTTATGTATCGAGCTCACTTTTAGGCTCGAGCTCAGCTCGAGCTCGACACGAACCGAGTTTTGACCGAGTTCGAGACGAATAATCGCGAGCTTCTGCCTAAAACCCACATGCAAGGCCGACCCAACACTTATTGAGGCCTAAAGTGAACTCCGAAATGAGGTCTTTTAAAAGCTTATAATAATATTTTGTTAAATTTAATATATTTTTATTTAAATGTAATCTTTCGAGCTTTTTGAAATGCAAAATCATTTATTATGTTATTGTAATCAATTTCGGACTTTTTGGTATGTAAGGAGGTTTATTACGGACTTTCTGACATGTGAGGAGGCCTTTATTATTATATTATTGTAATCAATTCAGGTTTTTTGGTATGTGAGGATGCTTATTTCAGGTTTTTTAGTATGTGAGGAAGCTTTTATTCTTTAGATAATTTTTTTTAGGCCTAAAGCCCTAGCTTTGGTTGCTTTACCTTTGAGTCGGCACTGCCCACGTACCTTCAAGCTCGAGCTCGGCTCGTTTATGTATTAAGCTCGACACGAGCCGAGCTTTGACCGAGCTCAAGCCGAGTAGCTCACGAATAGCTCGGTTCGTTTGCAGCCCTATTTACAATAACCAACCCCCCCCCCCAAACATTATAAACAATCCAAAATTCCAAAATTTCATTCCTCTTTCTCATCAAATTAAAAATAATAATAATAAATCTCTACTATTTTAATGGGAAAGTTCGGATTTCTAAACTCTAATTTTGTAACTATATAAACATGTATAATACACGTTCAAACTATATCCAACAAATATAAATGTGCACATCTCGTGTAGCCCAAATCAAAATATTCAAACATATACTATTTTTTCTTATTCAATATATATTTATTTAATTTGATGACTTCATTTTTTTAGACGTGCATCGCGCGTACTAGTAGTTTCTTTAACTAAAAAGAAAAAGTGACACAATTCTCAAAGCGATTCAAGAATTCATTTCCTCTTTTAAAAATTTTTTCCCTTCTTTTTACCACCCAGCTTTCTCCACTACAATCCTACTACATTATTCTCCTCAACCCAAAACCACTATTTCCTCACACTTTATTCCCCTAAATTAAGTATTATATATTTCATAGATTGGTTGGCCTCTCTTTTCTTTTGCTAAACAACCATGATTCACTAAATTTTCATACCTTCAACCCCTCGAAATCCATGTCAAAACCCTCCAAGATATCGCCTTTATGTGATTTCTAACCCCATCTCGACAAACCCACAAAGCCCTTTTTAGGGTTTCGATTTTGGTCAAGAGATGGGGAATTCAGGGAGCAGTGGGAATCACCATGGTGGTAGTAGTAGTAGCAGGAGAAGAAATTCAGACCATAATCATAACCACAACCATCACCACCACCAACAGCCACAGCCACAGCCACCACCACCAGTGCCGCCATCTAACCCTGACCCACCACCACCTCCGCCACCGGAAGTCCCCGGTAATCGGTATGTTTTCGCGGCTGCAACACCTTACCCACCTCAGTTTCCGAACCCGAATCCGCCGCCTTATTATCAGTATGGTGGGTATTATTCTCCTCCTCCACCTGCTGTTCCTGTGCCACTGCCTCCGCCATTTGATCATTATCATCGGAATGGCGGTGGCGGGCCGCAGTATCAGGCTAATTGGGGTGCGGGTGGGGGAGGGAGGTACCCATCTGGGCCTACTTACCCTGCTCCTTATGTGGAGCATCAGAAGGCCGTTACGGTACGAAATGATGTGAACCTTAAGAAAGAGAGCTTGAGGGTTGAGCCTGATGAGTTGAACCCTGGGAAGTTTCTTGTGTCTTTTACCTTTGATGCTACTGTTGCTGGAAGGTATATTCCTTTGTTTTTGTTTCCGCATGTTCCCATTTGTAGTAGATTCTGAATTATTGTTGAATATAATGTAGGATTATAATATATTGTGCTTGAATTAGTCTGGCAATGTTACAATTTTAGGGGAAATTTTCTTGATGATTTGTCTAGTTGAGTGTCTAGCATAAAATGGCATGACATGTTTCAATACAAACAATCTATCGTTAGGGAGTAATATAAAGGGAGATGACTTACCCGAGAGTAAGAACATCAACTGATTGTAGCAAACAGGGAATAATTGCATACGGAGTTATTTGTTTATCTCTAAGACTACTATCAATACAAATTTGTGTTCTGACATTGTTGGTGTGTTCTACTTGTAGACATTGTTAGTTTCATGTTCTTTCAAGTGAAGAGAACCATGTTTGATTTCTGAGCTTCAATACTTTTGATTCAACATATTTGAAGTTCTCCTGTTTTCTGCCTCTTTATTTTTTTATTTTTATCTTCTTTTGTAAACAGCATTACAGTATATTTCTTCGCAAAAGAAGGCTTCAACTCGATTCTGAGTGCTACAAAGGTGGACTTGCTGCAGCCCGTCAATGTAACTTTTAAAGAAGGCCTAGGCCAAAAGTTCAGGCAGCCTTCAGGAACGGGGATTGACTTCTCAGAGTTTGAGGAAGCAGAATTGACGAAAGAGGGGGATATGGAAATCTACCCACTTGCAGTGATAGCGGAAGCTTCTCCTTTTGATGATCAAGACCAAAATGCAGGCTCTCCAAACTCACAAATCACACAGGCTTTGTTTGAGAAGAAGGAAAAGGGGGAATATCGAGTACGGGTAGTGAAGCAAATATTGTGGGTGAATGGCACTAGATATGAGTTGCAAGAGATTTATGGAATAGGTAATTCGGTTGATGGTGATTTGGATGGAAACGATCCAGGAAAAGAATGTGTGATTTGTCTCTCAGAGCCACGTGATACGACTGTTCTACCCTGCCGACATATGGTAATTGTCCATTCCTTATGTTAAGCTTAGTAGGATTATCTGCAAAGTTCTAATTCTAATTCTAATTACCTAGTATTAGCTTCCAAATGAGCACCATGTAGTAGTTTGTAATTAGTGAGTTACATGACACAAAGTCTGATGAATGCGTGCACACATAGATTCGTTTCTCCAAACATACCCACAAAGTAAATAAAGTGATGAACATGAGGTTACTTTTCTGTGAAATTCGACATGTATGCTGAACTCAAAGCTTAACCTTGGTGAGGAAAATTCCAATCTGTACATCTCAAATACATGATCCACATTGTTAATATGTTATAAGTAATTTTCTTCACCAAATTAATTCAGGTGAAATTTTTTGAGATTTGCATGTATTTTTGCCCATGGTTTTGAGAACCCAGTATCAATATTGACCTATCATATACAGGCAGTGTTAGACATGTTGGAGGTATCAGTAGGCAAGTCTCTTATCAGAGAACGACTATGCGTCTCACTACAATAATTGAAAGCATGGCTTCACACTTTTAGTCAAGGTTGCAAAATGAACAATTTTTTCTTCTTACGATAATGGAATTAACGCAACCACTTCATGGTGAAACACATTGAGAGCACATTAAGTCATTATTCTTATCTATATATGTCATATTTGATAAGGATCACTTTAAATATTATCACACCCTTGAGATGTAAAATTGGAATTTTAGGGCTAAGGGCATAGGAGGAAATTTTCTCCTAGGGACCTCTTGTTTTCTCATACAGACATACGCGAGATGCATTCTTTGGGTAATGCTTCCTAATCTCGATGATTAATGGAACATCTTTCTATGGTAACAACTAACAAATAGCATAGAGAGGCCATGCACATAGGGTGGGTGTGAGTCACAGGTTTGATTCCTGTCTAAAACTAATTATTTGGGATGCTAGAAATCCACCTTTGTCTCCATGTGGGGGGCTACAGCAAGAGCAAAAAAGAAAGAAAAATGTATTAAAGAGTGATATGAAATTTTATCATATATTTTAATAGAGTAACAGACTACTAGATAGGCACCAATACTTATAGTATCAAATGTTTTTGGTTTCTTCTTTTCTTTTTCTTTTTTGATTTGTCATCGCTTGTTTGTTTCCTCTATCTGTATCATCTCTACTGTATCATCTCTACTGGGCCTTGCTCACAAAAAAGGGCTGGGTCATGGTGCTCAAGGCTCCACGAAATGTTTGATAAAATGGGGGTCGTCATCATAAGCTAGAGAGCTAAGTGTTTCCCTAGGAGGCCCCTACAAGTAACAAAATGCAGTTGAAATCCATGAGAAAAGAGGGACTCTGACTAGATGTTAATCTCTAATCTTCAGTAATCGATAATGGTAAGTGATTGGACCAGAATCAGAATATTTGACTTTTGGCGGATAGGATTTTACTTTACATCAATGAATTTTATTTTAAAAAGTAATATAATTCTCCAAGTCTGATTGTGAATGAATCTGATGATAAGAAAAATCCCACGTCAAAGTGAAGCAATTCTGATAAGCAGAACTTCGAACTATGTTTATTTAATGTGTTGCATAGAAACATAAAATTGGGATGTGAGAGAGTTGTTACCTGATGAGTAGCATGGAGAGGGATAAAATGAGAAAATTTTAGAAAGAGGGAGTAGATAACTTTTTGTTGCTTTTTCTTTCCTTCTTTCTTTTGCTTCTTTTGACCTGCCCAAAACATTGTGTTCTGCAAGAGTAGAGAAAGAGAGAAGGGAGTGGTAAATCTTCAAGAACCAGTTAGATCCAAAAGGTACAAGGAACCAGTTTCCTAAATTAATGGGTTTTAGGTCCATCCGACCCAAAATTTAATGTAATTGGTTTTCTAAATCATTATTATGTCATTTTGCTTTTGCTGAATTTTCTAATGCGTACTATTTCACTCCTTAACACCAAAGAAAAAGACTTGACCTGGTGATTTGTTGACACCTATTTTTCTTCTTACAATAGAGTATAAATAACCCTAAATAACCCTGTGTGCTCTTTTCCCCCTTCCACTGCATGCAACTCCCCTTTAAAAGATATTAAATACTGAGAAGAAATTCAAGTTAAATCATTACTCTCCCCACATTGTAGTTTGTAAGCAATTAAAACATCACGTCTTGAATTCTATTACATGGTGTCCTGGACCATGTGGAGTTTGGAGCTAAATTGCGTGATGGAGTAGAAGATGTATGTTTGCTATGCCGGTCGGTATCTTTGGAGTTGCAGAATCCCTTTTTAGCAAAAACTAATGTATCAGCAGGGAACATCACTATGAAAATTCTAGGAAATTTAGCTGATTCTATATCTTTACTTTTATAGCTAGTGAGATAAGTGTGTATGTGTGGACATGTGCGCCTCTAAAACATGTTTATGCACACTTTTTCATCTCATTTTGGAACAGTAATTTTAAGCAGTATAGGGAATTTATCTTGTGACCTTAGAGCATCCACAGTCGTTTGCTAAACCTATTCTAACTTTAGAAATGAAAATTTAGCTTTTAACGAATGTTGCTGCAGTCGTTATTGCTAAATTTTAAAAAAGCATAGTATGAAACGGATCTTGTTCATCCGTCTAATAACTAAGCAAAAAAAAAATATTATAAACAGTGCCGGACGGATCAACTTCAACCGTCGGCACATTATGAAACTAAGCAAAAGTGTGAAGAAGGATGAAGGTCATCCGTCTATTCCTTTTTTTTTTATTTTTTTTATTTTAAATAAAGTAAAAAAAAAGTGTGAAGAAGGATGAAGGTCATCCTTCTATTGCTTTTGATTTTTTTTTTTTTAAATAAAGTAAAAAAAAAGTGTGAAGAAGGATGAAGGTCATCCTTCTATTGCTTTTTAAATAACAAATTAAGAATGGACGGAACAACTTCATCCGTTAAAAACAATTTTTTTTTAATTATCGAATTGAGACAGATGATCTTCCTCCGTCTCAATGCTCAGACGGATTATGTTAATCCGTCTTCTATATTTAGCAATCTTCTATCCAGACTTCTAACTTTAGCAACTTACTGTACATTCCTATTCTAACTTTTGAGTTTTTAGCAAACCACTGCACGTCGGTTTTCTAAATGGATTTCTAATTTTTGAGTATTTAGCAAACCACTGTGGATGCTCTTACAGAAGATATTGCACTAAACCGAGCAGAATGGAAAACCGGGATTCATGTAGCCGACCCGATCTAGTTGGGAAAAAGGCTTTGTTGTTGTTGTTGTATAGGGAATTTATGACAACTATTATGCAATGAGGGAACAAATAAGAAGCTTAATGATTAATATTATACAAGAAAGACATGCACTGCACATGGTAATTATCTATTATTGTCCAGTAAGGAAGATTCTAATACAATTTTATTGAGTTTCAGAAAGAAAGAAAAAATGTAACATGCAGGTGAAGGAGATATAGTGGGAATGCTGTTGTAGTGCCTATATAAAGGCTAATTAGTTAGCAGTTGATTTAAATTGAAAATACGTGTTGTGAATTCTTCTTCACATGCAACTACTGCCTTTAGTTCTCTCTTCTTGATTTTTAAATTTCCCTTCTTCCCCATATGCTCTGATGTTTTATTTAATTGCCTTCTCAACTTCCCTTTAAGCATCCACTAGTTATTTAACTTGACCAAGTATATTGATTTCTTGTAAACTCGTTTTCTGTGCAGTGTATGTGCAGTGGCTGTGCAAAGGTCTTAAGGTTCCAAACAAACCGATGCCCCATATGTAGGCAGCCAGTTGAAAGACTCCTTGAGATTCGTGTCAACAATCAGCTGGAAGAGGAACGAGAGGTAGGTCAGGAAGATCCGGGTCAACAACCAGCCTGAACAGGAACAAGAATCCGGTGGTCATGGTTAATGATAATTGTTTTTGGAATTGGTTTCTAAGGTGCAATCTATAAGGAACTCCTGATGTATTGTTTCCTTTCTGTATCCGTTTGTGATGATTTCACCATAATGCTTGCAAGCTCAAATGGGGTATTGTGCCACCCAAATGTATATGTTGCACAAATTTATTTTCTCTATCCAACTCTGTTGCCTATGTTCTCAATTACAATGCACACTTCCTTCAGACCAATAAATATCGCCAATTGAGTTGATGCTTGATGTTTGAGTTCATGCATGTGTTCTTTCGTGGGAATCACTTTTGGTGTTGATTATGTCTCTGTACGTATTCGCAATATATTTAGCCTTTGGGTGTTTATGCATGTCTTTTTCTTGTCATTTCTGTGCAATGGTGCAGAATTAATTTTGTTTCATTTCTTTCTCGTTAATGGAACAGGTCAGTCCGGTCTGTCGTAAATAGATAATTCTTCTTTATCCTTGGAACTATATATGTATGGCAATTTTGTAGAACTCTGAGCATGCTATGCCCAATACTTCACCACTGCTCCTTGTAGGATTCAAATTTTTTCAGGCATGAATCTTTCTTATAGATTGCTAGATTTGAGAAAGTATAAACTTAATCATGGGATTACAAATAGATTTCCTGTAAGAATAACTGTAGTTTTTCTTCTATGAACACTAAACTAATAATAGTGCTCATTGGCCTTTTCTATTATTAGTGCTTCATTACCCCTTTCTAAATAGATTGGTCAGTGAGAAGCTTAATCAATGAAGTGTAAAAACAGTGTATCAGGTAGTCATAATTTAATTGATAATAATGGAGGATTTCATTTCAGTGTTTCATCATGTTGGCACTAATCATAGAAAGCATACACCCTTTTTCACAGAAGATAATCACTTTGTTAAACAAGTGGGCTGCTTGATTGAACCTATACCTGCCATGAATAATGGCTGATAAAGTTAATCAACACCCGGACCCTTCTCAGAATGTGAGATGTCACTTGGTAGAAGCAAGTGCTCTGTGCACACACTCTTGATTACTCTTTACTCCATTTATGTTTTGAAGTTCTAGCTACTGTAATTTTCGTTGACAAGTATGTTGTTTATCTTATTCTCGTAAATGTTATGTTGCGGGTTTAGGGTCCCGGAGAAAATCAACTCTTTGGTTATAGTGATGATCAGTTTTTCTTCTGTGAACACGAAGTTAGCGCTAAATAAGAGCTAGGATTATGATTCTGTTGACAGAAGTATAGTGATAAAGGGTCAACTGTTAACAAAATTCTGCATATCTTTTCAATAGAGGTCTATGACCTTTGAAATTCATGGTGGCATTTCAATAGGGAAATATTTTTATGTGGTGTTGATGGTGATGATGATGATAGATGATAGTGATGGTTTGATATTGCTCATCTTAATGGGGAACATGAAGTATCCACAATTTCCAGACTTTGCAATGTTATATTGCATGATCTTGACCCTCAAAACCATAATTGTCTTCTTTAATCAGAGCTTTCTTGTTCCACCTACCATTTAAACTCATTGTGGAAGCTCCACAGTTTTCCACTATAAGAGGACTATATCAAATTCAGATTTCGGCTCATGTGGATTGTATTAGGTTGAGATCTTACCTACTAAATTCTTTGATACGTCTGATAATTAGCTATAAACAGTAAGCTGATACACTCATACTGAGTTTTCAGATCAAGCTTTCAATTGTATCATATGAATTGGACGAAAAAGTGATCTTTATCTCGAACAATTTGAAGTAAAGTTCTTAGTATATGCTAGACTAAATTCTTTGAATTTTCCTTTTAGTAGAGATCTTCTGGTGTATCAATCAATATAGAGATATATCAGCCATATCGAATTTGAATTTTTTCAATCAATACTTCTAACACGTCGATATTGATACCAATACGGTTTTCTCATTTCATGTTCTCAATAAGACAAGCAGAAAACTAAGAAGCTTTTTTGTGTTGATTTTGCTTTAAATTCTATGTCATATATACACTTTGACCATTAATGTTCTTTCTTTTGCATTTTAAGAGCCTGAGGTCAAAATTTACTGTGCAATCTAATTTCATAAAGGATCATGGAAGATAGTGTGCATCGACATGCAGTCTACATACTTTTCTATTCTGCTCGAACCTGATAAAATGAAATACACAAGACGTGCGTGGCGAGCGTGTTAAAGTGCACATGAAACTGAGCATTTTATGATTGCATGTCTCTCGCACACAACTAGCAGGGGATATGGTATTCAAGAACCCATGCTTCTAAAAGTGAGCACCCTTATAATTGTTCACACATATAGTTTATGTGGCGAGTAGGTGGCTTTCATGAATTAGTTGTGACATGTTACTTTGGAATTTATGCTTCCTTCTTTTTTTTTAAAACTTGCATTTGTGTGCTCTAAAATGTGTAGGCTTGCAATTTTGCTAGGATTGCTAGTAGTGCTGTGATTGTGGTGCTACTAGATATGTTTCAGATTATATGGACATGCAAGGAAAGTTGGATTATTTTGATGTGCAAATGCACATGAATTGAAGCATGTAACATTACTAACTTTAATGTAATTCAACTCTTGAAACATAAATGAGAGGATCACTATATCAAGAGAATAAAATAACATGAAATAATGACTAAGATACAATTAATTCAGAAATCCTAAGTCATTATTTCATGTTATAGGTACAACAATTTATTTTTTTAACCATGAAATTTAATCATGTGAATGTTATATATGCACTGCACTGCATGCACTTAGCACGTTGTTAGAAGAAAAAAACATAACATCAAATAGAATGCTTTATACACCTTAAACTGTTGAAATGTGGGTTGATTTTGCATAAATTTTCTGTGTATAATATGATTTAGATGTTTCAATACCAATGTGCCTCTTTCTCTGGTAACATGTTTAACTCATATCTCTACTATTATAACTAAAATAGATTGTGCTTTTGTATTAAATCATCGACTTATAAATGTACATCACATATTTTAAAATTGAAGTTTTATTTATCATCCACTTAGAGCCAATCACCCTATTGTTAAATCTAAGTTTTAACTACACTTAGTTTCTCGCATGCATTGAACTTACTAAGTAGTGTATATAATGCCTCAAATAAAAAAATTATACTCAACTAGACTATATTTATTTGCATATGTGATGTCTGTATTTATTCTTATCATTTCAAGAATCTAGAAAATAATTCACCTGTACTTAGTTTTAGTAGTATGGTTGAATAAATCATTTAATATTTTTCTCTTTTTTAAACAAGTATTTTTGTTGTACATACTTTGATTTACCAATGAAATTTGTGTCATAAGAGTGAAGAGTGGGACTCATTGAGATCTCTTTTTAATGAGTTGTACTAATTATATTCAAGTTTTGTAGACTCAAAATGTATTAAAGAAAGAAAAAATGAAACCCACAAGTAATCATTAAAGATATATATTTGCATGAGCTTCACATTCTCGTGTCTTATAGTATATTTTAAGTCCACAATGGCTAAGCACAACTTGTTTATTTGACTTTGGGTATTACATAATATGAATTCTTTTTTTGTTATTTTCTCATCAATGAAACACAAGGGTGTAAATTAAATCCGCATATGCATCTGAAAATATTTTGAAATGGATATTGTACCCGAATCTTAATATAACCGGATAAGGATATTTAATATTCAAATCCGCATCTAATTTGAATACTGATTCAGATCAAATCAGATGTATTCCTATCCGAAAACATCCACACACCACACAGAGACGCGCATGCGCATCCGCACACGCACACGCACACGCACACGCACACGCACACGCACACCCCACCCCTAACCCTGACATGTACTAGTAATCTGTACATGCGATGCATGTCCTAATATTTTAATTTTTTTTTAAAAGTAAATACTAAGACGTAACCTAGCCTCGAATCTGAGACATCCCTTTACTCATCACATAGTCTTTGCGAATTATCCATAGTGCCACCAACTTTTATTTTATATGAGTGACACTTTAGTAAATAATTACCGTCGTAAATAAATTTGAAATTTGAGCGTATTATGGTAACAAACAATAGTTGAGCAAATGAATGATTAATATAACCCCCACTTAAAATGAATGGTTGAAATTAGATGATTGATTGTCTACAAATTACATTTTGTTTACCTAAATACATAACCAACTCTCACATTATAGTATTACTAGTATTTTCACGTGCGATGCATGTTTTGATAAGAGTTTGAGGATTTTCGCGTGCGATATACGTGTTAAGAAATAATTTTGGAGTTGGACGTGCGTTGGACGTAGTGTGGAAAATTATTTTGAAGGAAAAACTACAATTTGTACGTGCAATTAATGTATATATTTATAAGTAGAATTTGAGTTGTACGTGCAACTATGTTTAGTGTTAAAAAAATATTATAAAATTATTTTGCACATGCGTTGCACGTTTTAATAGGTGGAATTTTTTTTATTTGTTTGTTTTTGTTGAAATTAACGAGAGAGTTGGAGTTACACGTGCAACGCACGGATTTGTATGTTGACAAATGACAACTCCAACTCTCCCATTATAATATTAGAGATTACTAGTAAACTGCACGTGCGATGTATGTTTTAATTATTGTTGCCGCTAAATCTGGTGTGGGGGCAAACAGATAGTATTTATAGATTCTTAAGAAAACTGAATAGCAAACCCGTTACCTGTTCCGTCGGAGTTTGGCGCTGACTCCTGCCGTACACCTGCAAAAAGTGCGTGACACCGGGGTTGTTCCCGGCGACGCACCCTCCGACGCTCAAGTCAGTAATCAGGAATGATTATGAAAGAGCGTAAAAACTGGCAAAAGATTGATTACCTCTTAATGGAGATGGATGGGGGGTATTTATAGGCGCCGCTGGGATCAGATTAGGAATGTAATCCCTGTGGTTAGATAAGGAATGTAATCCCTAATCCCCAGTGAAAGGATAGATACAAATCAGGGCCGTTGATTAGGATTAATCAGAAACCCTAATTCTATCCTTTCTGGACCGGGTTTGTTGCGGGTTGAAACCCGCACCCAGTTGAGGTGGATCCGCTCACGGGTTAGTGGGTTTCCAAGAAGGAAAACCAGTACCCGCTTCAGACCCATTGGTAGGTGAAATTACCGTTTTACCCCTGGGCTTCAAGATTCGTGCCCGATTTGGACGGTTCCGATTAAACCCCATTTTTAGCCATATCACGAGCCCCCCACTCTCGAAGACTGAGCTTGGTCAGCCTTTGAGGAGTAGTTTTACTGTTTTAATGGCTAGTGGAGTTGTGTCGGAGTCCAATATGGGAGATTTTGAATCTTGAAGGAGGGAGTGTGGTAATTTCTGAAGTTGGTTGCACTTCGAGTTGTTCCTGAGTTCTCCGGATCATGTGGTGTTTTCGTTCACCTTTGCGAAGTGTCAATTCATCGTTCGGGGGTCTTAGAAGATTGTTTTTGGTAATAATTACTTGTTTGGGGACTAGAAAATGCTTCCCCAACTTTACAATTACTTTCTAGGAGTTCTTCCTTAATTTTCCGAATTTTTAATTGTTTTTTCGCAATTTTTTGGCGAATTGTTCGGCCATTTTCCTTCGTTGCGCGACCTACATGCTTGTATCACACTACCGACCCCTCCCAGCGCTCGCTGCCCAGGAGGCCGAGGTCCGTGGGTGGTTCGGCACCTTCTTCCGAAGAAGAGAGGGACCTCGGCTGGGTTGTGAGTGCTGAGAGGGAGTTCGGCGAGGTCCGAGGTCCATCTTTCCATGTAGCATGGTCGGTGTCAAGAACGCTCGGCAGCTGGTGCCGAACCCCAACTTCCATGTAACATGGTCGGTGTCAAGAGCGCTCGGCAGCTGGTGCCGAACCCCAACTTTCCATGTAGCATGGTCGGTGTCAAGAATGCTCGGCAGCTGGTGCCGAACCCCAGCTTTCCATGTAACATGGTCGGTGTCAAGAGCGCTCGACAGCTGGTGCCGAACTCCAACTTTCCATGTAACATGGTCGGTGTCAAGAATGCTCGGCAGCTGGTGCTGTTGTGCAATCTAGATGATCTAAATAAATAGATAAACTAGACACAAATTAAAACCTCGCAAGTGTACGAATCGTTTATAGAAGCGTAGTAATAGCAAGGGTCGATCCCACAGAGACTGTAGATTTTAACTAACTAATCAATAGAAAAGAATAAAAATCATAAAGAGTTGATCTAAAAGTCTAAAAGAAATTAAAAGATTAAAACTAAATCAAGAAGTGTTGAATCACAAATATCTATTAAGTAGTTGGGTTTTTATCTCCACCAGTAGTTAGTAATACTAAGTCACCTTCTGAACTACTTCTAATTACTCATGTTGTTCTCTTTAAGGGCATGGTATCTACTCCTTAAAGTTAATGTTTCCCTAGGTCAAGAATTAGGCATGGTATCTACTCTAACCCGTTTCTTTCCTTAAGTATTTAGCATGGTATCTACTAAGTTGCACTTGAAGGAAGCATAAGAACAATGGAAACGAACAAACACTCAAAGTTCTAGAAATTGGTATCAGATCTAGATCCTTTAAGTTGATTAAACCAGGAACCCCTAAAGATTTCCTTGTTACAAGATATGAACACGAGATACGGGTCGTCTCAATATGCTCATATAACAGATTCAGATAGATGGTATGCAAACTTGATATTCTCAAGTTCTGTATGTCAGTCGACTGGCTGTCACCTCAGTCGACTGCTCTCAGAACTTGAGAACAAGTTTGATTATCATCAATCTATATCAATTCAATCAGATTCAATCAATAAGTCAAGTAGAAGGTTTCAGAAAAAATATAGCATTGCATAACTACGGTTTCAATCTACCCAACTATAAAATTAGTTCCACATAATTAAACTTTTATTGATCAACAAGTTCGAGTACATGATTAGCATAAAAGAATTAGAAAGAGAAGGAATAAACTGATGTAGTTCGGCCAGATCGGTCGGCTGGCTGTCACACAGTCGACCGACCGTTCTCTTTTTCGATGATGATCTCCTCTCTCCCTCTTTGATGCTTATAAAGTAATGCTCTTTGTTGATGGCTTGATGGTTCAGAACTTCTGTGATTTCGTGATTCCAGAGCGCCTTCTATCCGTCCTCCTCTTTGATATTTATAGAACACCCCCAAGAATTAGGGTTTGCACTCCTCCTTTATAGAAAAGTCCTCCTCTTTGATTTTCTTTCTTCTTTTTCTGATCTGCGGTTTATTTCTTTCCCTTTTCGTCTATTCTTCCTTTTCTGTTATGATTTGGATTTAGATTTGGACGAATCTTCAACTGCCTTATCTGTTAACTCCGCCGAATACCAGTCGACTTGTCTTCTAACCAGTCGACTGTGTCGAGACATCTGTAGATTTCATAATTGATCAGCCCAGTCGATTGTTCTTTGGAGTAAGTCGACTGTTGATCTGCAGTTTCCTGTGTATCATCCTTAAAATCCTGAATCTGCTTCGTTTTGCTGTTATCGGCTGTTTCCTATAGAAAAGAGAAAATAAGAGTTAAATACCACATATAGAGCTTTTAAATGTCTAATTTCATTAAGATTATTGCTTCTAAATGTGAATAATATTGTGTTCATCAAATACCCCCAAACTTAGCTTTTGCTTGTCCTCAAGCAAAAAGTGAATTTATGAACAAGGGGAAAATAATAGTACTCTCAACCACCAAGAATTCTGATTGTGTGAGCATCAACATATAAAAATATAAACAATTTCAGATAAAGTAAAACTAAACATACCTACTTTCTCCAGTGCAATTATTTATTCATAATCCCCAAACTCAATCATATTTGTCATGCAATTAATGTAGTTATAGTATGCAACTACTCAATCTGTGATTATCCCTTTTCTCTACTACAAACCGAGTAGCAAACTAGAGTTTTTTTTTTTTTATTTTTATTTTTATTTTTATTTTTATAGTCTCTTCTTTAAAGTTGTCACTTGCCTTTTGACGCGAATGCAAAACATTTGTGATGAATCCACCCGGTTACTCAACAAGTCACAAACTTTAAAGTGCTTTGCATACTCATATTTCAAGTTGCCGTTTGACGTAAAGGTAAACATTGGTGATGAATACCCCTAGTTACTAAGCACTCAAAACATTGGAGTAGATTGACTTTATTCAAGTATATATATATATATATATATATTTTATCACTCTATTTACTTAAACTCAATTTAGGACTAGATCTAAAGGGAATAATCACCAGAAAAAGCATCACATTTGTTTATTATGTATAATCGCATGACTCATACAATTTTGTAAGGGAATATGAAACTCAATAATCCTAAAGTAAATAAGTATACTTACTCTTACTTTATAAGAAATTGTTTATCCTAAAAAAAAAATATGAAAAATCTCCTAATGTAACTAACTAACTACCCCCAAACTTAGATGGAACATTGTCCTCAATGTGCGAAAGAAAATTTAAAAATAGGCATGTGTCACCATCTAGTAAGGAGAGACTGAAAATAAAAGATGAAAATAACAGATGGATAACGAAAAGAAAATAAAGGGAAAGTGTAAATACTCCCCTGAAAATTGGGTTGCCTCCCAATAAGCGCTGTGTTTCTTGTCTTCAGCTAGACTGAATGAGTTCATGCTATGTATTGAATTGTTTGAAGATTCACATCTTCCTCGTGCGGTTCTACACTCATCTCAATGTACGGCTTCGCCCTATGCCCGTTCACCTTGAATGTTTGATTTTTCTCTTTGCTATGAACTTCCAATGCACCATGTGGAAAGACTTTTGTAACAATGTATGGGCCATACCATCTTGACATAAGCTTGCCTGGAAAAAGTCTTAATCTTGAGTTGTATATCAATACCTTCTGTCCTTCATAAAACTCCTTCCTTGCTAGCTGTTTATCATGGTACAACTTGGTCCTTTCCTTGTACAATTTTGCATTTTCATATGCGTCATGTCTCAACTCTTCAAGCTCGTTCAGTTGCAATCTTCTTTTGTCGCCTGCTTGTTTCATATCAAAATTGAACCTTTTGATGGCCCAATAGGCTTTGTGCTCCAACTCCACTGGCAGATGACAAGCTTTTCCAAAAACCAAACGGTATAGTGACATGCCAATGGGTGTCTTGTATGCGGTTCTGTAGGCCCATAGTGCATCATTCAAGCGTAGCGACCAATCCCTTCTGCTTGTATTTACTGTCTTTTCCAAAATGCCCTTGATCTCTCTATTGCTAATCTCCATCTGCCCACTGGTTTGAGGATGATATGGAGTACCCACTCTATGTGTAATCCCATATTTCTTCATCAAAGAAGCAAATGGAACATTATTGAAATGACTCCCTCCATCACTAATTATTGCTCGTGGTGTACCAAACCTAGTGAAAATGTTCTCCTGCAAAAACTTGACAACAACTTTGTGATCATTAGTTTTTGAGGGGATAGCCTCGACCCATTTAGACACATAATCCACACCAACAAGAATATATAAATAACCAAATGAGTTAGGAAAGGGACCCATGAAATCGATTCCCCAAACATCAAAAAGCTCGATTACTTGGATGTTTTGCAGTGGCATTTGATTTCTAGAAGAGATGTTGCCCGTCCTTTGGCATTTGTCACAAGTCCTGCAAAAGGAAAAAGCATCTTTGAATACATTGGGCCAATAAAAACCAGATTGCAATACCTTAAGTGCTGTTCTTTTTGGTCCAAAATGTCCTCCACATGCATATTAGTGGCAATGTTGTAGAATACTCATTTGTTCCTCTTCTGCAACACATCTTCTTATAATCTGATCAGGGCAAAATTTGAACAAATAAGGATCATCCCAATAATAGTGTTTGCACATGGCCACCAGTCGCTTTCTTTCCTGTTGTGCCATACCTGGAGGGAAAACATGAACAGTGAGATAATTTACAATATCTGCAAACCATGAAAAATATGAGCAGTGAGATACCAGTCGACTGGTTCTGTTACCAGTCGACTGCCCCTGTTGTATGTTTATTTCAAATAAATGTTCATCTGGGAAATTTTCATTAAGTGGGGGCACAATTCTCTCTTCCTCATGCAGTACTCTGGACATGTGATCTGCCACAACATTGTCACTTTCTTTCTTGTCTTTAATCTCAAGATCGAATTCCTGAAGCAATAGCACCCATCTGATCAATCTAGGCTTAGCATCCTTTTTAGCAAACAAATATCTCAAGGCAGCATGGTCAGTGAAAACAATAACTTTAGAACCAATCAAATATGATCTAAACTTTTCTACAGCAAAAATAACAGCTAACATTTCTTTTTCAGTAGTGGAATAATTTAGCTGTGCATCGTTTAGAGTTCGAGAAGCATAGTAAATAACATGGGGTACCTTATTGATTCTCTGACCTAAAACAGCTCCTAAAGCATAATCACTTGCATCACACATAAGCTCGAAAGGATGGCTCCAATCTGGTGCCATGACAATAGGTGTAGAAGTGAGAAGATTTTTTAATGTAATAAAAGCATTTGTGCACTCTTCTGTCCATGCAAACTCAACATCCTTAGTCAACAAATCACAAAGGGGTTTGGAAATTTTTGAAAAATCTTTTATAAATCTTCTATAGAACCCTGCATGTCCAAGAAAACTCCTAACACCCTTGACTGTAGTGGGAGGGGGTAGCTTTGATATGATGTCAATTTTTGCCTTGTCCACCTCTATGCCTCTTTTTGACACCACATGTCCTAAGACAATACTTTGTTGTACCATAAAATGGCACTTTTTCCAATTCAGCACTAAATTGCATTCTTCACATCTTTTAAGTACAAGCTGCAAGTGGTTAAGGCATTCATCAAAACAAGATCCAAAAACACTAAAATCATCCATAAATACCTCGATGAACCTTTCCACCATGTCTGAAAATATACTCATCATGCATCTCTGAAAAGTTGCTGGTGCGTTGCACAATCCAAAGGGCATCCTCCTGTATGCAAAAGTACCAAAAGGACATGTAAAAGTGGTTTTTTCTTGATCTTCTGGAGCAATAGCAATTTGATTATAGCCACTATAACCATCTAAAAAACAATAATGACTATATCCTGCTAATCTTTCTAATATTTGATCAATAAAAGGAAGAGGGAAATGATCTTTCCTGGTCTCGTTATTCAGCTTCCTGTAGTCAATGCATACCCTCCATCCTATGGTCACTCTTGTAGGGATAAGCTCATTCTCTTCATTCTTCACCACTGTGACTCCACTTTTCTTAGGCACCACATGTATAGGGCTCACCCACTTGCTATCTGAGATCGGGTAGATGATGCCAACATCTAGTAGCTTCAAAATCTCTGCTCTTACCACTTCCTTCATGTGTGGATTAAGCCTTCTCTGTGCTTCCTTGCTTGGTTTTGCGTTGTCTTCAAGAAGTATTTTATGCATGCATTTGGATGGGCTTATTCCCTTGATATTTGCAATGGTCCATCCTATTGCACCTTTGTGTTCTCGCAGTACCCTCAGCAACTTCTCTTCTTCCTGTGCACTTAAGTTCGCAGCAATTATCACTGGTAGCGTCTGGTTCTCGCCCAAGTATGCATGCTTCAAATGGTCGGGCAGCTGCTTAAGCTCTACGTCTGGAAGTCTCGGTACAGTCGACTGGTTCCTGATAGCAGTAGACTTGTTCTGTTCACCAGTCGCCTGATCTGAGGAAACACAAATATTATCAGACACCAACTTTTCAAATACAGGTGCAAGCTTACCTGAATATGACTTTGGAGTTTCAAGGTGATGTACTGTCTCTGCAATCCTGCCGTCATCGTATTCCTGTTTAACATGATCTAAGGTTAGAGATTGTGTGATTGTGGTTTGTAGTGGTTCAATGCTATGTACCTGAAATGTTTGATCAACAACCTCCTGTATCACATCAGCATTATAGCATTCATGGTCATCATGTGGTAATTTTAGTGTATCAAACATTTTGAATTCAACCTTCTCTCCATTTATTTTCATGCTTATAGTACCCTTTTTAACACAAATTTTAATATCAGCCGTACTCATAAAGGGCCTACCTAGGATGATCGGTAGAGACGATGGCATTGAAGATTCCTCCATATCTAACACAACAAAATCAGCAGGCAAAATAAAATCGTTTACCTGAACTAGAACATCTTCCAAAATACCTCTAGGTCTTTTGATGCTGCGATCAGCCAACTGCAAAGTGATGGATGTTGGTTTGAGTTCCCCCAATCCTAGTTTTTCGTAAACAGAGTAAGGAAGAAGATTGATGTGCCCCCAAGTCTAGCAGTGCCTTTTCAAAGAAGTGCTCACCAACCCTGCAAGGAATGGTAAAACTACCTGGATCCTTCAGTTTAGGAGGTAATTTTCTTAATAATACAGCGCTTACTTCCTCTGTCAAAGCCACATCCTCCCTAACCTGAAATGTTCTTTTGTGAGTACAACAATCTTTCAAAAATTTGGCATAAGACGGAATTTGTTTAATAGCATCAAGTAGGGGGATATTAATTTCTACCTTCTTGAGAGTTTCAAAGATGTCAGATAAATGTTGTTCTTTCTTTTTATTGACTAACCTTTGAGGGAATAGTGGCAAAACTGTTCTTTCTTTTTCACTTACCTTGTTGGACCCCAACACTTTTGATGGTTGTGTTTCTGCTTCTTCTGTGTGTGTTCCAACCTTGTTTTCAATTGTCTTACCACTTCTCAGGATTGTTACTGATTTGAGCTGTTCTTGGCCTCTAGGGTTTGGTATGGTTTGTGAAGGAAGTTCTCCTGCCTTTCTTTCACTCAACTCCTTTGCAATCTGCCCGATTTGAGTTTCCAACTTCTGAATTGCTTGCCCTTGTTGGTTGCTTGTTTGATGTTGTTGTTGGAGTAATTGAAGAACGGTGGATTCAAAATCCAACTTCTTCTGTTCTTGAACTGGCCTATCAAACCCACTTCCCATTTGGAAGTTCCGTGCATGTCCTTGCGAAGATTGGGTGCCTTGATTGTTGCTCCATGAGAAATTTGGATGGTTCCTCCACCCTGGGTTGTATGTGTTCGAGAAGGGATTGTTCTTTTGTAGAAACACTCCTCGACCTACATAGTTTGCATGCTCCTGATCTGTGAAAGAAGACATGGGACATGTATCAGTGGTATGATCTAAATGAGAACAAATTGCACAAATTTCGTTTGTTTGATTTTTAACTTCACCCATCGTCGACATTGCATTAACAAGCATATCAATTTTTTTATTCATGTTTACCATTTCTAATTGAATGTTATTACTATTAGAAATTTCGTAAACTCCCTGTTTTTTCGACGGGCCCCTTCTTGTTGAGAATTGTTGTGAGTTCTCGCTGAGTTCTTCAAATAGTTCAATAGCCTCTTCGCCACTTTTCCTCATCAAGATCCCGTTGCAAGCTGAATCCACAATTGTCTTATTAGTATCATTTAAACCTTCATAAAATGCTTGTACCTGATCATCTTTAGGCATGTTGTGTGTAGGACACTTGAGAAGCTTGTTTTTGAAATCTTTCCATGCTTCGAAGAATAAATCTCCATCTTTTTGTTGGAAGAGTTGAATCTCCCTTTTCAGCTGTTTGGTTTTCTGGGCTGGAAAGAACTCTTTCAAGAATTTGGTGGCCAATTGCTCCCATGAATTGATTGATCCTGGTTCCAAAGAATTATACCATAGTTTAGCATTAAGTTTTAAAGAAAAAGGGAACAAGATTAACCTGATTTGTTCAGAGGTAAGCCCTTGGACGCTTTGTGTCCTGCAAAGATCGAAAAAGTCTTGCAGATGGAGATGAGGCTCTTCATCTGGTTTGCCACTGAAGTGGGGAACCATACTAAGTAATTGGGGAGATAGATGCATGTTCCCTGTGACATTCGGTTGATAAGCAATGCAGGAAGGTTGCTCAATATTCTTAGGCGTGAATTTATCCTGCATTGGCACTCGATTTGGTATTTCCTCAGCCATTGTTGCTCGTGAATTTGGTCTCTGTGCAGTCGACTGGTCGCGTGTGGCAGTCGACTGGTTTGCTGCAAACAGTTTACCTAGTCTGTGCAAAGTACGTTCTGTTTCTGCGTCAATAGGTAGTAGCTCTGGACGAAGTGATCTCCTTCCGTGCATTCACCAAAATCCTGTAACCAAAAAGAAAAAAAATACTAATTAATAAAATTAAAAAGAAAGAAAATAAAATTTCCTACTGATCTGTAAGTTAAAATACTAAACAGTCCCCGGCAGCGGCGCCAAAAACTTGTTGTGCAATCTAGATGATCTAAATAAATAGATAAACTAGACACAAATTAAAACCTCGCAAGTGTACGAATCGTTTATAGAAGCGTAGTAATAGCAAGGGTCGATCCCACAGAGACTGTAGATTTTAACTAACTAATCAATAGAAAAGAATAAAAATCATAAAGAGTTGATCTAAAAGTCTAAAAGAAATTAAAAGATTAAAACTAAATCAAGAAGTGTTGAATCACAAATATCTATTAAGTAGTTGGGTTTTTATCTCCACCAGTAGTTAGTAATACTAAGTCACCTTCTGAACTACTTCTAATTACTCATGTTGTTCTCTTTAAGGGCATGATATCTACTCCTTAAAGTTAATGTTTCCCTAGGTCAAGAATTAGGCATGGTATCTACTCTAACCCGTTTCTTTCCTTAAGTATTTAGCATGGTATCTACTAAGTTGCACTTGAAGGAAGCATAAGAACAATGGAAACGAACAAACACTCAAAGTTCTAGAAATTGGTATCAGATCTAGATCCTTTAAGTTGATTAAACCAGGAACCCCTAAAGATTCCCTTGTTACAAGATATGAACACGAGATATGGGTCGTCTCAATATGCTCATATAACAGATTCAGATAGATGGTATGCAAACTTGATATTCTCAAGTTCTGTATGTCAGTCGACTGGCTGTCACCTCAGTCGACTGCTCTCAGAACTTGAGAACAAGTTTGATTATCATCAATCTATATCAATTCAATCAGATTCAATCAATAAGTCAAGTAGAAGGTTTCAGAAAAAATATAGCATTACATAACTACGGTTTCAATCTACCCAACTATAAAATTAGTTCCACATAATTAAACTTTTATTGATCAACAAGTTCGAGTACATGATTAGCATAAAAGAATTAGAAAGAGAAGGAATAAACTGATGTAGTTCGGCCAGATCGGTCAGCTGGCTGTCACACAGTCGACCGGCCATTCTCTTCTTCGATGATGATCTCCTCTCTCCCTCTTTGATGCTTATAAAGTAATGCTCTTTGTTGATGGCTTGATGGTTCAGAACTTCTGTGATTTCGTGATTCCAGAGCGCCTTCTATCCGTCCTCCTCTTTGATATTTATAGAACACCCCAAAGAATTAGGGTTTGCACTCCTCCTTTATAGAAAAGTCCTCCTCTTTGATTTTCTTTCTTCTTTTTCTGATCTGCGGTTTATTTCTTTCCCTTTTCGTCTATTCTTCCTTTTCTGTTATGATTTGGATTTAGATTTGGACGAATCTTCAACTGCCTTATCTGTTAACTCCGCCGAATACCAGTCGACTTGTCTTCTAACCAGTCGACTATGTCGAGACATCTGTAGATTTCATAATTGATCAGTCCAAGTCGACTGTTGATCTGCAGTTTCCTGTGTATCATCCTTAAAATCCTGAATCTGCTTCGTTTTGCTGTTATCGGCTGTTTCCTATGGAAAAGAGAAATTAAGAGTTAAATACCACATATAGAGCTTTTAAATGTCTAATTTTATTAAGATTATTGCTTCTAAATGTGAATAATATTGTGTTCATCAGGTGCCGAACCCCAACTTTCCATGTAACATGGTCGGTGTCAAGAGCGCTCGGCAGCTGGTGCCGAACCCCAACTTTCCATGTAACATGGTCGGTGTCAAGAGCGCTCGGCAGCTGGTGCCGAACCCCAACTTTCCATGTAACATGGTCGGTGTCAAGAGCACTCGACAGCTGGTGCCGAACCCCAACTTTCCATGTAACATGGTTGGTGTCAAGAACGCTCGGCAGCTGGTGCCGAACCCCAACTTTCCATGTAACATGGTCGGTGTCAAGAGCGCTCGGCAGCTGGTGCCGAACCCTAACTTTCCATGTAACATGGTCGGTGTCAAGAACGCTTGGCAGCTGGTGCCGAACCCCAACTTTCCATGTAACATGGTCGGTGTCAAGAGCGCTCGGCAGCTGGTGCCGAACCCTAACTTTTCATGTAACATGGTCGGTGTCAAGAACGCTCGGCAGCTGGTGCCGAACCCCAACTTTCCATGTAACATGGTCGGTGTCAAGAGCGCTCGGCAGCTGGTGCCGAACCCCAACTTTCCATGTAACATGGTCGGTGTCAAGAGTGCTCGGCAGCTGGTGCCGAACCCCAACTTTCCATGTAATATGGTCGGTGTCAAAAGCGCTCGGCAGCTGGTGCCGAACCCCAACTTTCCATGTAATATGGTCGGTGTCAAGAGCACTCGGCAGTTGGTGCCGAACCCCAACTTTCCATGTAACATGGTCGGTGTCAAGAGCGCTCGGCAGCTGGTACCGAAGTCCTTGACTTTGTCACTTTCTGGTGGAGAATGCCTTGCGGAGTTGGTGGCTTTTGCGCTCCTGGCAGACGTGGCAGTCATTAAATGTGATGGCTTCTGAACTTCTGACAGCTCTGACGGATGAGACGCTCATTTAAAGTAGTGACCTTTGAGCTTCTGCCAGATGGGACAGTAATTAATGCGATGTACGGCTTAGCGAGGCAAACAAGGCGACGATTGAGGTCGCTTTTGTCGTTTTGCGTGAATGGGCTGGCAGTTTGGGCCCATTAACCTCGTTTTGCGCGCCTCGCTCTATAAAACCCCACCCCCCCTCTTATTTTTCACTTCTCTTCTCTTTTACTCAGGCAGTTATTTGTGCTAAGCGAGTGATTCCGGTGATTGTCGTTCGTTTTTCGGTGAAGTTTCCGACAGCACGTTTTTTAAGGTAATTTATACTTAGTCTTTTTCCAAGTATAAATATGTCTCTTCCCTCTGTCACCGAGCCGTCTTCTTCTTGGTCCGAGCCCTCCCTTGAAGTTGTCGAAGCCCAGACTCCGAGTCGTCCAGATAAGGGCAAGAAGGTATTTGGCTGAGACACAATCGTAGAGGATCCGAAGTGCATGGGGGAATTCGGCAGGTTACCGGGGCCACTGACCGTGCTTCACAGAGTTCGAGAGCTTCCGGAGGAGCACGCCGAGCGAATTGTTCATGGGAGGGGGAGGACTTTCGAGGAAAATGCGGCGAGGGAGACAACCGAGGCGGATGAGACGGTGTCGATCCTCCGCGAAGAAGACTTGGGAGTGATCCGGGACTGTTTCCACATCCCGGAGGAGTACGAGCTTATGCTGCTGGGTCTTGGGGTTAGGGCCAACTCACCGCTGCCAGTGACCATGTGTTTCTGGCCGGTTGATGCCTTTATTGCCAGGGCTCGGCTACCTCTCCATCCGTTCGCTATCCTCATTCTGAGGTGGTTTGGGGTCAGCCCCATCCAACTTATGCCGAACGCATGGAGAGTCATAAACGACTTCGTACTTCACTGCCAAGCTGCTGGGATCGAGCCAGAGCTGAATGTACTTCGGACGATCTACCGGCTCCATCAAGGGAACCGGTCGGAGTTCCGGTACTATTTGGCTCCGAGGCATGGCGGTAGGCTCGTCATATGCCCCGACTCCATCAAGCACTGGCGTGAAAAGTTCTTGATAGTGCGGAGTGCGGAGGCCTGGCCTATCCCTTCCAGTTGGGTGGAAGAGGTGCTGAAGAGGTTGAAGGCGCTGCCCAAGCTTCACCCTAAAGAAGAAAAGGCAGTTCGGACACTCCTCGATCGACCGAAGTATGATTGGAAGGAGCTGACCGAGGATGTCTTGTTCAGGGGAGGGCTCTGCCGCGTAGATCCCAGTACACGGCTTCTTTTATGCTTTCGTGCTTTGTTTTTCATACTTTATTTTTCATGATTTGTGTTGTGCTAACAAAACTTTGTCTTTAATGCAGAGGCGATGGACTACGATGCGGTGTTGGCTTTGAGGGCTGGCCTTGCCAGTAAGGCACCGAAGAAGCGCAAAAGGGTGGCCACCAAGTTGCCGACCGCCAAGACTCCGAGGGTCACGGAGGTGGCCGAGGATGTGGAGACCCTCGGAAGCCCGGCTGGTGCCGGTGGAGGTGCCTCGGTGTCAACCGGGGTCGGCGAGTTCCCCATCGCTGCAGCCCTTGGGATGGCGACGTCCCCGCTGTCGGTGGTGGCCGAGGAGCTCCTGACCGAGGAGCACAAAAGGATCCATGTTCCGGACTGGCAAGTTCGAAAACATGACGGATTCCTCGGCAACTCCTTGGCGAGTATGCAGGCGGTCAAGCACCTGGCGACGCCGAAGGATCGCGCTGCCATGGAGGCCGGGCAAGAAGGCAACGACGTCATCGAGATTGCTCGCTCGGCGGTCTCGGTAAGTGTTGAATTTTTGCTGTGCCTTAATTCTTCTTAGGCCTAATTTCACTAACTCTTTTAATGCCTCGTCTCCTATCGCAGATCATCGTCCATTTTGGTCACCTCACGGAGAGGTTGACGGCTCTGGAGAAGGAGCTGAAGCAAGAGTCTGACCAGGTTCGAAAGGAGAAGGCCCGGATGGGGAACGAGCTCGACAAGCTCAGGGTCGAGTTCGAAGGGCGGTCGACCAGGGTCGGGTCCCTCGAGGCTCAGGTTGCGAAGCTGGAGGGTGATCTTCTTCGCCAGAAGGAGGAGGCGGCCAAGCAATTGGCCGAAGCGGCGGAGGCCAAGGCTGCCGCAGTGAAGGCGGCGGAGGACGCGACCATGGAGAAGGCGCAGGGTTTCCTCACCCAGAACATGGCAAAAGCCTACGCCGAAGCTATCGCCCGGGTGACGAAGGTGTACCCTGACGTGGACTGCTCGGGATGGAGATTGTTCCCGGGCCACGTCGAAGGCTTCGACCCCGAATCAGAGGGGGAAGAAGAAGAAGGGGAGGACGAAGTCGAGACTGAAGTCGAAGTCGTCGCTGAGGTCCCGGGGTCTGTGGTTACCCCGCTGGCGGTGGTGACCCCTTCAGAGTCGTCGACCCCCACCCATTCTCGCCGCCCTGGGAAAGAGGTCGCGCCCTGACTCCGCTCGCCTTTTCTTTTCTTCTGTTTTTTTTGTGTAATGCCTAAACGCGGACTGGCCACCGCTTTTTTGTAATGAATGAAAACATCTTTTTGGGCTCGACTCTGTGTCTCTCTATCTTTTCTCAAATTTTTTTTGAAATTTGACTAAGTGTAGGAGTTCGGTAATGTGTTTGAAAATTTGTTATTTGCTTCGACTTCCTTTCAGCTTGCGGTGGTGACTTAAGCCATCGAGCCTACTTGCTTGGGGGACAACGCTCGTCTCGAGGTCGGCTTAGGGGCGACGAGGCTGTGCATGACGAGGTGCCGAGAGCGGCTCTACGAAGTCGAGCTGGGATTGCGCAGAGCCGTAAGCGAGCGGAACCATCTTCAACTCATCCTGGGTCGACGAGACATCAAGATCCGGTGACTGGAGAGCAGGATCGCCGAGATGGCTCCCTTAGGAGAGGATGATGGTTCGTCGACCGCCTTTAGCTATGGCCTTCGGATCAAGTGCATTCGCCACACTTTATCAAAAATAACAGCGGAGAGGGACGATCTGCTTTCTGAGATTCGTCACCTGCAAACTGCAGAGACGGAGCTTCGGACGGAGGGAGAGGGATTGATGGCCGAGGTGGCCAAACTGAAGACCGAACGGGATGAACTGACGGTCGAGGTCGACGCACTGAAGAGAGCCACGGTAGACAAGAGCATCGAAGTCACCCATCTCCGCCGCCTTATCGCCAGTCGCTCGGGCATCCCGAGCTCCGCGATACCTCATCACTTCGAGGTCGATGTAAAAGATGACTCTCTGAGGGAACGGATCTCAGAGCTGGAGGCGGAGGTGGCTCGCCTCAAACCGCGTTCGGGGCCGATCAATGTGAGGAGCACTTCGTGTACTCGCGCGGAGAGCGAGCGGGGCATCACGTTTTATGAGCTCGCGACTCGTTCGCCCATCGGCCATCCTAGTCCGGGGGATGTGCAAAGTGATGTGGCCATTTCATCGAGCGGAGCATCCGTCGGAGCGGCTGTTAGGAGCAGTGCCGAGGACACGTCTCAATTTGCTGGTTTGGGGTCGAGCTCCGGAGGCAAACGCCGTCGCCCTCGAGTGTCCTTGAAGCGGAACATCCCTGCGCCACGGAAGCGTTGAAGATCTTGTTTTTGAAGCCTTTGTATTTAGCCTGAGTGTAACAAGTTGGCATTGTAACTTTTGCTTTTTAACGCCTTGTAATCTTGTTGTATGGAAGAGGCGCCTTGTACTGTGTCCCAATTCTTAATAATATTTTTTTCTTGGACTTGTATGTTCTTTGTAGCTCTATGTAGTTGTTTTGTTTGTGACTGTGTTCGTTGTGCCGAGGTCCCTGAGCTGGTCTTTTGCTCGTTTGGGGGTCGGCGTCATGAGCGTTCGGCCAGTGGTGCCGAGCTGTGCTTCGGTCACTTAATCTCGCGAACTTGCAAGATGAGTCGAGCTTCGCTGAACAGTGAGATCGCGGAGTGCAGTCGAGCCAAGTGTTGGACTCCGAACCATCGTTAGAGTAGTTCAACGGTTGTGGGAGCAATTCCGAATGGCGAACTACTTCTAGCTCGCTTAGGAGCGAACTTGCAAAGTAGAATCGAGCCAAGTGTTGGACTCCGAACCATCGTTAGAGTAGTTCAACGGTTGTGGGAGCAGTTCCGAATGGCGAACTACTTCTAGCTCGCTTAGGAGCGAACTTGCGAAGTAGAATCGAGCCAAGTGTTGGACTCCGAACCATCGTTAGAGTAGTTCAACGGTTGTGGGAGCAATTCCGGATGGCGAACTACTTCTAGCTCGCTTAGGAGCGAACTTGCGAAGTAGAATCGAGCCAAGTATTGGACTCCGAACCATCGTTAGAGTAGTTCAACGGTTGTGGGAGCAATTCCGAATGGCGAACTATTTCTAGCTCGCTTAGGAGCGAACTTGCGAAGTAGAATCGAGCCAAGTGTTGGACTCCGAACCATCGTTAGAGTAGTTCAACGGTTGTGGGAGCAATTCCGAATGGCGAACTACTTCTAGTTCGCTTAGGAGCGAACTTGCGAAGTAGAATCGAGCCAAGTGTTGGACTCCGAACCATCGTTAGAGTAGTTCAACGGTTGTGGGAGCAATTCCGAATGGCAAACTGCTTCTAGCTCGCTTAGGAGTGAACTTGCGAAGTAGAATCGAGCCAAGTGTTGGATTCCGAACCATCGTTAGAGTAGTTCAACGATTGTGGGAGCAATTCCGAATGGCGAACTGCTTCTAGCTCGCTTAGGAGCGAACTTGCGAAGTAGAATCGAGCCAAGTGTTGGACTCCGAACCATCGTTAGAGTAGTTCAACGGTTGTGGGAGCAATTTCGAATGGCGAACTGCTTCTAGCTCGTTTAAGAGCAAACTTGCGAAGTAGAATCGAGCTAAGAGTTGGACTCCGAACCATCGTTAGAGTGAAGAGTAAAAGCAGAGAGAAGTAAACAATAGTAAAATATGAAAAAGTTTTCTTTATTAATGACTAATAGCTGGCTGCTTCTAAAGTTGCAAGCCGTTATTACAAGAGGGAAAATAAAAGCAAAGCAAAACAAGTAATAGGAGAGGAACGGTTCGACATCCTAGAATACTTAGAGAGGCGTTGGTGCTTTCTCTTGGTATTTCAGAAGATGGTAAGCATTCCAGGTCCTGGGGATCTCTCTGCCTTCGAGGTCTTCTAGTTTGTACATCCCGGGCCGAACTACTTTCGCGATCTTATAGGGTCCCTCCTAATTTGGAGCCAGTTTGCTTTTCTGACCGGGGAAAGAGATTGCTAGCTTTCTGAGGACCAAATCCCCTTCTTTGAGGTCGGTAGGACGGACTCTCTTGTTGTATGCCAACTCGATCCTTCTTCGGTAGCTTTGTTGACAAATGGCAGCTCTTTCTCGGATCTCATCAATTAGGTCCAGATTTGCTCGGAGCTCTCTGGGATTCTGTTCTTCTTCATAAGCCATTAAACGAGGAGAGAGTATATCAACTTCTAGGGGTATCATAGCTTTGGACCCATAGGTGAGATTGAACGGAGACTCTCCTGTGGGGGTCCGTTTTGTGGTGCGGTAGTTCCACAGTACGTTGGGAAGCTGATCGACCCATAAGCATTTGGAACATTTATCCAACCTCTTCTTAATGCTGGAGAGGATCTGTCGGTTAGCATTTTCGACTTGGCCATTCGACTGGGGATGAGAAACGGAGGAGAATCAGTGTTGGATGGCAAGGTCTTCACATAGAGCTCGGAAGGCAGCCCCGGTGAACTGGGTTCTGTTGTCTGTTATGAGGACCCGAGGGACGCCGAATCGGCAGATTACGCTCTTCCAAATGAACTGAACAACCTTGTTCTCGGTGATCGTGGCCAAGGGCTCGGCCTCTATCCATTTTGAGAAGTAGTCGATTGCCACGACTAAGAATTTGAACTGGCCGGGAGCTGGTGGAAATGGCCCCAGTAAATCCATCCCCCACATTGCAAAGGGGATTGGACTTGATAGGGAAGTGAGTGGAGCTTGTGGGAGACGTCGGATGTCAGAGTACTTCTGGCAAGAGCTGCATTGCCGAACGTGCCGTTCGGCGTCTCGTAGGAGAGTGGGCCAGAAATATCCGTAATTCAACACTTTGCGGGCTAGAGATCTGGACCCTGAATATGCCCCGCCGATGCCCTCATGAAGTTCTTGCAAGGCGTAGTCGGCTTGCCCGGGGGAGAGGCATCTGAGGTACGGCCTGCCGTCTACCTGTGTGAAGGAGCGTTTATATAGGATGCCTCCGATCAGTGTATAATGCTCAGCTCGGGTTCTCACTCTTCGCGGTTCCGTGGGATCCTCGGGGTGGAGCCCGTCCCTTAAGAATTCGACGAGGGGTTTCATCCAGTTATCTTCAAGCAGGACAGGCAGCGACTCTATAGAATCGGAAGTTTCATCCTCTATACTTGGCTTCAGGAGAACCTCTATCAAGACGGTCTGCTCGAGACCTTGAAGGGAGGAAGAGGCTAGTTTGGAGAGGGCGTCGGCCTGAGCATTTTCTTCCCGAGGTATTCGTTGGATGAGGGCTTCTTCAAACAGTTCCATGAGGCTCCTGACCTTGGCTAAGTATTTAACCATCCTGCCGTCACGTGCTTCATACTCGCCGAGGACCTGATTTACGACTAGCTGAGAGTCGCTAAAGATTCGGAGGCGCTGCGCCCCTGCATTGCAAGCCATTCCAAGGCCGGCTATGAGTGCCTCGTATTCTGCTTCATTGTTCGAGGCCTTGAAGTTGATACGGAGGGAGTATTGGAGGATGAAATCATCTGGGCCTGCCAGAATGACCCCGGCTCTGCTTCCCTCGTTACAGGAGGATCCATCCACATAGACCGACCAGACAGGTGGCCCCTTTATTGCTTGACTAAACTCAGGAATGGTACTTTCAACTATGAATTCTGCTAAGGCCTGAGCCTTATTCGCGGTCCGAGGCTGATAGGTTATATCATGCTGGCTCAGCTCGATAGACCACTTCATAAGGCGACCCGAGGTCTCTGGCTTGTAAAGGACTTGCTTCAGCGGTTGGTCGGTAAGGATGACCACCGAATGGGACTGAAAATACGGGCGAAGCTTTCTTGCGGCCATCACCAGGGCATAAGCCATCTTTTCTATTCTCGAATAGCGGAGCTCGGCATCCCGAAGTACCTTGCTCACATAGTAGATGGGCTTTTGAGCCTGGTCTTCTTCCCTTACTAAAACAGCACCGAGGGTCTGCTCGGAGGCTACCAGGTAGAGGTAGAGAGGTTCGCCAGGAATTGGTTTGCTGAGGAGGGGAGGATTGACGAGGTAAGCCTTGAGCTGGTCGAACGACTCCTGTTGTTGTTGATCCCATTCGAAACCTTTAGCCCCCCTGAGGGTCTTGAAGAAGGGGAGGCATTTCTCCCCAGACTTCGAGAGGAAGCGCCCTATGGCGGCTAGGCGGCCTGTTAACCTCTGAACTTCCTTAACATTCTTGGGAGGGGCCATGTCTAGTATGGCCTTGATTTTCTCAGGGTTTGCTTCAATTCCCCGTTGGCTGACCATGAAGCCAAGAAACTTCCCCGACGAGACTCCGAACGCACACTTGTTCGGATTGAGTCTCATGTTGTGCTTTCTCAGAACATTGAACGCCTCCTGGAGGTCGGTTATATGATCGGCACCTCGGATGCTTTTTACAAGCATGTCGTCAACGTACACCTCCATATTCCGGCCGATTTGAGCTTGGAAAACCTTGTTGACGAGGCATTGATATGTTGTGCCTGCATTCTTCAAACCGAAGAACATAACCCTGTAACAGTAGAGGTTCTGGTCGGTTACGAATGAGGTCTTCGAGATGTCCGGAAGGAACATCCGAATCTGGTTGTAGCCTGAGAAGGCGTTCATGAAGCTGAGGAGTTCATGTCCCGAGGTGGCATCAATCAGAGTGTCAATACTCGGAAGAGGAAGGGATCCTTGGGGCAGGCCTTGTTGAGATCGGTAAAATCGATACAAATCCTCCAAGTCCCATTGGACTTCTTCACCATTACTACGTTCGACAACCACTCGGGATAGTTCACCTCTTGTATGAATCGGGCCTTCAAGAGCTTGTCCACCTCCTCTTTTATAGCTAATTGGCGCTCGGGAGCGAACTTGCGCCTCTTCTGTTGAACCGGTTTGGACCCTGGAACAACGCTGAGGTGGTGGACCAAGAGCTCTTCGGAAATTCCGGGCATGTCTGCAGCTGACCAAGCAAAGAGGTCTTGGTTCCTTCGGATGCACTGGACTATGTCGGAGCATAGGTGGATGGGAGGGTCTTGCTAACAAAGAACTTTCGGCTTGGATCATGCTCAGAGAAGAGCACTTCCTCCAACTCATCCACGGGCTCAGACGTTGGTCGGGCGACATCTTGGGAGATTTCCAGAGTTTCTAGGAAGAGGACTGGATCGAGGGTAGAGGTCATGTAGCACTTACGGGCCGTTTCCTGATTGCCCCTTACTTCCCCTACTCCGGCCCGGGTAGGGAATTTCATCTTGAGATGGTATGCCGAAGGAATGGCTTCTAAAGCTGCTAGGCCAGATCGGCCTAGGATGACATTGTAAGCTGCAGGGACATCCACAACCATAAAATCCATCGACTCCGTTCGGGTAGTAGGAGTTTTGCCAGCGGTTACATCGAGGGTGATCACCCCTTCAATAGTCACTGGCACTCCTGTGAACCCATGGAGCGTGTAGCCGGCGGGCTTGAGTCTATCTCGGGAGAGCTTGAGGCCCTTGAAAGCGGCAAGGAAGAGGATGTTAACGGAGCTGCCATTGTCCACTAGGATCCTCTCCACTTTGAAGTTTGCCATGTGGAGGTTGATGATGAGTGCGTCACAGTGGGGGGTTCAGACGCCCTCGAGGTCTTCATCCGAAAATGTGACGGGCACTCCCAGGCCTTTAGGAGGAAGGGTGGTGCGGACCGAATTGACTTCTCTTATAAATGCCTTTCGAGAGAAGTTGGAGGAGCCCCCCATTGGGCCCCTATGGATGAGGTGTAGGACACGCTCCTCTTCGAAGTCGGGCATTTCATCACGCTCGGGACGCTTGTTAGCCCCCCGAGGCGGGAGAGGAAGGTCGGCTCGGTCCTTTCTTACGAATCTGGTCAGCTGCCCCCTCTGGATGAGGGCTTCTATCTCATTCTTCAAGGCCCGACAATCATTGGTGTCGTGGCCATGGTCCCGATGATAACGGCACCACTTCTCTTTATCCCTTTTCTTGGCGGGGGTGTTCATCCTCGGAGCAGGAGGTATGATCCCTTCCTTCTCAACTTCCATTAGAATAGTAGAGACATTGGTGGTGAGAGGAGTAAATCTCTCGAATCTGGGGGGAGGTCGGCGCTGGCTGGCATTATCCTTCTGGAGCTTCTTGGCTCCCTCCTCTTCTTGGCGAGGGAGGAGCGGAGGCTGGAGTTGAGGACGTTGGATTGAAATGCCGCTGCAGCGACCGACTGGTCGAGGGATGCTATGGACTTGGCTTCAGCTGTGAACCTTTTCACATAGTCTCTCAGCTTTTCACCCTTCTTCTGATGGAGGTACAGTAGCGAGATGCTGGTCTTCTCAGTTCTACGGATACTTACGAAATGGGTGACGAAGAGGGTCTCAAATTGCTCGAAGGAGAATATTGAGGATGGGACAAGGCGAGAGTACCATTCTCGAGCTGGGCCCTTGAGAGTTGCGGGGAAGGTTTTACAGAGCAGAGCATCGGAAGCTTGATGGATGAGCATGAGGGTCTTGAAACTTTCGATGTGATCGACTGGGTCAGTTTCCCCGGAATAAGTCTCAAATTGAGGAGGCTTGAAGCCGATTGGTACAGGTGCATCCATTATGGTTCGGGAAAAAGGAGGTCTGCTAGGACGAAGAGTCCTTCCTCTAAGCTCTTCTTCTCGGTCTAACTGACCCAAGCGCCTCTCCATCTCATGGAGACGGCGGTACACAGCGTCATCCCTTTGACGGTAATCAGCCGACCTCTAGACTCGTCTTCGTACGAGGGAGAGCAGGGGTTACGATGACGGTAGCTCCTGGAGCGGCGAGGACTTTGCATATGCCGGGAGTTGCTAGGAGCTGGAGGAGGAGTTGGGGACCGTCAGCGAGGACTTCAGACCGGAGGAGGATAGGGGATCTTGGGAGCATTGGTGTTGGGACGGAGATTGAGAGCTTGTAGGACGGTTGCTTGAAACTGCTGGAACTCGGCACGGGTGATGGGTGCCTCATCGTTCCTATGATGGTGCCGACCGGCAGGGGAAAGGGGTCTTCTCCTGTGATGCTCGGGGGACTCTCTCTGCCCCCTTCGGATAGGGAACCTTCTGTTGTCTCGGTGGTGAGGAGATCACTCATCCGGACGGTGTTGGCGGGAGGCTCCCTCTCGGGCCCACTTTTCATCCAAACGGCGGTGAAGATCCTCATCCTTCTGCCGATTGAGGACGGTGTTGCGGAGGTCGGAAGCTCGGGGATTATGGGAGGCCATAGAGTCTGAAGAGGCGTTGTGGATGGAGACGTGGTCCGGATGGAGAGGCTGTTTCTACGGGTTGGGACCCTTAGGAGGTTATTGGTTCTAAGGAGGAGGCAGGTCCTGTTGGAGTGGGTCTTCCGCTTGAGGAGGAAGTTGCCCCTACTGCGGAGCGGCTTGGATGAGAATTTCTTGTTGCTGATCGGGGTTGGGTCCTCGGTTGGACCCTCTTGACCTGGCTTTCCTAGGAGGCATGGCTGGAAAAGATCTGACCAACGGGAAGAGGGGAGGTTGCTATTCGTTAGTTTTCCACAGACGGCGCCAATCTGTTGCCTCTAAATCTGGTGTGGGGGCAAACTATAAGTATTTGTGGATTCTTAGGAAAACTGAATAGCAAACCCGTTACCTGTTCCGTCGGAGTTTGGCGCTGACTCCTGCCGTACACCTGCAAAAAGTGCGAGACACCGGGGTTGTTCCCTCCGACGCACCCTCCGACGCTCAAGTCAATAATCAGGAATGATTATGAAAGAGCATAAAAACTGGCAAAAGATTGATTACCTCTTAATGGAGATGGATGGGAGGTATTTATAGGCGCCGCTGGGATCAGATTAGGAATGTAATCCCTGTGGTTAGATAAGGAATGTAATCCCTAATCTCCAGTGAAAGGATAGATACGAATCAGGGCCGTTGATTAGGATTAATCAGAAACCCTAATTCTATCCTTTCTGGACCGGGTTTGTTGCGGGTTGAAACCCGCACCCAGTTGAGGTGGATCCGCTCGCGGGTTAGTGGGTTTCCAAGAAGGAGAACCAGTACCCACTTCAGACCCATTGGTAGGTGAAATTACCGTTTCCCTGGGCTTCAAGATTCGTGCCCGATTTGGACGGTTCCGATTAAACCCCATTTTTAGCCATATCAATTATTATTATTTTTATATGGTAAATAATAAGACATAATTTAGTCTCGAACCTAAGACATCTCTTTATTTATTACATACTATTTTACAAATTATTCATTGTGATGCAAACTTTTATTTTATATGAGTGACTCTTTTGTAAATAATTATGTCGTAAATAAATTTAAACTTTGAAGATATTATTGTAACTAACATTAGTTATGCAAATAAATTATTAATATAACCCCCACTTAAAAATGAATGGTTGATGGTTGATGGTTGAATGTATACAAATGACAACCCCAACTTTTCCATTATAATATTAGAGATTAGAGATAGAGATTAGAGATCGGAGATTATGGTGTATGCCATGTTTGAGTAAAAAAATAATACATAAAAAATAGTTGAGTTCAAAAAGTAGTGTTCATTATTAATTGACTTTATGTTAAGACAATAGAAGCTCCTACTTGATTGAATTCGAGATGCAAAGATAAAAGGAGACAAGAAGGGTAGTGAACAAATTCGTGTTCGGAAGCATTAGCTGCTAGGCCCAGAAAGGCTTCTTCATTCAGGTGGGGCAGATCGAGTAATCCCTAAATTGTTCAAGTCTTCGGATCGCTCTAGCTGCTAGCTCTATCGGGAATCGGTCTGCTCTTTCTGGCTTCGGTGAATCTCTCGTCCTGCTGTATTGGTCTTCTGGTAACGCTTGCAACGCTCATCTCCTGTTTGCTTTGTTTACCGCCTTCCGTAATTAAGTACCATAGCCTTAGTAAAGGAAATAGCGGAGGCTTGGAAGCAGGTACACCGGGTCACGCCCGGAAATTATACAGATGAAATTACTGAAGGCTATCCTGTCGGGCATGCATGATATAGAATCTTCTTCTTCGAATTAGCCTCAAAGGGAATTTAGAAGTCGAATGCGCTTGCTTTTGTTTCCTTCTACTAGGGATTTCCACTCTTTTTTTTTCTCCCATTCCTCCTAACAAAAAAAATTAACTTTTTTGGTACCATTCTAGTGCTTTTCCTCTTGTTGGCAGGCAACTCTTCCAATCTTTAGAAGTATAACGGTTCCGAGTAGTTAATGATGTTTGTTTTTTCAATAATATAAGTTTGACTATACATGTTAAAAGTAAGTTGACTTTAAAGATTAATTGCTCCATTGTTCAACTTTTTATTATACTTTTTTTTTAATACTAATATCTTTATAGTTTATACACCTCAATATAATTTAGTTTCACACATAAAATTTATAAGAATTCACAAACCTTTATTTCTAATCTCTAATATTATAATAGGAGAAAACTTTAGTATCATTTGTAAATCTACCAACATATGTGATGCATGCAGGGCCGACCCAACACTTATTGAGGCCTAAAGCGAACTCCGAAATGAGAATTTTTAAAAGCTTATAATAATATTTTGTTAAATTTAATATATTTTTATTTAAATGTTATCTTTCGGATTTTTTGCAATGCAAAATCATTTATTATGTTATTGTGATCAATTTTGGACTTTTTGGTATGTAAGGAGGTTTATTTCGTGTTTTTTGACATGTGAGGAGGCCTTTATTATTATATTATTGTAATCAATTCGGGTTTTTGGGTATGTGAGGATGCTTATTTCAGGTTTTTCAGTATGTGAGGAGGCCTTTATTCTTTAGATAATTTTTTTTTAAGCCTAAGGCCCTAGCTTTGGTTGCTTTACCCTTGGGCCGGCCCTGGATGCACGTACATAATTAATATGAAGGAGGTTTCAGATCCGAGTACTCACTATGTCAAATTTTTTTTTATTAAGACGTGCATCGCACGTGTAAATTACTAGTGAATAGAATGCTAAAGATGCATGAGCATAATATGGTGCGTCTTTACTGGCAATACATATTTATTTTATTCGGCTGAAAACATGCAATGCACAACTGTACACACACAAAATGCCTCCTGATAAACACGGGAGTGCATATCTTATGCTATGAAGTTAGGGGACTTGTTTTAAAAAAAGAAAAGAAAAGAACAGACGAGAAAAATACATGTAACGCGCGTGAAAATTAATGTGAATAATTGACCATCTTTTTTGCGGTCGGTGCTAGCTAAAGTACTCACTAAATGACGAGTCTAAACGTCAGTCAGGTCCTAATTTGTACCCGCGGCGCAATTCAATTCAACTTTCTAGTTGAATCTCATCCGTTCTTTTCCTTCTCATAAACAACGCTCATCCACTTCTTATTAATTATCATTACACAAATCCCGGCCAATTGTTTGTATTTTTGGTTTCATTTCATACAACCTCCAAAAACAAGAAGACTCTCTCAATCTCTTTCTTCTCACAGTCTCAAACTCAATTTGGTGTCAAAGTAAGCAACTTCAACTCAGTACTACCCTTCATTTCATTTGCTCAAGTTTGAGTCTTTTCAGCAATATTTTCTTGTTTAGGATTTTCATTGTTTTGGGCATGTGATTTTTTTTTTCTTTCTCTCATGGAAATAGGTTGTTGGGTTTGCTTAGTTTGATCCAGTTTTAGCTGCCCTTGAGTTCATTGTATCTTGAGTGGTTTAAAATATACAATTTTTTTTACAATTTAAATTAATTTGAATATGGAGTGGTCAATCCTTTCATTTATCTTCTTGAGTATATGAAGATATATGAGCATGCGAGGAAAGAAAGAAAGAGATGAGCATGCGAAGAACACAGTAGAATTTAGTTAATTTAGTTGCTTAATTGAGAATCTTTTTTTTTTTTTTTAAATTTTAATAAAAGATGACTGCTGTCATCGCTTCATTAACGATTAATTGAGAATCTTTAAATTTATGTATAGTTGCATTTTTTTAATTTAAAAGAAGGCTAGTATTCGTATGTTTAGTTACTTGGGTTTAAAATTTTGTATTGCCTTTGAAGGCCGATGTAGGAATTCTGTAAGGTGATCTTTTCAATCTTTATGTGTAATTTTGCTTGTGTGGATTTCTGAAATCTGCAGCTATGCTACTGTACTTAATTTGTAGTTATTTTGACTTCCTTCTTTTGGTATTTGCAGTTTATGCAATTTATTTTTCTATGGAATCAGAAAGTTGCATTGCTGTTGAGCAGGAAGGGAATGAAGATCATAAAAATAGTATGTGCAGCAGAAAGGTATGGGTCCTATGGGATACCTGATATTTCGATGAATTTGTAATAACTTTTGCAGCTAAGGATAGTTGAACCTTGCCAATTATTACCATTTGATAATAAATTGCTGGAATGTATAATATACTTTTACGATGATGAAACAGAACGATCATTGCAGTGGTTAGAGCTAAGCAGTGGATATTTAGGGTTCATACTTGTAAAAAGAAACCCTGCCAAATGCCTGTTTTTAGTGCCCGTTGTTTTTTGATAAGAAGATGACCGAAGCCATCGTTTCATTAATGAGAACTTAAGGAAACAAAGTACAGCAAATATGAAATATTACAAATAAGCTGACACCACAGCACTAGAAGTCCACCCAAAACAACAACATACATCTAACACCAAAATATGCCTAGTACATGAAAAGAAACCCAGCTGCTATCCCGATTGCCTTAGAGTGATCGGATATGAGTGACCACCAACCTGTTTTTTAGTGCCCGTTGTTGCTTAGCTTACCCCACCCAAGATTTACAGTATTTTTAATTTATTATTATTTTTGAGTCAGCAGATTTACAATAACCATTCTTCTAAAAATCTCCCATTCATTGCATGGGAAGATTCTCAATGTTTCCTGTTTTCCTGCCTCAATTATTTTGTATTTTTCATCTATGCATCTATCTGAGTGCTAGAGTTTGCTGGCCTTCTCATTATATTAGGCATTCAAACTTATAGAAATAATCTAATCTGAAATTAGGCTATGTATCCGTATTTTGACCAGTATGGATATTTGATAATTGCGCGCTATAGTATGGATATGGATTGACCATCAGAAATGATGAATAATTGGTAAGTTTCATATTTTATTACAAATTCTGTATGTGTGATTTTTCTTTCCGGTGATAATATTCATATCTTGTAGGGTAGCGAGGCATCAGATGAGATAACAGAAGTTCCCCCAATTCACAATCACAGAAAGCCAATGCTTTCAGTAGAGATACCCTCAAAAGAATCAGGGGATTCATCGGTGAGGATAAACATGCCCTGGACTCCCATTTCCCCTTCAACGAAAAGAAACCTGTGCGCAACACACAGTCCTCATTCTGGCATACTTCCTTCTCCGGGTACCCCACCATCTAAGGGCAGACCTTCTGTGAAAGGTCTCCTTCAAAGACTAAGCTTCAAGTATCGTAGCTCATCAATAGAAAGTGAAAAGCATGATACTCAAGTTCTAGTAGCTTCCGAGGAGCAAAGTGTAAAGGGTTCTGTCTTGAGGTCGTTATCATTTACAAAATTATTCATGCCCACAATGAGAAGAACCTCATCCCTACCTGTGACACTTCCAGACAATACATCACACGGAGCTAGTGTAATGGAGCACACCACTTTAGCCGTAAGTGATTGTTCATTTTCAAATTGATTTCAGTTTCATTACTCATCACAAGTGTGTGTGTGTGTGTGTGTTGAAGCTTTCGCACTTATGGAAATAGTAGGTGGTACAACTACTGATTTCTCATACATTGGCAGAAAAAAGGAGTTCAAAAGCATATATCACGTTCGCTTTCTGTACCCATAAATACCAAAGCAAGAAGCATCAAGAGAATGGATTCTTCAGGTGCTGGATTTCGGGTCATTCCTTCAACTCCACGGGTAGCAGACGCAAGTGGATCCATGCAGTCAAATATCAGCAGTAACAGAGATAGTGGTAATATGCTCATTATCTGACTACGATATGCTCCAACTATTTTTCTTATTTTGTCTTTTTATTTTTATTTTACTTTATTTTATTTCATTTCATTTCATTTCTTTTGAGGGATGTCTCCCAAGTTAAATTAGCTAATTCTGAAACATGTTTCATTGATGACTAAATAGAAAATAGTGTATGTATTTCCGCTGTTGACATTAGTCTTCCTCATTCAATAAACTGCTATTTGGGCGATGTATCAGCATTAACATTCCTTTCCTGATATGATGTTGAAATGTTGTAAAAGCGTAAATAGTACAACAGTAATGTAAGCTACATGATATTTTGTTTTTCAATTGAAAAAATATCATCCAAAACAAAATCAACCAATAAAATTAATATAAAAAATTGATAATGATATGATTAAACAATTTGTATTATGTTCTTTAATACAACTTATACTACTAAACACAACATTTATGGCCGATGTACACAAACTTTATAAGACTAGTCACTATTTAAATTGCATTATATACATAAGACGTTGAACCTTTGTTATTTAAGTTCAAATTCTACAAGTTGTTTAAGCTGCAAAGCATGCTTTTATGAACTATCTTGCAATATGAGATAACCAACCTATGCTTGTCTAGTTGTATAATTCAGAGGTTGATGGTGATGGTGATGATGATGGTGAGGATATACCTGAAGAGGAGGCAGTCTGCCGGATCTGTATGATTGAGCTTCGGGAAGGCGGCGATACAATAAAATTAGAGTGCAATTGTAAAGGTGAACTTGCACTAGCACATCAAGAATGTGCTTTGAAGTGGTTTTCCATCAAGGGTAATAGAAATTGCGATGTTTGCAACCGAGAGGTTCAGAACCTATCCGTAACTTTGTTGCGTATACAATATGTTCAACCAGTTGCCAACAGGTCGAATCAGACTCCATATCAGCCACTCAGGTAAACAATAATTTACTATTACCAGCCTATTTTATTAGTCATCCACACTTTTTAAACAAGGTAAGTATGAAGGAAAATAGGTTTCAAAGGCGCAGAAGATTTTATTTTATTTTATTTTTGTTTTGTTTTGTTTACTTTCGGCCTAATATTGAAGGACATCCGGTTTTAATGTTTTATGTTAGGGTTTGTGGTTAACGTATATTTCATTTTAAATGAGTTCATAGGATGTGGATGGACATGCCTGCTCTTGTCATTGTGAGCATGCTTTCCTACTTCATCTTCCTCGAGCAACTTTTGGTGAGTCACTTTTTGATTATGCTTGTCTTACTCCGAAATTGTACTAGACACAATCATGTAGGAGACATGTGAACCCGAATCTGTGCAGTTGCCTTGCTTGTGTGTTTGTCAAGACTAAGTCGACTGCACCTCCATCAGTCGACTGAGTCCACATAAGTCGACTGAAGCCCACCATCAGTCGACTGAATAAAGACTGTAACTACTGCAACAAAACTCTCGGTCCAGTCGACTGATAGCACACCTCAGTCGACTGTACTCAATCCGTAACAACCCCTAAAGATCTGCAGATATGCAACTGTGTCAACAACTGATCTCCAGAAGACTAGGTCTGCAACTGCACCATATTGTATCCCTAAAGGATAGGATCTGTAACCAATAAGATCTGATTTGTTTTTGTAAAAACTCTATAAATATGATTATGCACCACCGGTTTAAGGTGTGCAAGCCATTCTAAAACTCCACTTGGTATCAGAGCAGATCTGATCCTAAACCGAGCTTAACCCCTTCCAATCATGGCCACCCCTCAATCCGCTGCAACCAATATTGTATCCACAACATCATCTCCATTCCCACCAATCCAAGTTCACCATCTAATCTCCGTTAAGCTCGACAACAACAACTATCTTCTCTGGCTCACCCAATTTCGACCTCTTCTAAAGGGGTACGACCTCGAAGGATACGTCGATAGGAGCTTCCCTTGCCCCACACGTCTTCTCCCACAATCCACAGAGATTAACCCAGCTTATACCACCTGGAAGAAACAAGATCAAATTCTCCTAGGATGGTTATTATCATCCCTCTCCGAGTCAGTGCTGGCTCAAGTAGTTGGCCTTAGCACGTCTCAAGATGTCTGGGAATCACTCCGCAAACACTTCTCCTCCCAATCTCAGTCCAGGGTCTTGTATCTCAAACGTGAACTACAAAATATGCGTAAGGGAAACAAGACAATGGCTGAATATTACCTCCATGCGAAACAACTCGCTGACAATCTTTCCGCTTCTGGCAATGCTATCTCAACCACTGATCTCCAGCACATGATGCTAGGTGGTCTTGACTCATCCTATGATCCCATTGTGACGGTGCTTACTGCAACCGCAGCCGACCTCCATATGGATGACTTCTACTCAAATCTGTTAGCCTATGAGATGCGCTGGGAAGCTCAACATGCAACCTCCCCTCAGCCCATGGCAAACATTGCCCATCATGGCCCTTCGCGTCCCAACAATCGCTACAACAACTCCCGAGACAGGTTCGGCTCTCAAGGTCAGAAGAATCGGCCTTCCAACAGAACCCAAGGACGCCCTCAACCAAATGCAATCCCCAAGGACCATGCCAACTCTGTGGCAGGAAGAACCACACTGCTATGGAATGTTGGTATCGCTTTGATCGCAATTTCACCACCGCCTCTTCATCCAGCCCATCAGCTGCATATGTTGCTGCCCCTAGATCACTCCTTGATGGTAATTGGTGCCCAGATAGTGGTGCTACACACCACTTAACCCCTGATCTGAACAATCTTCACATCCAGTCACAATATGATGGACCTGATCAAATCAAAGTTGGCAATGGTAATACACTTTCTATTAAACATGTTGGTAAATCATCCTTTTGCCTTAATAATCGAACTTTCCATTTTAATCAAATTTACCACGTACCATCTATCTCTACCAATCTATTATCTGTATCCAAATTTTGCATTGACAACAACGTATTCTTTGAATTTCACCCATTCTCTTTTATTGTGAAGGATCAGGAAACGGGGACACCGCTGTTGCACGGCACGAATAAAGGAGGATTGTATCACTTTGTCGACAAGACAGCTAGTTCTCTTTCTGCTTTTCAATCAGAGTCAGTTTCATTGTGGCATCACCGGCTTGGCCATCCGATGCTAAAAACTGTCAATAAAATTGTGTCAACCTACTCATTGCCAGTAGAAAATAAATCCACTTTGTTTTGTCATGCTTGTCGTGTTAGCAAGAGTCATAAATTGCCCTTTTCATTAAGCTCCACAATTTATAAAGAACCATTACAACTAATTGTATCAGATTTGTGGGGCCCTGCTCCAATGCTTTCTAGAAATGGTTCTCGATATTATTTACTGTTAATGGATGCATTTAGTAGATACACATGGGTCTATCTCCTATCTCACAAAAGTGATGCTTTTACTGTCTTCAAACAGTTTAAGTTACAAATTGAAAATCTCACTGGCAAAAAGATAAAAACTTTTCAAACCGATAACGGAACTGAGTTCAACAAATTCACACCCTTTCTTCTCCAAAGTGGTGTTGTCCATCGTTTTACATGTCCACACACCTCAGCCCAAAATGGATTAGCAGAGAGACACCATAGACATGTTGTTGAGTCTGGTCTCTCTCTCTTAAACCATGCATCAATGCCCTTAACATTTTGGGCTGATGCCTTTGTTACTAGTTGCTACCTCATAAATCGCCTACCATTCTCACCACTAAAAGGTCAAACTCCCCTTGAACTGTTTTTTGGCTCCACACCAGACTACAATGCCTTAAAATTCTTTGGGTGTCTTTGCTACCCATATCTCAGACCCTATGCATCAAATAAATTAGATAAAAGATCCCTTGACTGTGTCTTTATTGGCTATTCTAGCACTCAAAAAGGATACATATGCTATCATCGACCATCCCAAAGAATATACATCTCTCGTCACGTCGACTTTGAAGAAACAATCTTTCCCTATTCGGCAGTGCACAGCAACCCCACCAATGTAAGTACTACTTCTGCATCCTCTGCACCTTTACAAACCACATCAATTTTACCCACTCTACAAGCATCTCCCATACCCCCTTTACCGAATAACCCACCTACAATTAACCCACTTCAACCTGCCCCTTCACCTCCCCCTCCCTCCTCTCATCCAACACCTACTGCTCCACCTCTCTCGGTACAGTCGACTGATAGCACACCTCAGTCAACTGTACCCAATCCTCCTTCCCAAGAACCCGTTCCCCAACATCATATGATTACTAGGGCAAAAGGTGGTATACGTAAACCTGTTAATAGATTATGTTTGCATGCCACTAAACACCCTTTGCAGGATGCAGAATTAGAGGAACCCACCTGCTTCTCACAAGCACAGAGCCATCCTCAATGGCGTCGTGCTGTGGATGATGAGATCAATGCCCTATTACAGAATGGCACATGGACCCTCACCCCTGCTCAAAGCAATCAGAACATTATGGGATGCAAATGGGTCTTTCGTATCAAACGAAAATCAGATGGCACTATTGACCGCTACAAAGCTCGCCTTGTAGCAAAAGGATTTCATCAACAAGCAGGTATTGATTATGGAGAGACTTTCAGCCCTGTGATTAAACCCTGCACAATTAGGCTTGTCATTTCCATTGCACTAATGAACAAATGGGCACTCCGTCAATTAGATGTTCAAAATGCTTTCCTTCATGGCCATCTCACATAAGAAGTTTACATGAAACAACTTCCAGGGTATATAGATTCAAGATTTCCAAAGTATGTTTGTCGCTTACGGAAGTCTCTATATGGGCTCAAGCAAGCACCCAGAGCTTGGTACTCTAGACTCACTGGGTATCTTTGCACTCTTGGTTTTGTCAGTTCCAAGGCCGACTCATCTCTGCTCATACGACAAACTGGTGATTCCACTCTCTTTATTTTAATATATGTTGATGACATTATTATCACAGGCACACCGGGGAACCACATCAGCACACTCATCACCCAGCTCCACTCCACATTTGCAATTAAGGACCTGGGCCCATTAAGTTACTTTTTGGGTATCGAAGTTCTTCCCAATCGCAATGGCCTTTTCTTGTCTCAGCGCAAATATATTCTGGATCTGTTACTAAGCTCCAAGTTCGATGGTGTCAAGCCTATCACCACACCCCTGGCAGCAAACAGTCCACTCTCTCAACATGATGGGCCGACTCACAATGATCCTACCCAATATAGAAGTATTGTGGGATCTTTGCAATATCTATCTTTCACTCGACCTGACATTGCAGTCGCTGTCAACAAAGTATGTCAGTTCATGCATAACCCTCGGGATGTCCATTGGACTGCTGTCAAGCGAATTCTTCGTTATCTCAAACACACCATCAATTTTGGCTTGCAACTGTCTACACCATCAACTTCCACCATTCATGCATATTCGGACTCGGACTGGGCAGGATGTCCTGATGATCGCAGATCTACAAGCGGCTATTGTATTTTCTTTGGTGGCAACCTCATCTCATGGAGTGCAAGGAACCAAAAGACAGTCTCCCGTTCAAGCACAGAAGCTGAATACAGAGGCGTAGCAATTGCAACCGCAGAAGTTATGTGGATTCAATATCTACTAAAAGAGCTTGGTTACTCCAAACTTCCGCCGCCTACTCTCTGGTGTGACAACTTAGGGGCTACATATCTCACGGTAAATCCTATCTTCCATGGTCGCACAAAGCATATCGAAATAGATTACGATTTTGTCCGTGAACGTGTTGTTTCCAAACAACTTAGTGTTCGATTTATTTCCACCAAAGATCAGCTGGCTGACATCTTTCCCAAAGGTCTCAGCAGTAACAGATTTCAGGAGTTAAGGACCAAGTTGTCCATCCAAGATTGGCCATTCAACTTGCAGGGGAGTGTCAAGACTAAGTCGACTGCACCTCCATCAGTCGACTAAGTCCACATAAGTCGACTGAAGCCCACCATCAGTCGACTGAATAAAGACTGTAACTACTGCAACAAAACTCTCGGTCCAGTCGACTAATAGCACACCTCAGTCGACTGTACCCAATCCGTAACAACCCCTAAAGATCTGCAGATATGTAACTGTGTCAACAACTGATCTCCAGAAGACTAGGTCTGCAACTGCACCATATTGTATCCCTAAAGGATAGGATCTGTAACCAATAAGATCTGATTTGTTTTTGTAAAAACTCTATAAATATGATTATGCACCACCGGTTTAAGGTGTGCAAGCCATTCTAAAACTCCACTGTGTTCCATATGTTTCTTTCTCAATAGTATTGTCACCAATGTAATTTAGATTTTGCGGTGCTTAAACAACATGTTGATATATTTGCAGGTCTTTGACAGTAGTACTGTTGCTTTGGCAATTTCTTTGCCCTTTTCCTGCATTCTGGGCCTTCTCGCATCTATGACAGCTTCTACAATGGGTAAGATATTAATTTATAATCATACAATTTATATTATTTTGTTATTTTACAATCACATAGCTGAGCATAAGCTACAACAGCAACATCAAAACCTTATTCCCAACTAGTTGGGGTCGGCTCATTTATGTTTTTAAATTCCAATGATGAGCATAAGCTAATTTATGTTTTTGAATTCCAATGTTTCATTGGTTTATACAGTGATAGGGAGATACGTTTGGACTTATGCAACAATTCAGTTTGTGCTGGTTGTTTTCTTCGCTCATTTTTACTATGCGAAGGTAAGTCGGAATATCTTATGTTAACTCTTCTTCTGGGTATTCTTAATCCCCTTTGACCTATTCCGATACACTTTAAATATCTCCTATAAACATATGGCATTTGATTAAAGATTTTTTTCCCAAAAAATCAGTTTAAGCTAAATATTTTGAGTTCTGAGGGGTTTGAAGTGTCTCCGGTTGGGTCAACAGATATGATACTTAAATCAAATTTTCCCTCTTTCAAATTTTATCATGTCTTTTGTTTTCTTAAATCCTGAATTGTACAGATACATATGCAAGCTGTAATGTCGGTCATTCTTGCCTCAGTTTCTGGCTTCGGTATCACTATAAGTGGAAGTACTATAATTGTTGAGTTCTTGAGATGGAGGAGGAGGAGGAGAGCAAGATCACAGAATAGCCGTAACTTTAGAAATTCTCCAACATCAACTACATCTAGTACTCCGTCGCCTGCTACTTCAAATATCGATGAAACTATTATCTTCGAGAACAGAGTCGCATCTCAAGGTTGAACTGATATGCCTAGTCCTTACCAAATATCATGGACATGTGGATCCTTTTAAAAAATGATGTGATATCTCAAATCTTGTTACTTGTTCCTATCTCGAATACATTTACATTTGAGTTTCTTCTGTACAGTACATTTACTTGGTTAAATTTGCAAATTAGAACAATTTGTTCTTAAAGGTTTTGTTGACTTTATTTCACTTTTATAGTGGGTATTTGAATGTTGAGTGACCAACAAACCTAGGGGTGGCAACCGGCCTTGGCGGGCCGCTGGGCCGAAGCCTGCCGGAGCCGGTTACGGTTCGGGCTGCAAAGAAACCTAGGCCAGCCCGGGCCAAAGAATGCAGCAACCTGGCCCGGACCTGAACCCTAACCTTTCAAGTTAGGGCCGGGCCGGGCCGGCCGAGGGGGGCTAGGTTTTTTTTTTTTTTTTTTGGATTTTTTAATAGAGAAAAAAAAAATTTGAAGAAAATATAGACAATAATTTAAAGACCATATAGAATAAAGGAAAAAATTCATATGTTAATTTTTGACAATGAATTATAAAGTTAAAAATATAATCAAATAAAGTTGCAATAATTTATACAAAGTGATAGAATTTAAAATTACTAGTTGATGGGATATTTAGAGTTCGAAATAACCTAGAGCTAGATTGAAGAGAATGTATTGGACTACTATTGTGCACTTCTACTTGACCTAAATCTATAATCTCATCGCCCTAAATTCCCCAATTATTTCAACTACTTGATCTGTTTGGTCTTCAATCTTCATTCGTCACTAATTGATCCGTTTTGTTCCGTTTGGAGTAAATCTTGAGTCATTTCTTCGCTTTCATCCAGTCTTCAGCGCATACGAGCATCTCCAAATTCTTCGATAGCAAACGATTCCTGTTTGGGCTCATAATCATGCCACCAAAAGAGAAAACACTTTCCAATGCAACAGTTGACACCGGGGGAGTTAGCAAATCTTTAATCATACGAGAAAAAATAAGAAAGGTAGTTTCACTGTGTTTCCAAAATGATAACAGATCAATTATCTCATTGATGGGAGGTTGTGCATTATACCAATGCAACTTGTTAGGTGCATTTGTTCTAGATTTTTTTGAATTTATAAGATTCAAAACACCACTTGTTGAAAATGCAAGACCCTTACCTTTGGATATGGAAGAAGATGATGAAGTAACATGCTATGATTGAGTAGTACTAGATGCATAAAGTCTATCATAATTATCATACAAATTGTTCAACACAGTTTCAAATTCTCTAGTAAATTTAGCATGATCGTAGCCTTCTATTTCAACGTGGGCAGCATATGAATAAAAAATCTCAATCAAGTTCTTCGTACCCTCTAACTTAATAACTGTTGTTGTAAATCTAGTACCTAAATTAATAGATAAACTAGACACAAATTATAAAAACCTCGCAAGTGCACGAATCGAATCGTAGTAATAGCAAGGGTCGATCCCACAGAGATTGTAGACTTCAGCTTACTAATCAATAAAACTAATAATAAATGATGAAGGGTTGTTGTAGAAATCTGAAAGAATTAAAAAGATTAAACTAAGAAAGATGAGTTTGAATCACAAATATCTCTTGAATAGTTGGGTTGTTGATCTCCACCAATAGTTAGTAATGCTAAGTCACCTTCAGAATTTACTTCCAATTACTCATGTTGTTCACTTCAAGGGCATGGTGTCTACTCCTTAAAGTATTGTTTCCCTAAGCCAAGAATTAGGCATGGTGTCTACTCTAATTCGTTTCTTTCCATAAGTATCTAGCAGGGTATCTACTAAGTTATACTTGGAGAAAACATCAGAACAGTGGAAACGAACAAACACTTAAAGTTCTAGAAATTGGTATCAGATCTAGATCCTCTAAGTTGATTGAACCAAGAACCCCTAAAGATCCCTTTGTTACAAATTATGGGCACGAGATTCGGTCGTCTCAATATGCTTCATATAACAGATTTAGATAAATGATAACATAAACTTGATATTCTCACGTGCTGTATGTCAGTCGACTGGCTCTCACCTCAGTCGACTGCTCTCAGACTTCAAGATCCAAGTTTGATGATCATTAATCTATGTCAATTCAACCAGATTCAATCAATAAGTAATTAGAAGATCTCAGAAGAATATAGCACTACATAACTATGGTTTCGATCTACCCAACTATGAAATTAGTTCCACATAATAATACTTTTATTGCTTAACAAGTTCAAATACATGATCAACATAAAAGAATAAAGAGAGAAGAAGAAATAAACTAATGGATTCCGGCAATATGGTCGACTGTCTGTCACACAGTCGACTGCCTTCTGGTTGCTGGATCTTCTCTCTCCCTCTTCGATGATGATGGAGTGATGCACTGGTTGACTTGATGGTTCGGAACTTTGTGATTAAGTTGCGTCTCAGAGATATATCTAATTATTCTGATCTGATGATCTCTCCTGATATTTATAGAGTACGGCTGAGAATTAGGGTTTCCACTTTTTCAGGAAGATCCTTCTTTTTTTGATTTGATGATTAATATCTTTCTCTTTTCTCCTTTCTTTCCTTATCTGTTCACCACGTCCACTTGGAAAATACCCTGTCTCTAGATTTGGTTAGCTGCATAAAATCTTGATTCAAGTAGATTTGAAATTAGATGCAGGTGTATCTTTGCAGATTTGATTTGTTTATTCCGCCGCAGACCAGTCGACTTATCTTCGGGCCAGTCGACTGAGTCGAGACTTCTGAAGATTTCCTATATGATCATACCAGTCGACTGGTTTTGAGAGTAAGTCGACTGTGACGAGAGTTGTGGAATTTCAGCTTCTCCTGTCCAGTCGCCTGTGTTGGGTCATCAGTCGACTGATCCTCTGCAGTTTGCTGTGTATTATCCTTGACGTCTTGAATCTGCTTCGTTTTGCTGTTATAAGCTGTTTCCTATGGAAAAGAGAAAATAAGAGTTAAATACCACATATAGAGCTTTTAAATGTCTAATTATATTAAGATTATTGCTCTAAAAAGTGAACAATATTGTGTTCATCAATAACATGATTCATTACACTGGGCACACGATACAACATAATAATATGATGAAAATATTTCATAATCTATATAATAAACACAAAGAAAGCTATCAGGTGGCTCACATTCAATCTATCCCAAAATCAATGGACCAGATCTACTCTCACAAAACATATTTTCCCGCCCAAATTTCAAACTCCACAAATTCAAAAACACACACTCTCTCTCTCTCTCTCTTTTTCCCCCAAAATAAAAAACCCCCTTCTCTCTCTCTCTCTCTCTTTCTCCCACCCACTCTCTCTCTCACTGTCTCCCTCTCTCTCTATCTCCCCGCTCTCTCACTCTCTCCCTCCTCCTCCCTTCCGCTCTCCTCCAGCCTCCTTCCGCTCTCATCCGATCAGCGCCCCCCCACCTCCCGATCAGCGCGCCCCCACCTCCCGATCGTAACCCACCTCCAGCCGATCTCCACTCTCACCTCCAGCCTCCTTCCCCTCTCATCCGATCAGCGCCCCCCACCCACCCACCTCCCGATCGTAACCCACCTCCAGCCGATCTCCACACTCACCTCCAGCCGATCTCCGTTCTCACCTCCAGCCGATCGCCTGCCGTCGCTTCCCGACCTCATCCTCCACCTCAGACGTCGCCGTTCGCAGCTTCCCCCCGCCGTCTCTGCATCGACGCTTCCGCACAGTCCATCCATCGATTTCACCGCACAGTCCATCCATCGCACTCTCAGGTATACAAAATCAATCCATCGATTTCACCTCACAGCAGAATTTTTATTCTTCAAAATAAAAATTAGGATGTTTTGATTAAAAATTAGGATTTCACCTCACAGCAGAATCGATTTCACCTCACTTCATAATCTTGATTTGGTATCGGAAGTTTTTTATGCCAATTGTGTCGATTTCATAATCTTAATTTGGTATCGATTTCACCTCACCTCACAGCAGAATCATGTTTTGATTAATTTTGAGGGGTGAAGTTTTTTTTAGCTCCAGTTGTATGCTCAACCTAAGATTATGAAATTTATACACTAGATTTTTGGGATTATGAAATTTATTTGTATCAACCTACGATACCACATCTGCGTTGAGGTTTAGTAGTAAGGCCATGTTTCTTTTTTCCTCTGGTTTGTTTGTATGTTACTTTTAAAGTTCCAAAATATCTGTTTTCAAAAGAAAAAAGTTCCACAATATCTGAGAACATGCTATGTAATGTTGAAAAGTTGATCCCAATGTGTGTGACAAATCGAAAAGAAATATATCCATTGGATGACAATTCATTTGGATCACTGATAATTCATTTGATGACTTTCATTTGGATGACTTTCATTTGGATCACTGATAATTCATTTGGATCCACAATTCAATGTGAATGGTTAATAATTTAGTTTGATTGTATATATTAAATGTGAATGGAACCCTCTTATAAGTATTTAACTTTTATTTTATCCTGTAGTTGATTGCTATAGTTGGGTTTGTTAATCTGGTTTTATAATCATCGTTGTTTCATATTTTGGAGTATTTTAGTGTTGGTGAGGGTGATAGGAGGTGTTGGTTCTTTCAATTTTTCTTCTGTAATGTTGATGAAGATGATGTTCATTTCGAGAGAGGTTTAAGTGGTAAAATCAAAAGGTTGACTGGCCACTCCTTTTGAAGAGAGGTTGAACAAGGTTCGGTCAAATGAGAAGCTCTTCCCTCGAAGGCTTGGCAAGTTAGTTAATTTGTTAACTAGAGTATTCATAACTAAAGTATTCATAACTTATTCAGATAGTATCTTTCAGGATAATTTATCATTTGTATGTATTGCCTTATTCCCTTTTCTTTGATTTAATAGAAATTATAGTATGTGTTCCATTGATTGTGTGAAACTTTCTCTGAGTGCTTATTATATAGTATATTATTTCCATTGTTTAGCACCGATAAAGAAGGGAGCCCATTCGAGTTTGACACCGATAATTTCCAGATCAATGTTAAATTTTATGCATGTTTTGGTTTACAGTACTCCTGTATAATTTGTTGTTAAATTTTATGCATGTTTTGGTTTACAGTACTCTTAATTATAATGAACACAATAACTGTAGTTTTTTTTTTTCGTGTTTTGTACTTTGTGTTGGATAATGGTTCGATTCTGGTTCAGTTTGGAGTATCTGCAGCACATCAGTCGACTGACTATGGGAACCAGTCGACTGTCCAGAGAGAAGTTTCAAAGGCTAAAGATACAGCAGAAGCAGTCGGCTGGAGATGTGTCTCAGTCGACTGTCCAGAACTAAAGACCAGTCGACTGGTAAGAAGACCAGTCGACTGTCGGCGGGTTTGTAAACCAGATTAGGCCCATTTTGAAAGGCCCAGTAGTTTTCCTATAAATACACCAGTTAGGGTTTTGTAAAAGATAGACCTCTAATTCGGATTTTGCAGCCGTCATCTCTTGTAAGGGTTTGTTTCACCCATTGGTGATTATTTGAAGAAGAAACCCCAACCGCCCCGTGGATGTAGGCACTTGTTTGCCGAACCACATTAAATTTGTGTTTGCTTGTGTTTGTTTTCTGTTTTCTCTCGCTATTTCTCTCTTTGATTGGTTGTTTGATTCGTATTCCGCACAACAAGTGGTATCAGAGCTTTCGGTTCGACCTAGAGGGAAATGGCGAGTGATGCGGATGCAACCAAGGATGTTGTGGGATCGAGTTCGTCCAGAACAACGATTCACAACGCAAAATTTGAAGTTGAAAAATTTGATGGAACAAACAATTTCGGGATGTGGCAGTGTGAGGTGTTGGATGTTCTGGTTCAACAAGAACAAGATGTTGCTTTGGAGGAAGAAAAACCAAAGAATATGTCCGATGTAGATTGGAAGAAGTTGAATCGAGTTGCGTGTGGGACTATTCGGCTCTTTATCGCGAAGGCACAGAAGTATGATTTGATGAGGGATACCATTGCTGCGGTGTTGTGGAAGAAACTCGAAGACAAATACATGAGGAAAAGTTTGGAGAATCAGCTGTATTTGAAGAAGAGGCTTTTTCGCTTCACCTATACTGAAGGTATGTCTATGAATGCTCATGTTGAATCATTTAATAAATTATTGGCTGATTTGTTAAATTTGGATGAGCAAATTAAAGATGAAGATAAAGCCCTAATTCTGTTGAATTCATTACCCGAAAGTTATGATCATTTAGCAACTACTTTAATATGGAAAAGACACTGTTAAATATGAAGATGTTGCAAATACTCTGTTGAATAATGAAACTAGGAGAAGGGATAAAATGGTTGATAGAGAAACTTCTGAAGCGTTGATTGTAAGGGGCAGAACTGAGACCAGATCTGAGACCAAATCTGGGAATAAAGGAAACAAATCTCGTTCCAAATCGAGAGGAGTTTCAAAGGACAGAAAGATACCAGCCAAAGATGAAAGTGCTTTCTATCATGAAAGGGGGCATTGGAAAAAGGATTGTTCTAAGCTACGAAATAAGGGAAATTCGACTGCAAATGTGATTGTTGATAATGTAGATAGTGACGATGATTTTTCTTATGCACTTGCAACTAGTCCCTCACTTTATCAAGAAGTATGGTTTCTTGATACAGCAGCCTCATATCATATGTCTTGGAAAAAGGAGTGGTTTACTTCTTTGGAGTATATGGATGGTGGGGTAGTTTTGATGGGAAATGATGCGCCTTGTAAGAAGGTAGGAATCGGGAAGATTGAATTGCTAATGCACGATGGTCTTATTAGGGAGCTTTCAGATGTATGGTATGTTCCAAATTTGAAAAAGAATTTGATTTCACTTAGTGTTTTGGAGGCCAGTGGAATGAAATTTGCTAGTGAAGGTGGCATTCTGACGGTGACTAACGGAGCACTTGTGGTGATGAAAGGGCAAAGAAAAAGGAACTTGTTTTTCTTGTAGGGAAAAATATATTTGGGTCAGGCTGCCAGTGTAACTGAAAGGCCTAAACAGGTTGTTCCCGACTCTACTAGGTTGTGGCATATGCGACTCGGGCATGCAGGAGAAAAGGCCTTGCAGGGGCTTGTGAAGCAAGGGTTGCTTAAGGATGCTAAAGGGTGCAAGTTGGAATTTTGTGAACATTGTGTTTTGGGTAAGCAAACTAGGGTGAAATTTGGTACAGCTGTACATCAGACAAAGGGTATCCTCGATTATGTGCACACAGATGTTTGGGGCCCTACTCAGACACCTTCTATGAGTGGTAGACACTGGTTTGTTACATTTGTTGATGACTACTCCAGACGAGTTTGGGTATATACCATGAAACACAAAGATGAAGTTTTGACATTGTTCACAAGCTGGAAAAAGAAAGTTGAAAACCAGACTGGAAGGAAGATTAAGGTTCTGAGGTCAGATAATGGAGGGGAATACAAGAACGATCCGTTTCTGAAATTGTGTGAAGATGAAGGGATCCAGAGGCACTTCACAGTTAGGAAGACTCCACAGCAAAATGGGGTTGCAGAAAGGATGAACAGAACCTTACTTGGGAAGGTGAGATGTATGCTAGCACAGTCTGGATTGAAGAAGACATTTTGGGCAGAAGCTGTTATATATGCAAGCCACATTGTCAACCGTTTACCATCAGCAGCACTTGAAGGCAAAACACCTATTGAGGTATGGAGTGGTAAACCTGCATCTGATTATAGTTTATTGCATATATTTGGTTGTCCTGCTTATTTTCATGTAACTGAAACTAAACTTGATGCAAGAGCCAAAAAGGCTATATTTGTTGGTTTTAGTACTGGTGTCAAAGGTTACAGGTTGTGGTGTCCAGAACAGAAAAAGTTAGTAATCAGCAGAGATGTCACCTTTGATGAGACCAGCATGATCAGCTCGGGACAGTCGACTGGTCCTCATGTGCAGTCGACTGGTGATCCTGATCAAGAGAAGCAGAAGATTAGCTCGGGACAGTCGACTGGTAGATGCTCTCAGTCGACTGGTGCGAGAGTTCTCCAACAAGTGGAGTTAGAAAAGCGTTCAGTTGGAAATTCTACTCCTGTCCAAAATGAAGATGATGTGGTTGATACTGAGGATGAGGAAGAAGTTCCTATCCAAGACCCTCCCCAGCAGGAAGAATCAATTGCAGCAAGAAGGCAAAGAAGAGATATCAAACGACCATCTCGCTTTACAGAAACAGTTGCATTTGCTCTTCCTATTGTAGATGATGAAGTTCCCTCCAACTTCAAAGAAGCTACTAGAAGTTCTGAAAATGCAGATTGGAAAGTTGCTATGGATGAAGAGATGAACCCTCTTCATAAGAACAAGACTTGGGATCTAGTGCAATTGCCAAAGGGGAAGAAAGCTATCGGTTGCAAGTGGGTGTATACGAAGAAAGAAGGTCCAAAAGACAGTGTTCGGTTCAAGGCTAGACTAGTTGCAAAGGGGTATGCTCAAAAGGAAGGAATTGACTATAATGAAGTGTTCTCTCCAGTTGTGAAGCATCCTTCTATTCGGATTTTGTTGGCATTGGTAGCACAGTTTGATCTTGAATTGACACAGATGGATGTGAAGACTGCATTCTTACATGGGGACCTGGATGAAGAAATTTATATGTTGCAGCCAGATGGGTTTAAGATTGCTGGGAAGGAAAGTTCTGTTTGCAGGTTGAAGAAGTCTCTCTATGGGTTGAAGCAATCTCCAAGGCAGTGGTATTTGAGGTTTGATCAGTTTATGAAAGTGCAGGGATATTCCAGAAGTGAGTATGATCATTGTGTCTATTTCAGAAAATTGCAGGATAGCTCTTTCATATATCTGTTATTATATGTGGATGACATGTTGATTGCCTCTAAAAATGCTAAGGAGATTCAAAATTTGAAGAATCAGCTGAGTTCTGAATTCGAGATGAAGGATCTTGGTGAAGCCAAGAAAATACTTGGGATGGAGATAGCTAGAGACAGAGCAAAGGGCATGGTGAGTTTGACACAGAAGCAATATCTTTTGAAGGTGCTGAAACGGTTTGGTATAGATGAGAAAACTAAACCAGTCAGTACACCCTTAGCCACTCATTTCAGAATTAGTGCTTCTCAGTCTCCAAGTACAGATGAAGAGAGACAGTATATGGCTAATGTACCTTACACTAGTGTGGTTGGCAGTTTGATGTATGCCATGGTTTGTACTCGACCAGACATCTCTCAGGCGGTGAGTATGGTTAGTCGATATATGCATGATCCAGGCAGAGAGCATTGGCAAGCAGCTAAATGGATTTTGAGGTACATAAGTGGCACCACAGATGTGGGTTTGAAATTTGAAAGGGATGACAATATTAGCAGGTTATTGGTGGGTTATGTTGATTCTGACTATGTAGGTGATCTAGATAAGAGGCGGTCTACTACAGGCTATTTGTTTACTATGGCTAGAGCACCTATAAGTTGGAGGTCCAATTTGCAGTCCACTGTAGCGTTGTCTACTACTGAGGCTGAATACATGGCAGTTGCTGAGGCCATGAAGGAAGCTATTTGGATTCATGGACTTTTAAAGAGCTTGGGAATTCATCGGGAGAAGGTGGAGGTACACTGTGACAGTCAGAGTGATATTCATTTAGCGAAGAACCAAGTTCATCATTCGAGGACCAAACATATTGATGTCCGTTATCACTTTGTGCGTGATTTGATAAAGGATGGTGATATTCTTCTGGTGAAGATTGGGACAGCTGATAATCCTGTTGATATGTTGACCAAAATTGTTGGGGCAGCCAAGTTCAAGTATTGCATGAACCTGGCTAATATTTTGCATGCTTGATGATTTGGAATAGGCGGTTGGAATGGTGCTTCGCTATTTGTTTGGTTAGTATGTGATATCATACTAAGGTGGAGTTTGTTTTGTTACATTTGGTGATGAGCATTTGTTTTGGAGTATTTTGGGAGAGTGCTTGGGCTACTTGGAAGATCTCGCCAAGGTGGAGATTGTTGGATACTTGGAAGATCTCGCCAAGGTGGAGATTGTTGGATAATGGCTCGATTCTGGTTCAGTTTGGAGTATCTGCAGCACATCAGTCGACTGACTATGGGAACCAGTCGACTGTCCAGAGAGAAGTTTCAAAGGCTAAAGATACAGCAGAAGCAGTCGACTGGAGATGTGTCTCAGTCGACTGTCCAGAACTAAAGACCAGTCGACTGGTAAGAAGACCAGTCGACTGTCGGCGGGTTTGTAAACCAGATTAGGCCCATTTTGAAAGGCCCAGTAGTTTCCCTATAAATACACCAGTTAGGGTTTTGTAAAAGATAGACCTCTAATTCGGATTTTGCAGCCGTCATCTCTTGTAAGGGTTTGTTTCACCCATTGGTGATTATTTGAAGAAGAAACCCCAACCGCCCCGTGGATGTAGGCACTTGTTTGCCGAACCACATTAAATTTGTGTTTGCTTGTGTTTGTTTTCTGTTTTCTCTCGCTATTTCTCTCTTTGATTGGTTGTTTGATTCGTATTCCGCACAACACTTTGTGTACTATATCATTCAATTCAGTTTGTGCTTGCTTTAAGCATTCTTTCATGACAAACTTATCCAATTATTTTCCAAAAACTTGACAGTTTTATGGAGATGGCATTTGGGGGGCGCTATGTAATCCTATTGATGGCATTATTTTCTATCTATTGTGGATTAATATATAATGAGTTCTTCTCAGTTCCATTTCACATTTTCGGTTCATCTGCTTATAAATGTCGGGATTCCACTTGCAGGTATTTTTAAATCCTTTGACTTTTGCAGGGATTGTGGGAAGCAGGTGTATTTGGGTATGGATTTTTATTTTTGTTGTTGTTGTTGTTGTTGTTGTATGTTGCTGAATCAGTTTTCGAAAATTGGTTTTGTTCTTATTTATGTTTTTGAAAATTTGCAGGGGGTTTTGACACTGCTCATGCTGCTGCTAGGTGAGTTTGATGATTGTTTTGTGGTTTTTTTCAATGACCCGTTTGAGTTGAGAGACCAAATTGAGCTGAATTTTGTTGAATTAGGGCTTATGATCGAGCTGCGATCAAGTTTCGGGGAGTGGAAGCTGATATAAACTTCACTTTGAGTGACTATGAGGAGGATTTGAAACAGGTAAAGATTGGAATTTTAAAATATTGGCCTATATTCTACTATGGATTGCATTTGCCTAGCTTCTGCTGTTTAATATTAGAATCCCCTAATTAAAGTTAATACCCAATGTTTAAAATTTTGGTGTAGAGTTCGTAACTTCAGATGGGTGTTTTGAGGAAGCTTGCATGCTTGCTAATGTGAAAGATCCGCTGGTAAACTTAAGGTCTATTGGTAGGCTAGGAAGACCTGTTATTAGGGATTTCATGGGTCTTGGGCAAGTGCCTTTTTATCGATTCTCCTGAACCTTGGTTGGAAAGTTAAAGAAGTAATTAAGGAAGTTCCTCCAGTGGTTGTAACCTTGGTTGGAAACTTAGGGTCTATTAGTGGAATCGTCTTTTACCCAATTTCCTTTCAACACTGCAAATCCTTTTGGTATATGGTTCACCCTATGCATACTAGGTTTAACACCATTGGTCTTCTACTAATTTTGCTTGCAGCATGGAAAGAACTGACGAGGAAAGAAGAGATTAACAGAGAAGAGATGAGAAAAGAGGAACGAACTGAATTTTCTCTTAGGGTGAAAACAGAGGTGAGTTCGTTAGACTTTGGATCTCAATTTATACATTTAGATTTGTTTTGAATACATTGTCCGATTGATAGCTATATAATGCCCAAGGAACTAGCAAGGACACTCTCTGAGTGTGCAAAGCTGCAAAAGAGGAGTTTAGGTTTGGTGAAGGAGCTTGCTGCTGGATTGAACACGCAAAGGGTTGTATGCGATTTTGTTTAGTTAACATCTTTTGTCCTACTTCATGTTTGTTTGTGATATCATAATTGCTTCTGTTCAGGGTGGACAGATCTGAACCTGGGAGAAGAAGAGATGGTGAAGCTTGCTTCAATTGGTCATGAAAGGAATCCCTGGCCCTTTGCAACAAGTATGTCAACCAAGAAAGTGAGAGAAATTTCATTTCCGCATGTTTAATAAATGTAGATTGTAGTAAGACCTGAAATCACATTTTCAAGCATTAATTATTCTTTTGACTTAAAATATGCCAAGATGCCACCCATTTTCATTCATGAGAAATAACGAAACAAAAGTTTTAGTACAAACCAACAAAATAATACATCCTACGTACGTTCAAGCCTTACATTGTCACCAAAGTTCCTTAAGTGCTTTTTCAGTGCTCATGTGATAATTTCTTACGAAAATAGGAAATTTTTACATATGCTTCGCATATTATGTATGGAAAGTGTTTATGAGCTGGCAAGTTATTTACACATGCATATCATAATGATGGCGGAAAGTGTTTATGAGCTGGCAACCAATGTTTGTAATATAATTCATGCGTTGTATTCTTCCATAGAATGATTTTCTTTTATTCTCATCAATTTTTGATTTTTCATTGTATAGTAAATATAAAAAAAAGATACATCTTTTTTGGTACTATAAAACTGATTTCTATCTATATGGATGTCTTCTCAGGATCGAGCTATAAAGAACTTATGATCCAGTGCAATCTTATGGGAAGTTCAGATATAAAGCCCTAAACATTCATGTTCTTTCAGATATAAAGCCCTAAACTGAATTGTAGAAAGTACTTTAGGGCTTTATATATAAAAGAACATGAATGTTCAAGGAAGAAACTGATATGCGACACTTTATATAGCAACTCATATTCAATCTCCAGTTAAGGATACTCAAGTGGTTTTAGAACCTCATCTAGAGTGAGTACAATATTTTGTCGGCCATCCCACGACTGATCTTCAAATATGTGCATATTTCTTTCTATATTCTAACAGAATATAGAAAGACCCTAAGAAAAATGTGCATTCTCTCTTTATGTATATTCAATTAGACAACTAGAGTTCCAGTCACGATTTCATGTAAGCAGAGGCAGTAAAATTGATTTATAAATAGTGCAATGCAATGATGGAGGAAAGGCCAAAATGAAACTAATGCTACAAATTGTGCAGAAAAAGAAGTCAGTCAAACTGATTACATCAGATATGAGTTTCTTTAATGAGAATTGCAACGACAAAAAGACATACACTGATATATGTACTTTAGATTTAATGTTTTGTAGGGAATTATCAAAAGTTGAAAGTACACAGTTTCTTTCTTTCTCAATTTTTTCCTATTCATTATATGGACCCAGAAGAAGAACATAGACAAAAATGGTTCAGTGAAGATCTACATATAGATAACAATCAAGCACTACCTTGACAGAAATAGCTGAACCTACTAAATCCTTTGTTATATCTTGAGTTGCTTTTTGTGAATCTACAAGAGTAAAAGTATCAAATATTAGTAGTATGTTATAACGATCGATAAATGCTGTATGTACTTGCTGTATGCTTCCATTTAAGCCAAAACTAATGCTACAAGTTGTGTATGTTAACTACTTAGTGTGTGCTTCCACCAATTTTGTTCATATCAAGTTGTTTATGTTGTGCGGAATACGAATGGATCACCAATCAAAGAGAGAAATAGCGAGAGAAAACAGAAAACAAACAAACACAAGGACACAAAGATTTAATGTGGTTCGGCAAAACAAGTGCCTACATCCACGGGGCGGTTGGGGTTTCTTTTTCAAATAATCACCAATGGGTGAAACAAACCCTTACAGAGATGACGGCTGCAAAATCCGAATAGAGGTCTCTCACTTTACAAAACCCTAACGGGTGTATTTATAGGGAAACTACTGGGCCTTTCGAAATGGGCCTTTTCTAGTTCACAAACCCGCCTACAGTCGACTGGTCTTCTTACCAGTCGACTGGTCTTTAGTTCTGGACAGTCGACTGAGACACACCTTCAGTCGACTGCTGCTGCTGTATCCTTAGCCTTTGAAACTTCTCTCTGGACAGTCGACTGACTCCATACCTCAGTCGACTGATGTACTGAAACTTTCGATTGCTGCAGATACGACGGATATAAACAAACTAAACCAGAATCGAGCCATTATCCTACAATCTCCACCTTGGCGAGATCTTCCAAGTAGCCCAAGCAATCTCCAAAAATACTCCAAAACAAATGCTCATCACCAAATGTAACAAAAACAAACTCCACCTTAGTATGATATCACATACTAACCAAACAAAACGAAGCACCATTCCAACCGCCCATTCCAAATCATCAAGCATGCAAAATATTAGCCAGGTTCATGCAATGCTTGAACTTGGCTGCCCCAACAACTTTGGTCAACATATCAGCAGGATTATCAGCTGTCCCAATCTTCACCAGAAGAATATCACCATCCTTTATCAAATCACGCACAAAGTGATAACGGACATCAATATGTTTGGTCCTCGAATGATGAACTTGGTTCTTCGCTAAATGGATAGCACTCTGACTGTCACAGTGTACCTCCACCTTCTCCCGATGAATTCCCAAGCTCTTCAAAAGTCCATGAATCCAAATAGCTTCCTTCATGGCCTCAGCAACTGCCATGTATTCAGCCTCAGTAGTAGACAACGCTACAGTGGACTGCAAATTGGACCTCCAACTTATAGGTGCTCTAGCCATAGTAAACAAATAGCCTGTAGTAGACCGCCTCTTATCTAGATCACCTGCATAGTCAGAATCAACATAACCCACCAATAACCTGCTAATATTGTCATCCCTCTCAAACTTCAAACCCACATCTGTGGTGCCACTTATGTACCTCAAAATCCATTTAGCTGCTTGCCAATGCTCTCTGCCTGGATCATGCATATATCGACTAACCATACTCACCGCCTGAGAGATGTCTGGTCGAGTACAAACCATGGCATACATCAAACTGCCAACCACACTAGTGTAAGGTACATTAGCCATATACTGTCTCTCTTCATCTGTACTTGGAACCTGAGAAGCACTAATTCTGAAATGAGTGGCTAAGGATGTACTGACTGGTTTAGTTTTCTCATCTATACCAAACCGTTTCAGCACCTTCAAAAGATATTGCTTCTGTGTCAAACTCACCATGCCCTTTGCTCTGTCTCTAGCTATCTCCATCCCAAGTATTTTCTTGGCTTCACCAAGATCCTTCATCTCGAATTCAGAACTCAGCTGATTCTTCAAATTTTGAATCTCCTTAGCATTTTTAGAGGCAATCAACATGTCATCCACATATAATAACAGATATATGAAAGAGCTATCCTGCAATTTTCTGAAATAGACACAATGATCATACTCACTTCTGGAATATCCCTGCACTTTCATAAACTGATCAAACCTCAAATACCACTGCCTTGGAGATTGCTTCAACCCATAGAGAGACTTCTTCAACCTGCAAACAGAACTTTCCTTCCCAGCAATCTTAAACCCATCTGGCTGCAACATATAAATTTCTTCATCCAGGTCCCCATGTAAGAATGCAGTCTTCACATCCATCTGTGTCAATTCAAGATCAAACTGTGCTACCAATGCCAACAAAATCCGAATAGAAGGATGCTTCACAACTGGAGAGAACACTTCATTATAGTCAATTCCTTCCTTTTGAGCATACCCCTTTGCAACTAGTCTAGCCTTGAACCGAACACTGCCTTTTGGACCTTCTTTCTTCGTATACACCCACTTGCAACCGATAGCTTTCTTCCCCTTTGGCAATTGCACTAGATCCCAAGTCTTGTTCTTATGAAGAGAGTTCATCTCTTCATCCATAGCAACTTTCCAATCTGCATTTTCAGAACTTCTAGTAGCTTCTTTGAAGTTGGAGGGAACTTCATCATCAACAATGGGAAGAGCAAATGCAACTGTTTCTGTAAAGCGACATGGTCGTTTGATATCTCTTCTTTGCCTTCTTGCTGCAATTGATTCTTCCTGCTGGGAAGGGTCTTGGATAGGAACTTCTTCCTCATCCTCAGTATCAACCACATCATCTTCATTTTGGGCAGGAGTAGGATTTTCAACTGAAAGCTTTTCTAACTCCACCTGTTGGAGAACTCTCGCACCAGTCGACTGAGAGCACCTACCAGTCGACTGTCCCGAGCTAATCTTCTGCTTCTCTTGATCAGGATCACCAGTCGACTGCATATGAGGACCAGTCGACTGTCCCGAGCTGATCATGCTGGTCTCATCAAAGGTAACATCCCTGCTGATTACTAACTTTTTCTGTTCTGGACACCACAACCTGTAACCTTTGACACCAGTACTGAAACCAACAAATATAGCCTTTTTGGCTCTTGCATCAAGTTTAGTTTCAGTTACATGAAAATAAGCAGGACAACCAAATATATGCAAAAAACTATAATCAGATGCAGGTTTACCACTCCATACCTCAATAGGTGTTTTGCCTTCTAGTGCTGCAGATGGTAAACGGTTGACAATGTGGCTTGCATATATAACAGCTTCTGCCCAAAATGTCTTCTTCAATCCAGACTGTGCTAGCATACATCTCACCTTCTCAAGTAAGGTTCTGTTCATCCTTTCTGCAACCCCATTTTGCTGTGGAGTCTTCCTAACTATGAAGTGCCTCTGGATCCCTTCATCTTCACACAATTTCAGAAACGGATCATTCTTGTATTCCCCTCCATTATCTGACCTCAGAACCTTAATCTTCCTTCCAGTCTGGTTTTCAACTTTCTTCTTCCAACTTGTGAACAATGTCAAAACTTCATCTTTGTGTTTCATGGTATATACCCAAACTCGTGTGGAGTAGTCATTAACAAATGTAACAAACCAGTGTCTACCACTCATAGAAGGTGTCTGAGTAGGGCCCCAAACATCTGTGTGCACATAATCGAGGATACCCTTTGTCTGATGTACAGCTGTACCAAATTTCACCCTAGTTTGCTTACCCAAAACACAATGTTCACAAAATTCCAACCTGCAACCTTTAGCATCTTTAAGCAACCCTTGCTTCACAAGCCTCTGCAAGGCCTTTTCTCCTGCATGCCCGAGTCGCATATGCCACAACCTAGTAGAGTCGGGAACGACCTGTTTAGGCTTTTCAGTTACACTGGCAGCCTGACCCAAATATGTTTTTCCCTGCAAGAAAAACAAGTCCTTTTCCTTTGCCCTTTCATCACCATAAGTGCTCCGTTAGTCACCTTCAGAATGCCACCTTCACTAGCAAATTTCATTCCACTGGCCTCCAAAACACCAAGTGAAATCAAATTCTTTTTCAAATCCGGAACATACCATACATCTGAAAGCTCCCTAATAAGACCATCGTGCATTAGCAATTCAATCTTCCCGATTCCTACCTTCTTACAAGGTGCATCATTTCCCATCAAAACTACCCCACCATCCATATACTCTAAGGAAGTAAACCACTCCTTTTTCCAAGACATATGATAGGAGGCTGCTGTATCAAGAAACCATACTTCTTGATAAAGTGTGGGACTAGTTGCAAGTGCATAAGAAAAATCATCGTCACTATCTACATTATCAACAATCACATTTGCAGTCGAATTTTCCTTATTTCGTAGCTTAGGACAATCCTTTTTCCAATGCCCTCTTTCATGACAGAAAGCACATTCATCTCTGGCTGGTATCTTTCTGTCCTTTGAAACTCCTCTCGATTTGGAACGAGATTTGTTTCCTTTATTCCCAGATTTGGTCTCAGATCTGGTCTCAGTTCTGCCCCTTACAATCAATGCCTCAGAAGTTTCTCTATCAACCATTTTATCCCTTCTCCTAGTTTCATTATTCAACAGAGCATTTGCAACATCTTCATATTTAACAGTGTCTTTTCCATATATTAAAGTAGTTGCTAAATGATCATAACATTCGGGTAATGAATTCAACAGAATCAGGGCTTTGTCTTCATCTTTAATTTGCTCATCCAAATTTAACAAATCAGCCAATAATTTATTAAATGATTCAACATGAGCGTTCATAGACATACCTTCAGTATAGGTGAAGCGAAAAAGTCTCTTCTTCAAATACAGCCGATTCTCCAAACTTTTACTCATGTATTTGTCTTCGAGTTTCTTCCACAACACCGCAGCAATGGTATCCCTCATCAAATCATACTTCTGAACCTTCGCGATAAAGAGCCGAATAGTCCCACACGCAACTCGATTCAACTTCTTCCAATCTACATCGGACATATTGTTTGGTTTTTCTTCCTCCAAAGCAACATCTTGTTCTTGTTGAACCAGAACATCCAACACCTCACACTGCCACATCCCGAAATTGTTTGTTCCATCAAATTTTTCAACTTCAAATTTTGCGTTGTGAATCGTTGTTCTGGATGAACTTGATCCCACAACATCCTTGGTTGCATCTGCTTCACTCGCCATCTCCCTCTAGGTCGAACCGAAAGCTCTGATACCACTTGTTGTGCGGAATACGAATGGACCACCAATCAAAGAGAGAAATAGCGAGAGAAAACAGAAAACAAACAAACACAAGGTCACAAAGATTTAATGTGGTTCGGCAAAACAAGTGCCTACATTTACGGGGCGGTTGGGGTTTCTTCTTCAAATAATCACCAATGGGTGAAACAAACCCTTACAGAGATGACGGCTGCAAAATCCGAATAGAGGTCTCTCACTTTACAAAACCCTAACGGGTGTATTTATAGGGAAACTACTGGGCCTTTCGAAATGGGCCTTTTCTAGTTCACAAACCCGCCTATAGTCGACTGGTCTTCTTACCAGTCGACTGGTCTTTAGTTCTGGACAGTCGACTGAGACACACCTTCAGTCGACTGCTGCTGCTGTATCCTTAGCCTTTGAAACTTCTCTCTGGACAGTCGACTGACTCCATACCTCAGTCGACTGATGTACTGAAACTTTCGATTGCTGCAGATACGACGGATATAAACAAACTGAACCAGAATCGAGCCATTATCCTACAGTTTATGTTTATGTATGTTAACTTTTGTGGCATTCATATCAAGTTGCTTATGTTCATTATTATTTAATTTGATTTTTATAAGAGGTGCTTTTTTAAAAAAGAATCGTTGCACTTTGATTATATGGATTTATGATTGTAGATATTTTATAAATAACTGATGGGGAACACCTTGCACAACAAAAGTTTTCAACTTTTATTCCAGTTGTTTCCCTTTATGCATTGTCCCCCTTAGCTTTATGCATCGTAAACATCTACAACTTTTATGATTGTAGAGTTTATTAATTCCAATTACTTCTGTTAAATGATTCCCTTTATGCATCGTAACAACATTAGGTCAAGTCGAAGGGAGTGACCATGACAGTACTTTTGGCCAAGGCTGCGGCAATGGCACTTGCACAACACCCAGTTGTGAATGCCAGCTGCAAAGATGGGAAGAGTTTCACATACAACCCCAGCATTAACTTTGCGGTGGCAGTGGCAATTGATGGTGGCCTCATCACTCCAGTTCTCCAGGATGCTGATAAGGTCAGTCTTGATGTACACAAGGTTAAGAACAGACATTAAAACCCTTCTCATTTATCATTTTAGCTAACTGTTTGTAATGCAGCTGGATATCTACTTGCTCTCACAAAAATGGAAAGAGTTGGTAGGCAAGGCTCGCTCAAAGCAACAACAGCCCAACGAGTACAACTCAGGTGTGTTTACAGTAGATGTCTTTTGTTTCTCTTTCTAAGTTTTTGCTAATTAACTGTAGGCTGATGATTTATGATATGTTATGCAGGAACATTTACTCTATCGAATTTGGGTATGTTTGGAGTAGACAAATTTGATGCTATACTGCCTCCCGGACAGGTGGGGTTTTAAAACAATTATGGATAACTGTGCTTTTTCGTGAACATCTTAATGACTGTTCACTGTTCTAAAAGGGCGCTATAATGGCTGTGGGAGCATCAAAGCCCACTCCAATTGCTGGCAAGGATGGTTTCTTCACCGTGAAGAATAGAATGCTGGTAATTGATCATTTGCCTATTCATGTTATGCTTTTCATATCTGCATGCATAAAAGGGAAATTACATAATATCTGTTTAGGGTCATGATTCCAATTTCGGAGAACAATCCTTATGAAAGATTATACTTTATACTAATTTACAAAACTTAAGTTATTAAACACAGCTTCATTTTCGAAAACACAGTAAACACTTATACAAGTAACTGTCTAACTGAAACAATTTATTCTGAAGGTAATACTTGGGTTTCCTACAAACCATTTAAAAGTTGGATGCCGGTGAACTGTCTAACTGAAACAATTTATACAAGTAACTGTATACAAGTAACTGTCTAACTGAAACAATTTAACTTATGGCATAAAAGTTGGATGCCGGTGAACTACAAACCAAACAATAAGACGGCACACAGCTGAAATTACACCTCACAAATCTAAAACAACTATTCAGTGTTTATAACTCCGGTGACCAATTTATTTAGAACTCAATTAGTTACTGGAAATAAGTTTAAAATGAAAGCCATCAAAGAGAGATCTTCATTATAGCTAAAAGTTTAAATTAAGTAAGTTTAAATTAAGCAATATTTTCTTAGACCTGCAACTTTGAATTATTATCTTTTATGCACACATTTTTTTTGAATTTTGCTATTTCAACGTTAACATTATTTTTAGCCAGAGCAGCTTATCCCCTACTGACCTTAATATTATGTTTTTGCATGTCAACTTCATTAAATGTGCACAAACTACAGATCTTATTTTTAAAAACATTCTAACATACGGTAAGTTTAAAAATTAATAAAAGGAAAACTACATGCTTCTTATTAACGTAAATTTATACTATGTAGACGATAGATTACATGTCAACTTCATTAAAAACATTCTAAGAGACTGCAAGTTTAAAATTAAAAAAAGGAAAACTACTTGCTTCTTATTAAAGCAAATTTATAATATGTAGACGAAAAGATAGCTTACATGTCAACTTCATTAAATGTCGTGAGCATAGCAAATGTGTTCTCGGAGTCCTTCAAGTGAGTAGAATTTCTTCTCCTAAGTCATGGCATAGGAACCTAAATCCACAGTTCAAAAGTTTCTCCTAACAATAGTTCAAAATCAAAACACAACCAACAAGCACTCAATGGCCTGCCAATATTCTAAACCTTATCGCCTCATTCATTATCCTTCAGTAGTAAATAATAAGCAGCTATCTACAGTGCAAGAATTTTACCCACTAAAATAATAGATTGAAAAATTTAGAGACAGAAGCAATTAGTCTTTGGTGTTATTGATTTAGTAAAAGTATCTTTAGTTGGCACAGTGATTTAGTCCATCCCCTGGCATTGATGTACTACTAGGATGATCTAAATCCACTTATTTAATTATGCGTCTTTATGAGATTTGTTCCAAGTTATTGTCTAGGATGCATCTAATTGATATTTATGCTAATTTTACTCTAACTCTTTTTTTTGTTTCCTTAAGGAAATGGTCCTCCAGCCGGGCAAAAATTTCATCAGCATGTTCCACGGATTCAAAGACAGATTCTTTACTTTCGACAACCCCGAAAGGTATTTGAGAAAATGCATAGGAGACACATAAGCATTAAACAAAATGTTCATCTTAACCTAACAAGCTATAGTTGTAGTTTATAAACTACAATTCACCCAAATATTGCACAAATGAGTCTCAGTTTACAATTACAATTTTAGTACAACTACAATGAATTTGTGTTTAGTACAAATGTAAACAATGGTGATGAAAATACCGATGATAAAAATGTAAAATATCTCATTTAACAAAAGGTCTTTCAAATTTTGCTTCATCATATCTCATTTAACAAAAGGTCTTTCAAATTTTGCTTCATCACATGTAACAAAAGGTCTTGCAATGCAATCAAGATCACATTATGAATAAAGAAATTCCCAAACAAAGCTATTATTAACAAAAATAATCCATTCATTTCACATATACTTCACAACATATACATCACCACAAACTTTCTCTCTCTTTATCTCTCTCATTTCCCCCTCTTTTTAATCCATACATTGTTAACTACATAAAAATATGACAAAGGGGAACTAACTCATACAGTTTGAGGCATTAACTGCGTTAGGAAATGGATTGTTACTTACTCCAAGTCAAATATGAAATTACTAATGATGAAGTCACAATACTGTTGTAGATTCACAATACTATATTTTTATTCCGAGCTGCTGACAAATGATCCTGCAATAAACAATGAATTATGCATGTCACTCTATAATCCTACTTCAGATTTCATCAAGGTCTACCGGCAAATAAATCATCATTCATGAACTCTTGACGAAGACGTATATTTTACTCTTTATAGGATTTTTTCATATGCTACATCGTACCAAAGAAACATCTGCAGCAAATAAATCTGCACTCTTTCAATCAATGTTAATTACAATGAGAATGGAGACAAATTACACAGAAACATCTGCAGCAAATAATAAAAATCTTTTGAAGTCCCAGTTCAAAAACCATAAAAGCTGGTTTCAGGAGAGTGGGGGGAAAGGGGATATAATTGCATAGAGCAGGAAAATCATGAAAAGAAATAAATATAGAGCAAAACAATGAAATGGTAGGTTTCAACTTTAAGAAGGTAAAATAACAACTACAGCATTCAATCTAGCATATCAATCAGACAAAACTCAATAAAACAGTCACCCTGTACATGTTTTTTTTTCAAAATTTTGGAACAAGATTGAATTTATGTAACTGACAATAACTGGAACCAACATATTCCTCACCATCAAATTGATTCCTGAGCTCTGCATTTTGAGACTTTAGCACAGAAATTTTCATTGCCAACTCATGAATCTAAACCATGTGGTAACAAAAATTAACAAAAAGACGAATCAAAACCATGTGGTAACAAAAAGTAAGTATAAGCAACATGCCAATTAATATACCTTATACCTTCATAGACTTCAACTGGAATAAAAGTTGAAAAGTTCTGAAGCATGGGACCCCTAAGTCTAATCCACCTCTTATTAAAGGCTCAATTATGTCGATGCCGGGGGGAAAAAAATTTGGGACCCCCATTTTGATTCGTCTGGCTCCGCCACTGACATCTTGGCCTAAAATTCCCAGCTTTAAGTAGTGGCTTAAACTCTCGCATGTTTTTTGCTGTGAGTGCACGCAGCAACAGTATTCAATGTTTACTTTTAACTGTGTTTTTATTTTTGGTAAGGTTTAAAATGCTATATAGCTGGTATGTTTTCTTATGCTGAATACAACTCAAGCAACCAGTAAAGGTAAATACCGCTAAGCTAATTCATGCTGGAGTTTAGAGGAGGCAATTTTGGAGTCTCTTTTTGGCTTTTCTTGATGTGGAAGTTCAAAATCCACAAGTCTACATTTCTTTTAAAGGGGAATGAAACCGGACCTGCATGTTGATTGTGGTTTTAGATTTAAAATTGAATTTATTTTTTATTCGCTGTAATTGTAACTTTATAAGCATTGTAGTTTATTTTTTTACATATAACAAGTTATCTGAATTTATTTTGTTAACTTCTTCATTTTTTTAAAAAAACTTCACAAATACTGTGTATAGAATGTAGGATATTTATAGGAGCTATCTTCGCACCTTAGCAAGAGAAGGTGTACATCTTAATGCACTTTGTGTGCCATTTTATTAAAATTTGAGATCATATATGTATTTTAATCTATCTTTGGTTTCTTTTCGGTTAAGTTGAATGAACTTTAGGTAGAGTAGACAAAGCAACATTTCTTTGGACTGAGAAACCTGATAATTGTGCTAAGAATGAACAATATTAGGAAAATTAGGAAGAATGATGAAGAGCTAACAGTGTCCAAGCTCAATTCACATGTGTTAAAGGTTTTTTTTTTTGAAAAAAAAACCTTGATACAAGAAACAAGAAAAACAACAAAATCTAACTGATGACACCCCAAAAATTTGAAACCGAACTGCCTTATGCAAAAGGAAAATAAGCTAATAAGCCGATCCCACTTGCTCCCATGTCTTAATGGCATATTCCCTTGATCATATGAATTTGTGCGGCCCTCCTCAACAAGGGACTTCTTTATGCCTTCTTTATGACCGGTGCTAATCCTGCCCGGGAAAATATATATATATTTATATTTTTTATCATTAAACGGTGGGTTGAATACCCCCGCGTTAAACGAATAAAAAATTGTAACCTCCAAGTATAATAATGGTTAAGTTACTAACTTACTATGATAGTTTCAACTTTCAAATCATTCAACTTTCAAATCATGCTCAAAAGAAAAACATCTCAACTAATCAGAATTCAGAATTTCTGAATCCACATAATCAGTATCAAGAAGAAAGCAGGTAGCCTGAACACCCACACAAAAAAATGTCCAAGAAATATATTTTTATGAGCCAACAATTTAATTAGTATATCAGTGGAACTGTGTTCCAAAACTGTTACATTAAACTATGATCAATTGTGTAGTTTATTATTGAACTTGAAAAACACACTGCATGATAGATAGTGTCTGTTTCAGAAAAGAGTCAATATAGAGTATATTATTCCTAATCTGAATCACTCTATTTTCCTCTAACAAGATTTAGTTAGGTCATAGACTGATACAGGAGCAATGGAAACTCAAATTGGAATTACTCTAGCAATTTCAAGTCTTCTGATATAGTTAGTTTCTTTTTTTGCTTTATATATATCCAAGTATCTAACCACGTTTTACTAGGTATAATACAAAATGAAATTTAGCAAAAACATCAATACAGATAAAAGGTGAAGCAAGAACTTCATCACTTCAATACAGATAAAAGGTGAAGCAAGAACTTCATCATTTTTTTTGATACACATCAAAATTCTCCATTTCTAATTGCTGGCTACACTTGGTTAGTTCAAGCTTCCGAGAATGAGTATAAACAAGATAACTAAAAGTAAAAGTAGTTTAATTCAAAACTCTACCTATTAATCAAAACACAATCAAACCTTTAGTGTGATCATCTTTTTTTCAATTCACACTTCACAGTTACACTATCAAGCCTTTAGCGTGATCATCTTTTTTTCAATTCACACTTCACAGTTACACTACTCATATGTTTAAATCTGTAACTATGGTTATCTTAAACACTTCACAATTCACACTTCACAATTCACAATTCACACTTCACAATTACACTTCACAGTTTTTCAATTCTTTACTTATTAAATATAACCATGGAAATCTTAAACACAAGCATATATATATTGAATCTCTCTTTATTTTTCTACAAGACGATGCTAAATTTTCAACTATATAGCAATTGGAGTTGCAATAACAAACAATTATTTTAGCAAAAACAAGTATCACCCTTTCTATTATTTGATGGCAAACATTAAATCAATAATGAGCCAGCAAACTCTTCAAATCAATTAACTTATCAGTAATGAAATATTGACACCATATATAAGAAGAAAAAAATAGAAAGAGGGTCGTCTATTAACTTATTATTTTTTCTTTAATGAAACAAGATGACAAAATAAAAAAATCCATTTATATATGATAGATTTACCTTACTAAAACTTATTTTCATTGTTGTTTTACTTTTGAAGTTTAATAGAACTGGGAAGCAGCTGACATGGACCTCAAATTTATAAATGCAACTACATTGATGAATTGGGGTTGCAATAAGGTAAATTTATATTTACTACAACTACACACTATGTTAACCGTTAATTGCTGCTAATTTAATGCTTCTTCTTTTTTTCCCAGATTGTCGTCCATACTCAAAACCGTCATGTACATATTGACAGTTTAACTTTTTGTAGGGTGATGAGGAACATGTTTGGTTGAAGCCATTGTTCGGTTTGAAAGGTAATGGTTTCAAAACTATTACTATTGTTTTAATTGTTTATTGTAAACTCTTACTATTTGATTCAAAACTCTAACTATTTTTTTAGGCTCACTGTTTGGTCCTATTTTTTGAAGACTTCAACCATTGTGTTCTCCTACAACCATGTAAAAAAAAAAAAATTCAGTCAGTTGGTTGGTGTTTAGTATGGTGGAGGATGTAATAGTTGTAATATTTGTAATATTTAGCATTTTGGGAGATGATGTAAGTAACTGTATATAATGATGATATAATATAATTATGTTAATACCCGTACCCGCAATTTTATGGAGTATTGGGTTCTGTGTTTGGTTTTTTTAAGGTTTTTCGAAGGTTTTTTAAAAAAATTATTACATTTTCAAATGAATTTTTGGTTTTTATTTTGTATCTTGCATTATATTCTGATTTTTTCCCCCAGAGCCTTATATATATGATGCCTGTGTGATGTTGCTCGGTTGAGCCTGGGGAGGATTGATATTTATTGCCTGTTATGTCATATATTTAATTGTTAGCAGAATTCCGTAAGGAATTTCTGTAAAAGGGCTAATATTTTCGGGGAGGTTCTGTCAAAATTTTTACTAAATTTCCTAAAATCTATTATGTTTTCAAACGATATCTTGGTTTTTACTTTGTATCTTAGTCATATGAAGATTTTTTCTTCCCAGAGCCCTATATATATAATGTCTATGTGATGTTGCTTGGATTGGCCTGGGGAGGATTTATATTTCTTGACTGTGATGATAAATTTTTAATTTTGAGCAGAATTTCGTAAGGAATTGTTGTAATTGTGGCTAATATTTTAAGGGAGGTTCTGTCAAAATTTTCAGAAAATTTCCTAAAATCTATTATGATTCCAAACTATATCTTTAGTCATATGAAGTTTTTTTTCCCCAGAGCCTAATATATATTATGACTGTGTAATGTGGCTTGGATTGGGCTAGGGAGGATTCAATTTGACTGTCTATGATGTTAAGGAATTGCTCTCAAAGGAATAATATTTCATCAGAGATTCTATCAGAATTTTTACTACAATCATGCCTGTAAAATTTTTACTGTCGAAATATTTACTAAACAATTTAAATAAAGTTAACGTGCCGTATGAAACATTTTAAAGACGTCGTATTAGAAAACTATTAGGAAGCAAGATATTTTCAGAGGAGGCCTGTATAGAGTAGTTGATTGTATTAGAAAGGTGGGTGTATTTACTAAACATTTTAAAGACGTCGCCCTAATGTTTTAATTTTTTTAGAAATTTATATGCAGTTCACCCAATCAAATTAATCTAACTAAATTTATATGCAGTCCCGAATACGTGCCGTAGGCACGTTCCACGGGCAACCCTAGTTTTTAGATAAGCTGCATAAATCATTGTTCTAATAAAAGAGTCACTTATCAAATCTTTAATAGTAGTCATCATAGTAACTATTGTAAGTAAAATATCACTAAAAGTAGATGAATAAGATTTTGAAAATTGCAAAGTTGCATCATTAAAATGTTCTAAAAATTTCTACAAATTATCGGCAAACAACCAAATTCATTATCTAATCTACAATCTTCCACACCCATTGGAATACAAAATGCTTTTAAACCATGTCTATAATGATTAGTAACTCTAAGGAGTTCATATGTCGAATTCCGACGGTGTCTAACATCTTTAGAAAAATGTTTAAACGTAATTTCCCTAAGCCGACACCAATCATGGAAAGATTGATATGTAGGACCACTCAAAGTAATAAAATAAACACAATCTTACATTGCACTAATCTTATCATTACCGTATTTTAGTGCATATTGGACACAAAGGTTAAGAATATGACAAGCACATCTAACATGAAATATCTCTAGTTCTATAGGATTTAACATAATCTTTAATGTAGAAATAGCCATAATATTATTAGAGACATTATCAAAATCAATAACAAAAACGTTATTAAAATACCAAATTTATTGCATGCTTCCTTGATGCGTGTCGCAATAATCTCACCTTATATGGATAACTAACAAATCCAAATGAAATAATCCTCTTTTGAAGTAACCAATCAGCATCTATCCAATGATAAGTTACACACATCATTGGTATATCGTTAACGCCTACCCAACCTTCGGAGGTCAACGAAATCCTACATAGCGATGTCAGTGTTACAAATAACATCTCTTTAGCCTCTAATCTTTAACCTCCTGTCACAATGTTCCTAGCAAATAATGGGGGTTTAGGGCGGTTTGGTTGAAACTCTCTAGATTCCTACTTTTAGCATAGGAAAATGGTAACTCATCCTTAATTACTAGTCTAGCCATTTTCTTATGAACAGTTTCATGATCATAGTTATGGCTATCTACGTGATCGGTCTTAAAACTGATCTTTTGTTGGGTTAGAGTGTCTTGTGATAGTTCGAGTTGTCATCTATCCAAGTGCCGCTTAATTGTACTCGTCGCCCCACCCAATTTAAACTTGTATGCAGTTTTACACTTATTACATACATTAAGTTCTTTACTATCGGGTTGAGAAGGGACATGCTAGGGAATTTGATTCCCTCTTCTACTAGGATCTTGTTGAGTTAAATGAAACAATCAATACAAACCACCAAGCAAATAAAAGATCACACCAAACACACCAAAACACACAAATTTATTCCGGTTGGGGCTTTCACCTTAATCGGGGGAGAAGAAGCCGCGATGTTATTCAACTAGAGAAGATACAAGATTATTACAATTGGAGAAAATACTAGTTATTTTCAATTGGAGAACCTTTCAAACTCTCTTCAATGAAGTACTCTCTTTCTTGGTTCTCAATGGAGGCCAATTACAATAATATATCGAGATCTAGAGAATTCCTAGTTGATATCTTGATGCAATAGCCATTAGATATTTCTGAAGAGATAACCCTGCAATAAGAGCCATACGATCTAACTCGAAGAGCGACTTTGAGTTTCCAACGAATCACTTAGACTCGAACCCAAAAACAGATTCAGCCGAGCGCAGTCGACTGCAGACAAGTGCGGTCAACTGTTGGACTCTCGCCAAATTCCAGAGAGGGTGACAATCGACTGTGCGGTCGACTGCACTTGCTGTTGACCGTTGCTCTCCTTGCTTCCACTCCACTTTGATCGCTTCGATTCATCCATCACTTTATCGTCTTTTTTATTTAACTTAGTGTGCAAGACATAAACCCAACATGAGATAAGTAAAATATTTGTAGACTTCGGAAGGGGGTCATCTATATTTACAGAAAGATATATTTACAGAAAGAAGAAGGGGCTTGTTCATTGTCTTGTGATTCAATCTCTTCTACTACAATTTCATCTATGTGTGTGTCAGAAATATTATCAAAATCAGGAATACTGTCAAAATTTCTAAAAGTTTCTTCTCTCTTTAATTGGGGAATACAAGGAGTGTGACGAGATGAGGTGGATTCTTGGCTACGCCTACTGCGTGATCGTGATGATGTCATTAATTATGAACTAGTGTATGTATGTTAATTAAAAAAATATAAAAAGAAGAAAAAGTTTTAAAAAAACACCAAATGGAATTATGAACTAGTGTATGCTAATAAAAAAAAAATCTAAAAAGAAGAAAGAGAGTTACAAAAAACACCAAATATAATTATGAACTAGTGTATGTAAATAAAAAAAACTAAAAAGAAGAAGAGAGAGTCCAAAAAACACCAAAAGGAAAGAAAAGAAAGAGAATAATAGTAGTATAAAAATTGAACAATTAAAATGATACCGAACGAGGATAAGAGATGAATGTGAGTTGAGAGAGTTGATTGGGCCGGTCATGCAAGATTGAGAGCACTAAAATGAGAGAGCTGATGTTGATCACTTCCAAAAATTACAAGAGAATAACCTAATATTGTGAATGAATATGAAGAATTGTGAAGAAAAATGAATGAAATGGGGTGGGTATTTAAAGTTTTGGTTTATTTCTAGATTTCCCATTTACCCCTAAAAACTAGCCAGTATATAGCCGTTAGACCATCAAGTTGTTTGTGGAAAATATGGCAAAATAAAATTAGGCAATTTTCGTTGTTTGTTGCAGTCGTTAAATGCAAATTATAGCAATTTTGCAGACAAAATTATACGGACGAAACAAGATGTTTCGACCATAGCAAAAATTATATTAAAAGTTTTTTTTTGGTTGGACAAAATACAATACACACATCTCCAAGCTAACCTTACCACTCATATTCTCCATCCAACCGTACAAATCAGTCATCCATACAAAATGTTATACAATCCAAGTCCATAGAATCCAATCTCATACAAAATCCATACAAAAGCCCATCTCCAAATTGCTTGGATTGTTTTTGTCTTGGCAATTTTTTCCTTTTCCGTGGATTTTTTTTATCAAAGAAAAATTCATCGGAAGAAACATATTGTTTTGTTCGATGGTCCGAAAAAAAATAATAAAATAAGAGGAACGAAACATATAATATGAAAATTTCCAAATCATTTCTCAAATATAGAAAAGTATTGTTCAAAAAATTAAATTTAAAAAAAAAAGACAAATTAGATGTTGCTGCAGCAACTTTTTTGCCAAAAATTGGCAAAAAATGCAAAAAAGCAAACAGCGGTGGATGCTTGGGGGGGGGGGGGGGAATTAATTTAATAATTAATTTTTTTATTAAAAAAGATAATAAAAAAGTTTGAAAAAACAGCAAAAAAAATTCTAAATTACCGTCAGGCCCGGTTGGACTAGCTGTCGGCCCGGTTGGGCCGACTTGGATCGGACCGGACTGAACGGTTTCGGTTCGGGTTCGGGTTGCTGCATGTCGGGTTGATTTCAGGCCGGGTCGCGTCAGTGTTTTTTTCCCCCAATTTTGCAGTCCGAACTAGCCCCCACTCCGGAGTCGGTTCGGCTTCGACCCGGACCACCATCGGGTCAGGCCGGTCCGGGTTCACGCCCAGACAGGCCTGGCCGGGCGGGCTGCGAGATGGCCCTGACTTGTTGCCACCCCTACAAACCTCATATACTCTCCTCCTCTATTCAATTTGTGCTCATCAGGTGAGGCCCACTCGATGTTGGGCCCACTAGTTTCCTATGGATTTTTTTTGCCGTAATAGGCGACTTTTTGAAAATATTTGTGATTATGGGACAGTTTCGAAACTATTAGCGCTCGTGGTCTACTTTGTGCCACGTCAATAGCGGCCGCTATTCTCATTAACGACCTATTCATTTTTAAAATCGCTAATGGGAATAGCGGTATATGTTTTAAAATATTTGAAATTTTTTGTTTGTTGTCGCTATTCCCACTAAAGACCTTAGTATATATGAGGTCGTTAATTGGAATAGCGACCTCAAATGAATGTAATGGGACACTTAGCGATTTCTATAGAGTTTTTGCTCTCTTTGGGAAAAAAGTTTGTGGTCGCTATTAGAAATAGCGATCTTAGTATATATGAGGTCGCTAATCTTTAATGAACTTTATTCTAACACTTAGCAAAATCTAGACAATTTTTGCTCTCTGAAAAAATAATAATCAATTTATTTTTGAAACTGAGGTCGCTATTCCGAATAGCGACCTTAGTTGTACTAAGATCGCTATTCCGAATAGAGGTCTTAGTTGTGTGACTATTTTGTAAATTTTACAATGAATAAAGAGATTGTGTTTTCTACAAAGGTCGCTATTGCGAATAACGACCTAAATATACTAAGGTCGCTATTCCCAATAGCGACCTCAGTTTTTAAAAAAATTTACCCAAGAGAGCTTATATATACTAAGGTCGCTAGTGTGAATAGCAACAACAAACACAAAATTTAAATTTTTTTAAAACATAGGCCACTATTTTCATTAGCGACTTTCAAAATGAATAGCTCGCTAATGAGAATAGCGGCCGCTGCTGACGCGGCACAAGGTAGCCCACGAGCGATAATAGTTTCGAAACTAGCCAATAATCGCAAATATTTTCAAACAGTGGCCTATGACAGCAAAAAATTCTTTCCTGTGGGGGAGATTCTTATGAACTTTATTTAACCTTACCTTACTCTACTTTATTTTATTTTATTTTATTTTTGAGGTTAAGGAATAAATTTTCTATTGTTGATATGAAATCATATGATTGTAGTATTGCTGTCCGAATTAGGTTTTATCCGTGTCTCTTTGCCATTGAGTTATAGGCTTATAGCTTCTGCCTTAATTACTTTTTTTTCTCTTAAAATACTATGTTTTGAATCGAGAATTTGATCACTTATTTTCATAGGATGTGGATGAACATTATGCCTGCTCTTGTCACTGTGAACTTGCTTTGCTACCTGCTCTTGTCACTGTGAACTTGCTTTGCTACCTGTGCTTCGTCGAGGTATCCTTGAGCATCCACAGTCATGATTGTTTAGAAAATGCATAAATACATAAATGCATATAGCATTTTATCTCTTTGCTGCAGTGGTCGAATGATAATTTATAGCAATTTAATTCAAAATAATAAAAATCTCATATACCTTTTTGTGGATGCTTTAGCGAGTCGCTTCCTGAAGGAATAGAACTTTTGTTTGGAAAATTTTGCTGCTACACTTTGACGTAAAAGCCACTCGGAGCCCACAATCTGAAGTTAATTGCTTTTGGTTCTCATATACTTCCTGCTTAATAATAGTACTGGTACCAAAGTATTATAACTTTTGCAGTGAATAACGTTGAGATGTATCTGCACATATTTAAAAGTAGAAGTGTTGCTTTTGCAATATCTTTGCCTTTTCTTGCATTTTGGGCATCATCGCATATGTGGCCTCTTATACAGTGGGTATGATATTGATTTATAACCTTTAAAAGGTATTATTTCGTCATTTTCCAACGCATAGCTGAAAAATCGTCCAATTTATGCTTTTGAATTTCAAATTTGTTTGTTTTATGCAATGATGGGAGTTTATGTTGAGTTGGTGCCGCATTTCAGTCTGTGCAGGTTATTATCTTACGCTTACTTTTTCAAGCGATGGTAAGTCGAAAAATATCTTATGTCAGTCCCCTTGGCCTTGCTTTTAGAAATCCCCAAGACATCCAAATACACTTTAAATCTCATGTATCTCAGGATATTTTGAAATAGCCCTGTAGCTTATATGATTGAGTCTCCCAAGTGGCAGTCATATTCATCACAATACACAATCGTCCTTTCTGTAAATCACCCTAGGAGTGAATAGGGTGATTATGCAGAAATTAAAAACTTGATTTAAATATGTATAATAAATAAATAGAGTTAGAGAAAGCAAATGCAGTAAGCAAGCAAGACAATGATATAACGTAGTTCGACCTCCAGATTTACGTCCACATCACCTACTTGTAGCAATTCTCCGCCACAAGCGTTCCACTATACTTTAAACCCTTATACAGTAATTCTCGGATTTCAAGCCGAGAGGCCTATTACACCCACAGAGCTTCTACACACAAGTCCCGCAAAAACTCACCGAAGTGGAAGGAAAAAAAACTCTCAAGATCTAAAGCGATATTGACTAAAGAAAACAATCAAAGCTCTCACACTTGGATCGTTGATTCAATGATTAGTTCAGAAGATTTATGATTGTAAGGAATGAAGAATACTCAATAAATCCGCCTCTATTTATAGAGCGATGAAATGTATCTTTCCAGAAGAAAAAAAATTCCGAAAAAATCAAGTCTGAATGTTTACGGTTGATCGCATACGTGAGCAGTCGACCGTTCATCTTTCAACTTGAAAGTCGAGCGATGACCGGTCGACTGACCCATCTTTTCAACTATGATGAGCGGTCGACTGTTGCGTCGGTCGACCGACATTTTATGCGTCGACCGCTATCGTGCAGATTCGACTTTTATTTAGTGAATCTACTTTATATTCATACAAAAAAATAATCAATCAATCGATCGATCTTTACATAGCATTTTCTCACAAAATAATAAATGAATAATTTAATTATGCTTGTTTTCTTGAAGATTTGAAGCACATGTTTCTTGCGTTGCAAACTTCCTTAACCTTTTCGATTCATGCCTCTTTTGCTTGGATTTAAATCATTTTGGATCTTTATTTTGATTTCCTTTATCTATATATCTTGTAAAACTTAACTGAAATTATTAGTTGTACAAAATATATTTTGTGCACATCAAACTTAGGGTCATCACTTTCTGAATTTGAAAAAAATTCAAATAGAAATATCCTATAATCTAAACTTACTATGCCATCTGCTCAAAGCCAAATAAATAAAATTAAAATTAAAATTAAATAAAGTGTGCCTTCTATGTGTAAATTCTTGATCCCCAACTGATTCTCGAGGATTTTTTTTAAAAAAAATCTACAATCTTCATATTATTGTTATAACATATGGCGTCAAAAAAAATCCCCCCCACTATAAATCAGCAGAAGAAAATTTTTTGTTGCATCATTGTTTTCGAATACTGATGTGGAAAAACAACGAGCGATTTCCATCGATGATTCGGACACGAATCGCAAAGCATCAAATCAAACTCAACTATTGAAAAATAATCTATGTAGGCACACATATGTGACTAAATGTATAATTGCTATTTTTAAAGTCTAACCCAAATTAAAGTGATCTAATCAAGATTAAGTAATGGGTTAAAAGCATATAATTTAAAGTGTGATATAACACGTGTAGAGACCGTAAAGTAAATTTCTCATTTTGTGATGGGCAAAATTAGAAATCAATAATTATCAATTAGGGTTATGGTCCCTTATGTATATGTATCTTCTTATTCCATCTGTAATCCATCAACAGAAGAATAGAGAGACGGCCTTTCATAGAAGTGCATATCATATAGGAAGATCCAAACCCTCTGCGCAATCTCCATCAATGGCTTCAGGTTAGTGCTTCCGCTTTTAATGTTCTTCTTCTTTTGATTGAGCAAAGATCTATAGTTTCATGATTTAGGATTTTATATTAAAGCACTTTTGCAACATGATTAAGATCTAGAAACATGTTTTAGGTTGTTATTAATGTTTTATGCATGTTCTTAAGTGTATATAAAATGCCATCAATTGGTATCAGAGCCATCTTTGTTGAATTAATTGAAGAAATTTAGGGTTTCTTGTTTAAAGAAATTTAAGAAATTTAGGATTTCTTTTGATCTTATTTTTCTTGGTATCTGATTTTCATGTTTAAGAAATTCAATTAATGATTTTAATTGATGAAGTAATTGGATCAATTGCTTTAAATATGGAATTAAATTAAAAAAAAAAAAAAAAACCAAATCCGTGAGTACTGATTAGTTGTGGTTTTGGATTTTGATAAAGATTATTCAGATATGGATATAATTAATAGAGTTTGCCCATAGAGTTTTGTATGGAGATAGTTGTGTGGATTTTTTTTATGGCCGGTGAGACCCAGTAGAGCTGCAGAGCTGCTGGTTTGCACCGACGTCAGCCATGTGGCTGACGTCATTTGTCTCATTGGTGATAGGAGCTTTATTCATGAACTAGTTTTTAAAACACTTATAACACCAATTGTGTGTTTCGGTTGTTTTTAAGTGAAAGTGTTTTTAAACTCTTATAATATCAATTGTTAGGGTATCAGAAGCAAACACGTACTATTGACAATCGTTATTGCTATATATGGGTAGTTGTATGCAGAAGTGATTTTTAAACTATACTCATGATTAGATCAGATTCCTTATTGATCACCTTTACCCCAATAATGGCTTTAGATGTGATTTTGATAAACCAATCTAATTGCATACGGGAAGATAGTGCATTTTTTTTAATGACTGAGGGGCCCACGGTGGGGTAGTTGCTTGGATTTAAGTCAATAGGATTATCTGTTAAGGTTGTCTTCCTATAGGATTATCCGTTAAGATAAGATATGGGTCTGATAATTAATTTTCTGTTATGGTATGAATTAATTTGATATTATCATATCAGTAGATAGATATGGTTCAGTTATGGTTTGTTATCATTTTAAATAGATATTATCTTGACATTATCCATCTACAAATAAAGTAAAATTATAATATTAAGGAAAAGATAAAATTTTGGGAAACAATTAAATTCAAATTTTGGTTTTGGTTTTTCTTATGAATGTCTAATATTTTGAATAGATCAATTGAAACAAAATATTTCCAAAGTGACCTCTTTTGTGCAGATTAATTTATTTAAAATATCAAGATGATTGTGTGTTTGTAATTCATGCGTTTATTAACTGACCCAAAGGTAAGTTGATATTTGGCCGAATTTCATATACATCTGTGGTAATAAATATGTGACAATTATAAGGTATTCCATGTGAACAATAAGCCAGTCCAAAAAATGACTTATTATTTCACAGGATTTATCGTCAATATTTGATTACTACAACAAGAGTACCGCTTACAGTTAATGTTACTGTCCAAAGACTTGATATTAACGTTGTGCCTGGTATCTTGCGATGGGATTAACCATTATTTGAATTTATTGTTTTAATATGGATTCTCATGTGAGCTTATTTTGTTTATTTTTGTTCTATATTCAACTAATGTATCTTCTGCTGCCTCAATAACTGCTAACATCAATTCTATTCCCATACTTAATGGGACAAATTTCAAGGAATGAAAAGGGACCCTACTGATAACTCTTGGCTGTATGGAATTAGACCATGCATTAAGGGAAGAACAACCTCCATCTCTCACTGCGGAAAGCACTCCTGATGATAAAAGAGTATTTGAGAGATGGGATCGTTCAAATCGCATGAGTCTAATGATTATGAAACACAACATTCCAGAAGCCTTTAGGGGCACAGAATCCGATGGGATTACTAAGGCCAAAGATTTTCTAGATCAAATTGAGAAATGCTTTGCTAAAAACAATAAGGTTGAAATGACTTTGGTCTATTCTGAAGTTAATTTATCTTCAGTACCTAGAAACACTTGGTGGATAGATTCTGGTGCTACTACTCACATAAGTGTTTCTATGCATGGTTGCCTGAGCTACCGAAAGCCAAATGATGGTGAAAGATACATCTTTGTGGGCGATGGAAAATCGGTAGATGTGAAAACAGTTGGGCATTTTAGGTTGTTATTAGGAACTGGTTTTTATTTGGATTTGAAAGACACTTTTGTTATTCTGTCTTTTAGACGAAATTTAATTTCTGTTTCCTTGTTGGACAAATCTGGTTATTATTGTTCATTTGGAAACAATCAGTTTAGTTTGTCTTTAAATTCGAATGTTGTTGGAACTGGTTACTTGAATGTTTTTGACAACCATTATTTGCTTGAAACAATTGCATCCTATAATGAAACCTTGCATGTAGAGTCACATGGTACTAAACGTAAATTAATAAAGAAAATTCAGCGTCATTATGGCATAAGCGCTTAGGTCATATCTCAAACGGTAGAGTTGAGCGTCTTGTGTCCGATGGCATTTTGGAGTCCCTGGACTTCATAGACTTTGATATCTGTGTAGACTGCATAAAGGGAAAACAGACCAAAACTAAGAGATTAGGTGCCAATAGATCTTCAGGCATCTTAGAATTGATTCATACAGATATTTGTGGGCCATTCCCTACGAGATCTTGGAATGGTCAACAATATTTTATATCATTCATAGACGATTACTCACGTTATGGGTACCTATATCTCATTCATGAAAAATCACAGTCTATGGACGTGTTCAAAGCTTATAAAGCTGAAGTTGAGAATCAACTCAACAAAAGGATTAAAATTGTCAGATCTGATCGTGGTGGTGAGTACTACGGCAGATATGATGGCTCAGGTGAACAACATCCAGGACCGTTTGCTAAATTCCTAGAGGAATGCGGTATTGTACCACAGTACACCATGCCAGGATCACCTAGCATGAATGGTGTTGCTGAAAGAAGAAATAGGACTCTTAAGGATATGGTAAGGAGTATGATTGCTCATTCCACCTTACCTGGGTCCCTCTGGGGAGAAGCATTAAAGACAGCAGCTTACATTCTCAATAGAGTACCAACCAAAGCAGCGGAAAAAACACCTTATGAGCTTTGGACAGGTCGAAAGCCTAGTCTAAAGCACTTTCACATTTGGGGATGTCCAGCTGAGGCAAGGCCTTACAGGCCATATGAAAAGAAATTGGACTCTAAAACAGTGAGCAACTACTTTATTGGTTATTCTGAACGATCTAGGGGCTATAAGTTTTATGATCCCACACTTAGGAATATTTTTGAGACGGGAACTACAACATTTTTTGGGGAAGTTGAGTTTGGGGGGAGAAATAAAGTTAGGGACATTGCTTTTGAGGAGGAATTGGATTCAATTACAAACCCAATTCCTACTATCACTTTTGACAATATTCAGGTTCCCACACCTATTATTGATCAAGAAGTGAATCCGGAACCTCAACAAGACAATGTTGAACAAACCCCTATTCAAAATGAGGTAATTGTTCCAGAAGAACAAACTCAACAACCTCAAGAACAAGTGCCATTAAGGAGATCCACGAGAGAAAGGAAGAATGCTATTCCGGATGATTATATTGCATTTCTCCAAGAACATGAGGATGATGTAACACCCCAAATTTTTTTTTTTTTTTTGAAAACTAAGTCTCCAAATTCAATTCTTTCAATTTCTATATCACTTTAATCATAAACTAAGAAAGTTATATTTCAGGAAAAATTTTGACAGAGTCTCCCCTGTAAATTTTGCCCCGAAACACAAAAAGCTTACGGAATTCTGCTCAAAATTCCGTAGCTCACAAACTACATAATATTTTCATGGGCTCCCCAGGCCAAAATGAGCAGATACAAACAGGCAATATAATATAATGCTCTGGGGGCCAAACTCATAATGGATTATCAAATATCAATTAAAAACTATGAATTTCCTTGAAAAACGAGGTAAAATCTTAGAAAAATCATTGTAAAACTTACCACAGAGCCTGGTACTCCACGACGAGTTGGGTACGGGTCACCAACATATCACACCACCTCACACTATACTCATCGTCGTCATATACAGGCTTATACACTCATAATACCATTTAAATCATAAATTTCACTATTCCTATAACTAAATAATACAAATTTTTAAAATAAAAAGTTATACTACTACTCCACGCCTCACCTCTGCACTGATAAGAACCTGCAACAGTGGGGGATCTAGGGTAGTCCTCAGACTCCCCTAACCCCCCAAACACTAAGGGGTTAGCCATTTCTGGTGTGAGTATAGTTATTAATCTAATGACAAATTAAAATAGTATAAGAAAATAATTTAAACTTACGAATGCCAAATTAAAATACGGCAACCTGAATCTTGAATACGACAACATCATCACTACAATGACATATCAATTTCCCTACCCATCCTGCATTCACTATTTAATTATTCATAACTTCCCACATTTCATAATACCCTTCACATCAACCTCGTATATATATATACTTATCTTACATTCGCATAATACGAATATTCATCTTTCCACACTTATCGTCATATCAGCATCTCACTATTTATATTAATATAACTACATGATGTTATTACATCATTTCTCCAACTCTCTTTAACCATGCGTTTCGTTCACTTATATTATATCATCAACACACACATTCATCCTGGAAGTTGTGCTGAGGCAGGTAGTTCCCACCATTTCCACGGAAATAGCAGGCGAGTAGTTCCCCGACACACTTCCAAGGTACACAAACTCATATCACATCATACCTTCTTTAATAACCATTTTCATACCCAATCTCATAATACAGGTCTTTATTTTATTGTGTTATAATAAGTATCACACCATAAACATATGCATCTATTCTCATAATACCACCTTCCTTCATGCCTTATGACATATATACCACATCTCATTGCCCATGCGATTTACTCACATTTCGTCAAATCATTAACACATCATTAATTAGAATATTACTCATTGCATCAAAATCATGTTTTGTAGCTCATTCACATCTCATTATATCACGTTAGTAATTACTCATTCTTATAAACAATAAATATTATTATCGTTTTCACTTAATCCCCAAACACAATCTGGGGCCACAACATATCACACCCCATAGCCGATAGCTTGGGTAATAATCATCGCACCCCAAACACACAGTTTGGGTAATACCACATCATATCTCAAGCCGATAGCTTGGTTATTAATCACTTCACTCACTTATCATCTTCATTTCACTTTATTTCTCATTTCTATCAATCATTACCACTATTATATCCACTCACCCTGCGAATTATGCCAAGGCAGGTAGTTCCCACAATTTCCACACAAATTGCGGACGGGTAGTTCCTTGACACAATTCCAAGGTACCACTCATATCAATCTGTATTTACTTAAATGATCACACATATAATACAATTACTTCGTATTGTTCATGATAACACATCTCTTTTATTATTTTCATCTTAAATTAATCACAAGCTGCATTTATCGCTTCTTTTCATATACTAACTCATAGCATGTTCACTTTCACATTTACTTCATTCACAACAACTTTCTTTCCCACACACAGTTCACATTTCACTATCCACTTTCTTTTCCACACGCAATTCACATTTTACTATTCACTTTCTTTTCCACACACAATCCACAATTTACTATCCACTTTCTTTTCCACACCCAGTTCACATTCCACATTCCACTTTCTTTACTATCACATTTATTATTAACACTTATTTATTTTATTAGTTTGTCGACCAGTGAGCCACAGTATCCCAACATACTGAAAGCCGACAGCCCAGTAAACACGCGGTCCGATGCTCTCCCAGAGTCTTACTCGGCCGAGGCTACGTCTTCCTCCTAGCCGAACTAGCGAGGGAACACAGCACTCCTAGTCCCACTAGGGTGCCTCCTCGCGACGTCTGTCATCGAGGGAAAAACTACAATCCCCTAGTCCCACTAGGGTACATCCTCCCAGCCGAAGCCAGCAAGGTAAACACTCACCACTAGTCCCACTAGGGTGCTTCCTCGCGACGTCTGTCATCGAGGGAAAAACCACAATCCCCTAGTCCCACTAGGGTACATCCTCCCAGCCGAAGCCAGCAAGGTAAACACTCACCACTAGTCCCACTAGGGTGCTTCCTCGCGACGTCTGTCATCGAGGGAAAAACCACAATCCCCTAGTCCCACTAGGGTACATCCTCCCAGCCGAAGCCAGCAAGGTAAACACTCACCACTAGTCCCACTAGGGTGCTTCCTCGCGACGTCTGTCATCGAGGGAAAACCGGGCCTCAAGCCGATAGCTTGGGCGATAAAATCACTTACCCCAAACATAGTTTGGGTCCACTATTCCCAAGCCGGTCCTTGGGCGTTAGGAGGTCTAGCCCAAACCCCCAGGATTGCTGTAGGTACTGGTCAACAAAGCCATCTGTTATTAGCATTTATCATTACATCTTTTCACCTTATTAAATCAACACAAAGCATCACAGCTTTTAATTAAACAATTGCCACATTCTTAACTTGAATCATGAGAATAAAACACATTTTATTAACACTTACCATCTTATCTTTCATCTTGCATTTGATGCACAACTGATATCCAAGATATTGATTATCATCTTGTTGTATCATATATATATGCATACCCCATGTCATTTGACATAGAAACCATCATGTTATTTAATTTACCATAACATCACCTATTATGAATACCATGCTATTCGCTACTTCATTGAATCCCATATAAACATACACCAAGTCATTTATCATATAAACCAACATGTCATATTATTGCCCATTAATTCATTTAAAACATAATTAAAATGTAAACATGTACCCAAGTATTAATTTCATCCACTATTGTATCACACATCATAATCACATATATATATTACAATAAACACCACACGTGCGGATTTCCCATCATCAGGGACCAAAACCACTTATTTCCTCTAATTAAATCTTATAATATCTAATTATAGCATACTAGCTCATATATCTTGTTTCATATAAGTAAAATCACTTATAAGGGCTTATATGCCCCAAAACATGCACAAACGTGTACTATAATTACACGGGTCTTCAAAACATGATCACAATCACTAATTTCATCTAATTACATCATAATATTACACATTACATCTGAACTGTATTATTTATTTGATCATTACCTCACACATCATGAATATATCATACCATTTATTATCTCAATATTACATGATTGCATACGCCCAATAGATCAACACATCACAACATCATATATATATTAATACACCAATTACTTTACCATCACACTAAATATTCAAAATCACAACAATTCACCACACACCGACATCTTATATAAATATAACTTATCCCCGTATATATATATATACTAATCCATCATCTATAAGTTTATATCATTACCCCTTATTCCATAATTCATATCAATCATTCGTATTAGATTAAGATTCACTTAAAACAACAAATATGTAAATATATTCATACTCACATAGCATCCCGTGAAGACTCGAAGCGCCATCTCACATCCAAGTCGCCAATATTTCCTATTATCAAATTTCAACGCAATTAAAACTCAAATCATTCAAATCAATCACAAGGCCAATAACCCTATTCCAAACATCACACAAACGTTCACTGAACGCCTGGGATACACACGTGTATTGCACGTAAGAGATAAATTCCTACGGGGGTTTTTTTTTTATCTCCTAACAATTACTAAAATCACTCCCCAAATAATTCTAACAACCTAACAAGAATTCCTACTATCATACAAGAGATAATTCTTAGATATATAATGATCTTTTGCAAATCCAATACCCTAATTTATTAGCAACTTGCAATCCCTCTAATAACTTGCAAATCTCTTACCTCTACCATGCCCAACACCTCTAAATCTCCCTACCATAACCATTCTACTCAAAATAAATTAACCATACAAAATTTTATACAAATAAATAAAATAAAGTATACCTTTCCGGAGTTATTTCTTCAAATCGATGCTACCACGGTGTAGAGGACCTTTCAATTAGTATACCCCTCAGTTTAATTTAAAAACCGAGGAGAAATGGTGGAGATTTCGGGTGGGGAAAGCAGCCGCCAATGGGTTCTATTCGGCCTGGTTTGGATCGGGAAAGGAAAAGAACGGAGGAGAAGAAGAATGGGGGGGGATTATTAGAAAATAATTTCCAAACTGATCCACTGTGAAAAATATTTACCAAACTGGTCCACTTTCGAAAATATTTACCAAAGTTAGTCCATAACTGGTCCACTTTCGAAAATATTTGGGTTGAGGACAAATTACACTAAGGTGTTCTCCCATTATAGTAGTAGAGATAAAATTATAATAATAATAATATTTTTATAAATGGATATTTACAAATAGACCCCTAGACCTCCAAAATATTTCAAGTAAACCCCAACTATTTTCTTTAATAGCACCAACAATACAAAATACATTGCAATTATCTCGTAATAACCCTTCAAAATTATAAAATAAAATAAACAATATTTATTCACATAAAATCTCAACTCATGGCTTTAGTATATATCAATAATACCAATCTACCACAAAGATCCATACCGACATCAACATTTAAATAAAATATATCAAAAATAATTTTTCACCACTCTAAATATATAAAAACAAGTATCTCCGGTATTTTAAAAATTCGAGGTGTTACATTCTACACACCTCAAAAGAAGCTCGTCCTCGAGCTATAGGGGTTAAGAAAACTCCTCAAGCGATTTCAAGATACCTCCTCACCATTTTCTAGAATTTCCAAGCACATTATCTGCATCAGAACTTCATTGCACTATTGACAACTGAACAACTCGTCGTCTAGTTCGGCGCACTATCGACCTACAATAACCGCCAGTCTCATTGGATATATCGCATTCAATGCCACCTCTAACTAGACTTTAATCTACCTCGGTTCCACCACTTAATAGGTCTTTCACACCTTTCTCGACATAGAACAAGAAATTCATCCATAATACCCAAATCTTCAATTTATATCTTCAAAAGGCTTTTGCCGTGAATCGGCATAATCATTTTCTTTTGTCAGCTACACACCTCAAAAGAGGCTTATCTATACTCACCTGATAATTAATATTCTTCCTGGTTCCGAACCACTAAAATATTCTCCTGAAATCTTGATACATCTTCACGCCACCGGGATAGACAGTATACTGAATATAAGGAACATTCTCCATCACCCGCTACCACAACCCATCCTAATCAAGAACATCAAATCTACGGTAATAACAAATATTTTCCCTACTGCCTACTGACCAATCTGCAGTACATTCATTAATCCCATCCAGAGTTCGATTATGCATCCTCGGTCACAAACAGAATTTTTTTTTTTTTTTTTTTTCTTTTTTTTTGAATTCAAGTTTAACTGGTCAACTGTAGGGTAGACAATAGTATTGATAAACTACCGATATATAAGGTCGGATCAACCTCTACTACTGAAATAAAATCAAATTGATCTAATGAATTTAACACCGTCCACTCCTGGGACGTTATTAAGACCAAAACCTTCTTTCCATTTATAGCATTCATCACCTTATTTCTTCCCCGGGAGGTATTTTATTTCCATACCAAGCTACCATAGTACTCAAGCCACGTTTAGTGCCTCCTGCTCAAATCATTTACACGAACAAATGTTCAAACTCTTACGATCACAGAAAAAGCTAAAACTATTTTCTGAAAAACAAATTTCTCAACACCTTTAATGCATGCCCTACTGTCACTAATTTCAAATCTACGTAATTCACGCGCCCCCTATAACCACAACTGCCTCAAGATATAAGCCACAAGCGTGCCTTCAGGCATCAAACTCCACCTGATCCGGTACTACATGCACTCCCTTCTCGGGATGATCAAAACATGAGCTGTCGTTCTTCTTCCTTTCACCCTTGAAAATATCTCTCCACGCGGTTCGGATCATACCAACGGCTCATTCTTTATGATAAAATGAGTTATCGATACAACAATAATAGAAATCCGAGGAATAAACCTCCGATAATAGCCACTTAAAACCAAGAAACCTTGAATTTCCGACACATCCGGGGGTTATTTCCCATCTTTTTACTTTTAAAAATTTTCTTCGGATCCACATTACGCTTTCAATAGACACAGTGTACCTCAAAATTCACACTTCTCGCCCCCAAAAATGACAATCTACAGACTTTTCATACCGCTTCTAGTCCCAACAAGTCTAGAACTCAGTTCTGAGGTGCCCTCTCTACCCCTCCATACTGCGAAAGTACACCAAATATCATCTACAATTAAAATCACACCCTGTTAATATAAGGGTGGAAGACCCAATTCTTCAAATTCATAAAAACTGCAGGGACGTTCGCCAGCCCAAAAGACATTCCGAAGAACTCATACAATTCATACCGAGTACGAAAAGCAATCCCTGGAATACTTCCCTCTTCAAGGATTATCTGACAGTACTCGGTGTGCCGCTCTAATCGGGAGATTAATGGCACTCCCCGCAACTAAATCCATCAAATTATCTATTCTCAGCAATGAATACTTAATAGTCACCTTACTCAGTACACCTTCTCGGTGAATCACCTTCCTTGTTGCAAAACTGTCGGCGCGTCCCACGGCATATCATTTGAACCGATATCCTTTTCCAGAAACATCACATCAAACTCTTTTTATCTCTACCTATTCCTAAGGTACTATACCACAAGTTGATTTAGATATTGGAGTCAGACCAAATATCAAATCAATCTTGAACTCTCGAGTTCACCAAGGTGGGGGACCAAAAACCCCATCGAATATACCAGAAACTTTGCAAACCACATCAACAATCTCAATCGTCGCCTTAGATATTTCCACCAAACCCAACGAGTATAAATTCATCATCCAAGACATTATATACAATCAAAACTGGGTTTCATCGGGCTGTCTCAACCGAATTCTCCCTACACCATACCCCAACTATACATAAGGCCTTCACAACTAATCAATCTCCCCAAATATGGGATAAACCAGAATCACACATCACTCCCCAGTCAAGAAAACATACACCTATAGGACATATGCCCATAGGACTCACGCAAAATCTCCAGGGGATACCCCCTTATAGCACACAGCAATCGATATAATAAAATACTCCAATAGTACACAAGGTCACACCGAAATTTCTACTGAGGTCAACCCATATGCAGGGTCATGAAAGGAAATGCGTACTCAAGGTCAGACCAAAGTCTAATGGGGATCGCACCATTCCACAATAGAATCCATTCTTCAACAAAACACCCACATAAACCACACTCTCTATCTCCAACTAAGCATTAATGAACCCATACTCACATAGCAAGATCACTAGGATTAACAAATTCCTAGTTAACCTAAGCTCTGATACCAAACTGTAACACCCCAAATTTTTTTTTTTTTTTGAAAACTAAGTCTCCAAATTCAATTCTTTCAATTTCTATATCACTTTAATCATAAACTAAGAAAGTTATATTTCAGGAAAAATTTTGACAGAGTCTCCCCTGTAAATTTTGCCCCGAAACACAAAAAGCTTACGGAATTCTGCTCAAAATTCCGTAGCTCACAAACTACATAATATTTTCATAGGCTCCCCAGGCCAAAATGAGCAGATACAAACAGGCAATATAATATAATGCTCTGGGGGCCAAACTCATAATGGATTATCAAATATCAATTAAAAACTATGAATTTCCTTGAAAAACGAGGTAAAATCTTAGAAAAATCATTGTAAAACTTACCACAGAGCCTGGTACTCCACGACGAGTTGGGTACGGGTCACCAACATATCACACCACCTCACACTATACTCATCGTCATCATATACAGGCTTATACACTCATAATACCATTTAAATCATAAATTTCACTATTCCTATAACTAAATAATACAAATTTTTAAAATAAAAAGTTATACTGCTACTCCACGCCTCACCTCTGCACTGATAAGAACCTGCAACAGTGGGGGATCTAGGGTAGTCCTCAGACTCCCCTAACCCCCCAAACACTAAGGGGTTAGCCATTTCTGGTGTGAGTATAGTTATTAATCTAATGACAAATTAAAATAGTATAAGAAAATAATTTAAACTTACGAATGCCAAATTAAAATACGGCAACCTGAATCTTGAATACGACAACATCATCACTACAATGACATATCAATTTCCCTACCCATCCTGCATTCACTATTTAATTATTCATAACTTCCCACATTTCATAATACCCTTCACATCAACCTCGTATATATATATACTTATCTTACATTCGCATAATACGAATATTCATCTTTCCACACTTATCGTCATATCAGCATCTCACTATTTATATTAATATAACTACATGATGTTATTACATCATTTCTCCAACTCTCTTTAACCATGCGTTTCGTTCACTTATATTATATCATCAACACACACATTCATCCTGGAAGTTGTGCTGAGGCAGGTAGTTCTCACCATTTCCACGGAAATAGCAGGCGAGTAGTTCCCCGACACACTTCCAAGGTACACAAACTCATATCACATCATACCTTCTTTAATAACCATTTTCATACCCAATCTCATAATACAGGTCTTTATTTTATTGTGTTATAATAAGTATCACACCATAAACATATGCATCTATTCTCATAATACCACCTTCCTTCATGCCTTATGACATATATACCACATCTCATTGCCCATGCGATTTACTCACATTTCGTCAAATCATTAACACATCATTAATTAGAATATTACTCATTGCATCAAAATCATGTTTTGTAGCTCATTCACATCTCATTATATCACGTTAGTAATTACTCATTCTTATAAACAATAAATATTATTATCGTTTTCACTTAATCCCCAAACACAATCTGGGGCCACAACATATCACACCCCATAGCCGATAGCTTGGGTAATAATCATCGCACCCCAAACACACAGTTTGGGTAATACCACATCATATCTCAAGCCGATAGCTTGGTTATTAATCACTTCACTCACTTATCATCTTCATTTCACTTTATTTCTCATTTCTATCAATCATTACCACTATTATATCCACTCACCCTGCGAATTATGCCAAGGCAGGTAGTTCCCACAATTTCCACACAAATTGCGGACGGGTAGTTCCTTGACACAATTCCAAGGTACCACTCATATCAATCTGTATTTACTTAAATGATCACACATATAATACAATTACTTCGTATTGTTCATGATAACACATCTCTTTTATTATTTTCATCTTAAATTAATCACAAGCTGCATTTATCGCTTCTTTTCATATACTAACTCATAGCATGTTCACTTTCACATTTACTTCATTCACAACAACTTTCTTTCCCACACACAGTTCACATTTCACTATCCACTTTCTTTTCCACACGCAATTCACATTTTACTATTCACTTTCTTTTCCACACACAATCCACAATTTACTATCCACTTTCTTTTCCACACCCAGTTCACATTCCACATTCCACTTTCTTTACTACCACATTTATTATTAACACTTATTTATTTTATTAGTTTGTCGACCAGTGAGCCACAGTATCCCAACATACTGAAAGCCGACAGCCCAGTAAACACGCGGTCCGATGCTCTCCCAGAGTCTTACTCGGCCGAGGCTACGTCTTCCTCCTAGCCGAACTAGCGAGGGAACACAGCACTCCTAGTCCCACTAGAGTGCCTCCTCGCGACGTCTGTCATCGAGGAAAAAACTACAATCCCCTAGTCCCACTAGGGTACATCCTCCCAGCCGAAGCCAGCAAGGTAAACACTCACCACTAGTCCCACTAGGGTGCTTCCTCGCGACGTCTGTCATCGAGGGAAAAACCACAATCCCCTAGTCCCACTAGGGTACATCCTCCCAGCCGAAGCCAGCAAGGTAAACACTCACCACTAGTCCCACTAGGGTGCTTCCTCGCGACGTCTGTCATCGAGGGAAAAACCACAATCCCCTAGTCCCACTAGGGTACATCCTCCCAGCCGAAGCCAGCAAGGTAAACACTCACCACTAGTCCCACTAGGGTGCTTCCTCGCGACGTCTGTCATCGAGGGAAAACCGGGCCTCAAGCCGATAGCTTGGGCGATAAAATCACTTACCCCAAACATAGTTTGGGTCCACTATTCCCAAGCCGGTCCTTGGGCGTTAGGAGGTCTAGCCCAAACCCCCAGGATTGCTGTAGGTACTGGTCAACAAAGCCATCTGTTATTAGCATTTATCATTACATCTTTTCACCTTATTAAATCAACACAAAGCATCACAGCTTTTAATTAAACAATTGCCACATTCTTAACTTGAATCATGAGAATAAAACACATTTTATTAACACTTACCATCTCATCTTTCATCTTGCATTTGATGCACAACTGATATCCAAGATATTGATTATCATCTTGTTGTATCATATATATATGCATACCCCATGTCATTTGACATAGAAACCATCATGTTATTTAATTTACCATAACATCACCTATTATGAATACCATGCTATTCGCTACTTCATTGAATCCCATATAAACATACACCAAGTCATTTATCATATAAACCAACATGTCATATTATTGCCCATTAATTCATTTAAAACATAATTAAAATGTAAACATGTACCCAAGTATTAATTTCATCCACTATTGTATCACACATCATAATCACATATATATATTACAATAAACACCACACGTGCGGATTTCCCATCATCAGGGACCAAAACCACTTATTTCCTCTAATTAAATCTTATAATATCTAATTATAGCATACTAGCTCATATATCTTGTTTCATATAAGTAAAATCACTTATAAGGGCTTATATGCCCCAAAACATGCACAAACGTGTACTATAATTACACGGGTCTTCAAAACATGATCACAATCACTAATTTCATCTAATTACATCATAATATTACACATTACATCTGAACTGTATTATTTATTTGATCATTACCTCACACATCATGAATATATCATACCATTTATTATCTCAATATTACATGATTGCATATGCCCAATAGATCAACACATCACAACATCATATATATATTAATACACCAATTACTTTACCATCACACTAAATATTCAAAATCACAACAATTCACCACACACCGACATCTTATATAAATATAACTTATCCCCGTATATATATATATACTAATCCATCATCTATAAGTTTATATCATTACCCCTTATTCCATAATTCATATCAATCATTCGTATTAGATTAAGATTCACTTAAAACAACAAATATGTAAATATATTCATACTCACATAGCATCCCGTGAAGACTCGAAGCGCCATCTCACATCCAAGTCGCCAATATTTCCTATTATCAAATTTCAACGCAATTAAAACTCAATTCATTCAAATCAATCACAAGGCCAATAACCCTATTCCAAACATCACACAAACGTTCACTGAACGCCTGGGATACACACGTGTATTGCACGTAAGAGATAAATTCCTACGGGGGTTTTTTTTTTATCTCCTAACAATTACTAAAATCACTCCCCAAATAATTCTAACAACCTAACAAGAATTCCTACTATCATACAAGAGATAATTCTTAGATATATAATGATCTTTTGCAAATCCAATACCCTAATTTATTAGCAACTTGCAATCCCTCTAATAACTTGCAAATCTCTTACCTCTACCATGCCCAACACCTCTAAATCTCCCTACCATAACCATTCTACTCAAAATAAATTAACCATACAAAATTTTATACAAATAAATAAAATAAAGTATACCTTTCCGGAGTTATTTCTTCAAATCGATGCTACCACGGTGTAGAGGACCTTTCAATTAGTATACCCCTCAGTTTAATTTAAAAACCGAGGAGAAATGGTGGAGATTTCGGGTGGGGAAAGCAGCCGCCGATGGGTTCTATTCGGCCTGGTTTGGATCGGGAAAGGAAAAGAACGGAGGAGAAGAAGAATGGGAGGGATTATTAGAAAATAATTTCCAAACTGATCTACTGTGGAAAATATTTACCAAACTGGTCCACTTTCGAAAATATTTATCAAAGTTAGTCCATAACTGGTCCACTTTCGAAAATATTTGGGTTGAGGACAAATTACACTAAGGTGTTCTCCCATTATAGTAGTAGAGATAAAATTATAATAATAATAATATTTTTATAAATGGATATTTACAAATAGACCCCTAGACCTCCAAAATATTTCAAGTAAACCCCAACTATTTTCTTTAATAGCACCAACAATACAAAATACATTGCAATTATCTCGTAATAACCCTTCAAAATTATAAAATAAAATAAACAATATTTATTCACATAAAATCTCAACTCATGGCTTTAGTATATATCAATAATACCAATCTACCACAAAGATCCATACCGATATCAACATTTAAATAAAATATATCAAAAATAATTTTTCACCACTCTAAATATATAAAAACAAGTATCTCCGGTATTTTAAAAATTCGAGGTGTTACAGATGACAATGGAATGATGGAAGATGATCCAATCACATTTCATCAGGCCATGAAAGGTTGTAACTCTCAGAAGTGGATTAATGCCATGAATGAGGAGTATAAATCTATGCAAGACAATAAAGTTTGGGAACTTGTCCCATTACCAGAAGGTGCAAAACCAATTGGTTGTAAATGGATATTTAAGACCAAGAGGGATGCAAATGGTAATGTGGAGAGGTATAAGGCACATCTTGTAGCTAAAGGCTATACTCAGAAAGAAGGCATTGATTTTACAGAGACTTTCTTTCCAGTTTCATCGAAAAACTCGTTTAGGACAATTATGGCAATTATTGCTCATCTTGATCTTGAGCTACATCAGATGGATGTCAAGACGGCGTTTCTTAATGGTGACATTGATAAGACAATTTATATGGTGCAACCAGAAAACTTTGTGTCAGGAGATCCAAAGAATATGGTTTGCAAATTGACAAAATCCATCTATGGACTCAAGCAAGCTTCTCGTCAATGGTACCACAAGTTTCATCAAGTAATTATCTCATTTGGTTTTGAGATGAATATAGTTGATGATTGTGTGTATCACAAGTTCAGTGGGAGTAAGCATATATTCTTAGTTCTATATGTCGATGACATATTGCTTGCCACTAATGATATAGATTTATTGCACGAAACTAAAAGGTTTCTGTCCAAGCATTTTGAGATGAAGGATCTTGGGGATGCCTCTTTTGTATTAGGAATTCAGATACACCGAGATCATTCTCGGGGTATTCTAGGATTATCACAAAAGGGATACATCGATAAAGTACTCAAAAGGTTTGGCATGCAAGATTGTAGACCGTGGGATACCTCTGTTGCTAAAGGAGACAAATTTAGTCTCAATCAGTGTCCTAAAAGTAACCTTGAAATTCAGGAAATGCAAAAGATCCCATATGCATCAGCTATTGGGAGTCTAATGTATGCTCAAGTATGTACGCGTCCAGACATTGCGTACATTGTTGGGATGTTAGGCAGGTATTTAAGGAAACTTGGTATGGACCATTGGATAGCAGCCAAGAGGGTTATGAGGTATCTTCAGAGAACAAAAGATTACATGCTCACATATAGAAAATCAGATCATTTGGAGGTCGTAGGATATTCTGATTCTGATTTCGCTGGGTGCCAAGATAGCAAAAAGTCTACATCAGGCTATATTTACCTGTTAGCTGAAGGAGCTATATCCTGGAAAAGTGTCAAACAGACACTTATAGCTTCTTCCACTATGGCAGCAGAGTATGTATTATGCAATGAGGCCTCAAATCATGGAATATGGCTGCAGGATTTTGTCACTGGGCTGCGCATTTTGGAGAATATTGAAAGACCACTCAAGTTATTTTGTGACAATAAGTCGGCAATGATGTATTCCAACAACAACAGGAGTTCGACAAAGTCGAAGCATATTGACATAAAGTTCCTAGTTGTGAAAGAAAGAGTGCATAGTGGATAGATATCCATAGAGCACATTGGGACAAACTCCATGATAGCGGATCCGCTTACAAAGGAATTACCACCCAAGGTCTTTCATGAGCACACTGCTCATATGGGTGTTGTATCATTTGAGGATATCATGATTTAGTGGGAGTTTGTATTTTATTTGTATTATATTTGTGTGAGATATTTATATATTTGGTTATTTTTCTGATCAGAAATAAAGAATTCAGTTTTCTCACTCATTTGTCATGTTTTGGTTCTGACCACACTTAAGTTTTAAAGAGGACCAGTTGGAAATAGGCATGTGTATAGATCACATTGCATGAAATTTCCATGCTACACATTCACACTTGATCTATGTCGTTTGATTATGTTGATATATGTGACCATTGATGAATTTAGTTACGATAAATGTAACGGAAATTACTTTGATCCTATATTTACATGATTAATGGACGAGAATGTTTGGCTATGCTTTTGGTTATGATAGCAAAATTTTGAGCGCATAAAGTATGTACATTTATAAGGAGTAACATATGTGGCCCAAGTGGGAGATTGTTGGAAAATAATCTATGTGGGCACACATATGTGACTAAATGTATGATTGCTATTTCTAAAGTCTAACCCAAATTAAAGTGATCTAATCAAGATTACGTGATGGGTTAAAAGAATATCATTTAAAGTGTGATATAACACTTGTAGAGACCGTAAAGTAAATTTCTCATTTGTGATGGGCAAAATTGGAAATCAATAATTATCAATTAGGGTTATGGTCCCCTATATATACGTATCTTCTTATTCCATCTGTAATCCATCAACAAAGAATAGAGAGACGGCCTCTCATAGATGTGCGTATCATATAGGAAGATCCAAACCCTCTGCGCAATCTCCATCAATAGCTTCAGGTTAGTGTTTTCGCTTTTAATGTTCTTCTTGTTTTGATTTAGCAAAGATCTATAGTTTCATGATTTAGGATTTTATATTAAAGAACTTTTGCAACATGATTAAGATCTAAAAACATGTTTTAGGTTGTTATTAATATTTTATGCATGTTCTTAAGTGTATATAAAATGCCATCATCAATGCCAACCTCTCTAATGATCCAGGCCAGAGAGATCTGCGGGCCTTCCGCAGGCTCAGTCACGCGCCCAGAAGAATCGCCCACCGTTCCAGATGCTCCATCGATTACACCGTAACCGCACTCCATAAAATCAAGGGAATAATCAATCCAGGAGCGAGGTTAAGGGGATTTCGATATCGCCCTAGCATCGGGGGGTAACAGATTTCTCTCAGAACCTATAAACACAGCATGGACTGTACCGTGACAGGTAATGACTCTTTTACTACTGAATCCCCTCCACTAAAGAGCTTCCTTTTGACTTAAGCATCAGAGGGTCTGTCACCGAAAATACTTCCGGTGTTTTAGACTTCATTTTGCAGGTATGTGAAGTGACCATCCATCATCAAACCCATTTAATACTCCCCCAGAACCAGAGCGAAGGAGAGGATCACTGCATTTTTCTCGAATCTAAGAACTCACATTATCTGTTGCCCCCACACCCTAAGAAAAAGACCGCAACAGATTAGCGCCGTTTGTGAGAAATCCGCAGACCAATCCTACTCCCGACCCAAGTTCTTGACCGAAGTGACCCGCTCTCATGGCCCCCAAAATAATGAGGATCGCCGCCGCAGGGCCTTCGGCCCCTCTTCCCCCACTGATGCGTAGCCTTGCGAACACCCAGGGATCGCGGAGGCAGCGAACCGAGAACCTGCATGGACCGGCTCCGAGCGCGTCCCGCTCCATCGCAAGGTTGGTCGAACAACCTGTGGCGGGCGACCTCCGGAACGTCATTAATAATCTGTCCAGCCAGGGAGACCTCCGAAACCACCTCAGTCGTTCGAGAGGCGAGGCCACGCTGACCCCAAGCCACAAAGTCCTTCGGTTCCGAGGTCAAGATCATCGGCGTAACAACTCCCCAAGAGATCCCCAACATCCTAATGACCATGGCAGAGAGGGACACGTCACGCGCACCGAGTTTCGAGAGTTCTAGACCGAAGTCGTACGAGTACTTTGCGGAGGAGTCCGGGATGAACGACCATCGGGTGAGGAACTAATCGAAGACTCCGGAGAAGAAGAATCCCATGGGTTGACCCAATCTAGGAATCGGCAGGACAACGTCTGAAGGCAACTCCAAGAGATGGAAGACTGTCTCGTGCGGATAATCGAGAACGGGGAATAGCTCGACCGGGGTCGTCAACCATCCAGACACCCCTTTTCCGCTTGAATCCTCGACGTCTTATTCCAAGGAACTTCAAGCTTCCACAGTTCGAGACATACAACGGGGAGATAGATCCTGCTGATCACATAGAGGGGTTCAAAAACCTCATGAAGATTCACAGGGCCTTGGATCCTCTCCTATGTCGTGCTTTCCCTACCAATCTGCGTGGACCGGCTCGGGAATGGTATTCGAAGCTCGCCCATGACTCGATTTTCTCTTTCGATCAGCTCGAAGAAAATTTTCTCGTGCACTTTGTGACCAGTCGCAAGGAGGAGAAAACTAGCGCTTCCCTGCTGGACTTAAGACAGACGGACGGAGAGCCCCTCCGAGTCTTCTTCTGAAGATTCACAGCCGAAGCCGGATCAATATTCCTCCCTTGACGCTGGGGTCGCCTCGGTTGCGTTTCGACATAATGTCCGCCACGACCAACTTAAGGCCTCCATCGCCAAGAAAGAGCTGGAATCGAAGAAGGGATGGACAAGAAAAAGATGAACCAAACAATGGATCAACGGTTGAGGACAAATGCAAGGAATGGAACAAACGACAATACAAGGGAGGAGAAGCAACGACAGGGTCCAGGGGCCTGTGGGTTATGGGCCCACCATGCTTCCGCTGTGCCACTCTGATGGTGACGCTCCAAGCTCCGGACATGTTGTTGTAGACCACGTGACACCAAGCGACGATCCGAGCAGGAAGAAAGGAATGAGACACCAAGACCAAGGAGAGTATGGGTTCAGGATAGATATAAACAATGATGCAAAAGAATATAAAATTGAGCTTCAATTTAAATAATCAAAATATATAGTATACATCGAAACTAATGACTTTAACAGGGATAATAACAGTAACAATATCCATGATAATAATATCAATAGTAATAGAAAATAATAATGACAATAAAAACTAATAATAACAATGATAATAACAAAATTAGTAATAATAGTAACAAAATAATAATAATAACAATAATAATAATAGAAATAAAAATCGTCATAATCATACATGTAATAATAATATGATGAAATAAAAATATCAACAATACTAATAATAACGATAATACATACACGACATAATAGAATTCAACACACTCATGAAAATAATGCAACAATAATAATAATGATAGCATTAAAAATAATATCAATAATGATAATAAATAATATGATAATAGCAATAATAACAATAATATCAATAAGGTAACAGTAATAATAATAACAATAATAACAGTAATAAAGGTGATGAAAATAATAATAATAACATAAATCGAAACGACAACGATAATAATAATACCAATAATAACGAAAATTATTCCTTTACCATCAGTTTATTTGTATAAGTAATGAGTCTTGAAATATCAATTAGTAATAGGTAGAAAATCTTGCCTCCTTAACATCAAGTTGCATATTTGCCTTCACGACATCAGGTTTCAAATTGCCATCCAAATATTCGGCTGCACATTTTGCCTCGCCGATATCCAGTTGCAATTTGCCTCCATTGACATCGAGTTGCATATTTGCCATCTCGACATTAGGTTGCACCGAAGTAGTGAAATGTATATATAAATTGAGCATGCTCAGGCTCAAAACAAATTAATAATAATAATAATAGTAACGATAAAAGTAATAGTATCAATAACAATAATAATAATAAAATATCGATACTAATAACAATGAGAATAACAATGATAATAACAATGACCATAACAATAATAATAATAGTAATCGCAAAAAGAATGATAATAATAATAATAATGATAGCAATAATATTAAAATATCAACAACACTAGTAAAAATAATCATGCAAGACAAGGTATAGTTTGTGCCCAACACTTTGTGGAAGTAATTTAATATTAGCAATAATAATAAAATAATGAAAACAACAATAAGAATATCAATAGTAATAACAATAATAGTAATACTAGTAATGATAACGAAATTAATAGCAATAATAATAATAGTAGTAATAATAGCATGATGAAACAAAATAAGAATTTGTCTTATCAAAATAATCCAGTAGAAACATATAGTCGATCAAAAATGAAAAGTGAAGTTAAACACACCATTGTTCGGAAAAAAAACAAAATCATTGTTAAGAATTTTTTTTTTTTAGGAGCTTGAAAATAAATAAGATAATTAATGATCGAAACATAGAAAGTATTCGGAAAAATAATTATAAAGAGAAAAATAAGTAGGAGAAAATGAAGCTACACCCAAAAGGAGTTAAAGAGGAGGATGACTATAAGGGACAAAAGAAAATTAAGGAATTGAATATGAAGGAGGACGAGGGGCAAAATCAGAATTGAAGGGAATATAGCAGAGGAGGAATAACCAACCTGATACTCAATATGAATCAACATATGAAGATGATTGCAAGACAGGGAAAGCAATGAACGACACACGAGTTGAAATAAGAAGGAATTAACGATGTAAGCAGAAATAAGAGATTGCTTGCATCAGAATCAAAAGAATAGGGGTACGGAAGAATAAATTTGTACCTAATAAGAAATTAATAAATCAGGATGACTGTAAGAGATGGAAGGAAGCAAGGAATCAAAGAAGTGAATATGGAGGGATCAAAATGGATGGAATAAGACTTGTATCCAGACCGAGTTGACTATTAAATTATTCATGTGGTTGCATGGCCTGTTTAATATTGAGTTAATCCTGACTGAGTCAAGCATGTCTAATGTATTAGTCAAACTAACACATTAGTCAAACCTAAGCTCTGATACCACTAAAAACCTTGTCACGCCCCGCTTCCCAAAATACGGAATTACGAGCGCGTGAAGAAGCCCAGCGAATGATTTTTACATCATCCATAAGTTGTAGGATTAACTCGGCATCATAACAAGAATATAACCAGATTTATATATAACCAAGCATGCATGAATAACTTATTAAGCAACAGAAAACAATTTAAACAAATAATAATATTCAAATAGTTCTCATGTCTGGATCAAGTGTAAACTCGAAAACAAGTCTTATACGGCAGGAGAAATAAATACCTTAAGGAAAGCAACTATTTAAACAGGTCCTTGCTCCAAGCGAAGTCTAAAATGTCTGCCCGCCAATCCCAGCAGGTAGTTCGTCTCCCAAGTCTGTTTAACAAATACAAAAGGGAAAACAAAGGGGAAACAAAGAGAATGCCCTTAGTGCAAGCTAGGGCCACAAATAGTGAAAGCAAGTACAAGTATGGGAAAACAGGAACTGGAATCAAGAATGTAACAGAGTTATAACAAGTAATGGACAAATTCAGGGACTATCTAGCAAGAGGGAAACATCTTAATAACTAGATTGGGTAACAACTACTAGTGGTGAAACACATGTTAGGTATACCTACATGGTATTTAACATCAAGCGGCAAAACTCAAGTCTAGTGTCATAAGTTACCTCAAATTCCAGGTCTCAAATGTTAAGTTGTCAAGTCTCAAGTTACAGGTTTCCAGTCTCAGGCATCATGTTTCGTGTATCAGGTCTCATGTATCAAGTAACAGGTGTCATGTTCAGGTTTCATGTATCAGATATCAGATAACCAGGTAATCAGGCAACAGGATAATCAGGTATCAGGTATTAAGTTCAAGTCTTATGTGATTATTACTATCTAGGTAGCACGACATGCATCCATCATTTTACTACTTGGTTGCTACAGTCAAAACAATTTCGTTTAGACCTAGTAATGGAGTCTATAGGGCGGTGTACTCAGGTATCAAGTAACAGGTATCAGGCAGGCACGGTTCATGAATACGAAATTTAATAACAGGTTCACGAAACGAGTTCGTGAATACTAACAGGTTCAAGGACCACACAGTGGTTCCATGAATACAACAGGTTCATGAGTCAAGTAACTGACTCCATGAATACATCACATGCAACAGGTTCATGAACCGAGTACTGGGAAATACGGGCCCCCTTCTGAGTACACTTACCTATATTGTCCACTCTATAGTCTTTCCCTTAACCCCGGCTTATTACATTTGTTCAGGCAGAATTTGTATATTTGTATTTATGCATATGAAATAGAGTTGAAATAATGTAGATTAATTCTAAGAAAAATTGGGGATGTCCTATAGGGTTTCCAGCAACTACATATAAAATTTCATGACCAACGCTTGCTGTTTGCAAGGCTAAAATAAATCGCAAAATAAAAGTGTACAGCAGTTTTGCAAAACTGCATCTACTGACACAGCTGCAGTATAACTGCCATAACTCCAAATTCGAAAATTTTGGAGTCTATCGATATCTACACATCCAGACCTACAATTTCTATTCAGGGCTCAGGCCCAATTCAAATGATAAAAGGGTCGAAACCGCAAAAGAATATTCAGACAGCAACACGTAGAATTAACTTGCTAGTGTAGATTTCATGGAAAAAATGTCATTTGGCGTCTAAATTATTATGTGGCATCAATACATGATAATGGAGGTCAAAAAAGCGAATAATAATTGTTTTTCAAGTTATAGGGTCGCAAGTTCGTCAAAAATTGAATGTGACATGTATCTAAAAATTTAGGGCTCCTTAATTCATATGTCTATGTTTTCATGTGTCCAAGAGTAAAAGAGTCCAATAATTATAAATTAAATACAAGAAAATTTTGTGACTCTTAGATTTGTCAATTTGGAGGTTCAAAATTGATCCACAATGATATTTTAAAGAGGAGTCACAATCTAACTATTTGTAGTATTTCAAGGGTGCTTGTACTAGAACAATAAAATGTACAAAGATACTTGCCTTAGATTGACGATGACTAGATCCACTTGTAGAAGAAAATTTGGGTAGAAAATTCCGGAAGTAGTCCTCAAAAAGCGCGTGCGAAAAACTACCGAAGATCGAGTTTTTCGCCACACACGATCAGCCCAAAACAGCAAACAGCGGCAACGGGATCTGGCGCGGCAAAACACGGAACAGCGGAATCGCCCAATCAGATCGATCCAAAGCAGCGGATCCAGGCCAGAACAGCGTGCAGCGGAATCTGGATCTGGTGTGGCCAAAACACGAAACAGCGGAACGGGCGAATCAGATCGCTGTGAAGCAGCGGATCTGCGCCGAACACGGGACAGCGAATCAGGATCCGCTGTGGGCGAACACCGTACAACGATCACAGAGCGCGGATCTTGGCGCGATCCAACGGCCCAAACTCAACCGTGCCTTTTTCTCCCCTTCTTCTTCCTCGTTCTCTTCTTCGTTCATTCCTTCGACGAAACAGAGCGCGAGCGAGATAGCGACGGCGGGGGTTCTTCGACGGCGGCGACTGTGGTGCGACGAGCGGCGGCGACGATTGTGAAGTCGACGGCGGAGGCTACTCTGTTTCGCTGCGAAACAGGGGAGGAGTAGCACAGGGTGATGGCGGTGGCTTGCAGAGGCGATGGCGACGCGACGGAGGTCGAGGTGATGAGGAGACGGCGAGGCGATGGTAATGGAGGTGAAGCGGGATTGAAGGGGGCAGTTAATGGCGTCGAGGTTGATTGGGTTCAAGAGTTGGTTCGATGGTGAAGATGATGGTGGAGGCACCGGCGATGGAGTTTGTGGAGGTGGTGGTGCTGTGGGGTCGACGAGGATGACGGTGAGGGAGCGGTTGGGCGATCGGGATGGATCGGGAGATGGGTTGGCGGTTGCAAAAACGGAGGAGAAGGAAACTGGTGAAGAAGAGGATTAGCGGCTGTGGGATTTAGGTTAAAACAGTATTAGTTAGGGTTGGGATTAGGGTTTAAATAGTAGGGTTTGCGGGTTCGTGGGTTTGGGGGTATAATAACCGGTTAGTTATAAGGTAATTTGGCTGTGGGCTTCAATTGGGCGAATGGCAATTGGGTTTAAAATACAATGGAGAAATAAAATTACCAATAAACGTAGTATTATATATATAAAGATGAAATGTGAGATAAACAAGTTTATGAAAACTCAGATAGTAATAAAATAAGATACAATTTGCCAATCACTTATAAAATATACATTAAGGTTGGAATACACTATTATTCGGAGAAAATACAATTTCCGGTCCGAATGATTTTAATAGAAGGCCCAAAGTCGAGTTTAAAATAATACTGAATTTATAATAAGTCAAAATACGAAAAAAAATTCAGAAAATATGTATTTAGGGAAACAGGGGTTACAGCTTTCGTCCGAGAAGTCAATACGACCTACCAATGACCTCCCCCTAAGGGTCGGGGGCTATCGATCTTGTTCTCGGATGAAGACCTCGAGGATGTTCGACGCCCACATTACGACACCCTCATCATTAACCTCGGCTTAGAGAATCACGAGGTTTGCCACGTCTTGGTTGACAATGGGAGTTCGGTGAACGTTCTGTTTCTAGTAGCCTTCGACACCCTAAACTACCTAGGGAAAAGTTGAAACCGATGGGTACACACTCCAGGGGTTTTCAGGAGCTCCCGTTCAAATCAGGGGAATCGTAACCCTCAACGTCTTAGCCGGAAAGGCTCTAACTTTCCAAACCGAAACCATATATATCATGGTGGTAAATGTCCAAGCCACTTACAATGCCATCCTTGGTCAACTCGGTCTCGCATCCCTCCAGGCGGTACCCTCGGCGTACCACATGAGGATGAAGTTCCCTACTAAGCACGGGGTAGGCATTGTCTGAGGTAACCAGGAGGCCGCCTGGACCTGCTACTTGGTCGCCATGGGAATGATAGTCTTGCCCCTCAACACGGTTGACCTCCCTTTTGAAAGGAGTACGATCGGTTCAGAACCGGTCGATGAGCTAGAAGAGATCCCATTCTCCGAAGACGACCCATCCAGATGCTTCCAAGTGAGCTGATCCCTTCCTCCAGACCTAAGGCGATAGATCATCAACTGCATCCGCCTAAGTCAGGATCTATTTGCTTGGATACCCTCAGATGTGCCGGGAAGCTCTGAGGATCTTATAATGCACAAATTAAGCATTCGGCCAGACTACAAACCAGTGCAACAGAGTCGCTGCAAGTTTGCCTCTGCTCGACTACAGGCAGCCAAGGAGGAGGTACAAAAATTCCTCTCTACCAACTTCATTCAGGAAGTGAGCTACCCTGAATGGCTAATCAATGTTGTGATGGTCAAAAAGTCCAACGGGAAGTGGAGGGTCTACATCGATTTCACAGATTCGAACAAGGCTTGCCCGACGGATCCTTTCCCCCTCCCAAGAATCTATGCCCTTATCGATGCGACGTATGGATATGAGCTCCTCAGTTTCATGGATGCATTCTCAGGCTACAACCAAATCATAATAGACTAGTGAACCGGGTCGTCAAAAATCAAATAGGTCAGAACATGGAGGTTTATGTAGATGACATGCTCGTCAAAAGCCTCCAGGGTCGAGATCTGTGAAAGATCTGGAGGAAGCATTCAGAGTCCTTCGATCTCACAACATGCGGCTAAACCCTTCAAAGTGCACCTTCGGCGTCACCTCCGGAAAGTTCCTCGGATTCATGATCTGTCAACGGTGGATAGAAGCCAACCCCAAAACCCTCCTAAACATGGCCCCTCCAAGAAACGTCAAGGAAGTGCACTGCCTCACTAGTCGGTTAGCAGTTATTAGTCGCTTTCTCTCAAAATTCGGGGAGAAGTCACTGCCGTTCTTTAAAGCTCTCAGGGGAGCTAAGAAATTTGGGTGGGGGGAGCTCCAAAAACAAGATTTTGACCAATTAAAGGTATACTTGGATAATTCTCCACTCCTCAGCAAACCCGAGCTGAACGAAGTACTCTCCCTCTACCTCGCTGCTTCCGAACACGCACTCAGTGTTGTCTTAGTTCGGGACGAAAGCGGGCCGCAGAAGCAGATTTATTACATCAATAAAGTTCTCCGTGATGATGAGCTCCAGTACTCTAAGGTAGATAAAATAGCCTACGCGCTTGTAATGGCAGCAAGAAAACTTCGCCCTTATTTTCAGTCCCACTCCATTCAGGTCCTTTCAGACCAACCCCTCAAATAAGTGCTCCACATACCCAAGACGTCAGGCCATCTGATCAAATGGTCCATTGAGTTGAGCCAGCATGACATCAGCTAGAAACCCCAAACTGTTATCATGGGCCAGGCGCTCGCTGAATTCATAATCGAATGTACTTTTCCGATACTCTTGAAACGCAAGAAGGTGAGCCGGAGTGGGAACTCTATGATGACGGATCGTCTTGTGAAGGCGGGAGCGGAGCAGGAATCATACTTAAGGGACCATACACCTTTATTCTCCAATACTCTCTCTATTTCAATTTTTCGACCTCCAACAACGAGGCGGAATATGAGACGATGATTGCGGGACTCCTTCTAGCCAGAAAGGCAGGAGCCAAACACATAAGGATTTTCAGCGACTCTTAGCTTGTGGTCAATCAGATCTCTAGAGAGTATGAGGCCAGCGACTCCCGAATGATGCAATACCTCGCGCACGTTCGCCTTATCCTCTTAGATTTCTCAGAAATGATAGTGACTCGGATTCCTCGAGAACTGAATACCCATGCTGATGCTCTCTCCAAGCTGGCCTCCTCCTCCTTCGAAGGATTGGATCACACTGTTTTAGTGGAGGTCCTCCAATTCTGAACTTCCTAAGGGTGGGCGAACAACCCAGGATCCATCCGAAGCCAGAAGAGTTCAGCCCGTTCAGAGAGGTTTGCACTGATCAACGACGCACTCTTCAAACACTCGTACAACAAAGCATACGGGAGACCTTACATCCACTACCTAAGTCCCTGGGAAGCCAAGTACGCGTTATGGGAGATGCACGAAGGGATCAACAACTGCCACATGGATGACAGAGCGCTTGCAAGAAAAATACTCAACCACATGTACTATTTGCCGGCCCTCATTCAAGACGCTTAGGATCTTGTGAGGAAATGCAGCCCCTATCAAAGGTATTCCCCCATCCAACACACTCCCCAAGCCAAGCTGAAATCGCTGGTCAGTCTGGTCCCCTTCACTATGTACGAAATGGACTTGGTCGGCCCCTTTCCAATGACGACTGGGGTACAAATGCTTCCTCATCATCGCCATACACTATTTCTCCAAGTGGGTCGAGGCCGAACCACTCACCACCATTACCAAGTATCACTTGCAACAATTTTTTTGGAAGAACATCATTTGTAGATTTGCCATCCCTCGGATACTCGTAACCAACAGTGACACCCGGTTCACCGGAAAAAACTTCCGCAAGTTCTGTACCGACTTGGGGATCCAGCAAAGGTTCTCTTTAATCTCACACCCCAAGTCCAATAGCCAGGCCGAGAACGCCAACAAGAAGATCCTAGACGGACTGAAGAAGCTCATGGACAACTCGCCGAAAGGCTTGTGGGTAAAAGAGCTACCGAGCGTTCTGTGGGCCTACCGAACCACTAAAAGGGTCCCAACAGGCGAATCCCCATTCAACCTAACTTATGAAGCCAAAGATGTTATCCTTCTGGAGGTTGACCTCCCCTCTCCTCGACCTCGATCTCCTTGACGAGGTCCGCGAGAGTTCGGCCATCAGAAGGAACATCTACCAACAGAGAGTTGAACGCTTTTACAATCAGAAGGTTCGACCGACCAATATAAAAGCGGGCGACCTTGTACTTTGACGACTCCCATCTCCGAAACTACTAAGAAAGGAAAACTCGCTCCAAATTGGGAAGGTCTTTATAAGGTCTCCGAAGTGATACGTCCGGGGACCTACCGACTCGAAGACCTGGGGGGCAAGGCAGTCAAAAGAACTTGGAATGCAGACACCTGATGAAGTTTTATGAGTCTTTAAAACGATTAAAACTCGTGACAAGGCAATTGTAATAAACGCCTACTCCCACAGACCGCCGAATAAAGTTGGATAAAGTTGTTTAAGTTCCGTCAATCAATCCTCGACTACTCCTTTTTAAAGTACCTAAAACCTCAGAAAGAGTGTCTCAAACGAGCACCTCGACTCTGAGTCTTATGCAATCCTCACTGCTACATCTGAACCTCGGAAAGTGTGCCTCGAGAGAGCACCTCGACTCTGAGTCTTACGCCATCCTCAATGCTAAGTTTAAACTTCGGAAAGAGCACCTCGACTCTGAGTCTTACGCAATCCTCACTGCTACATTAAACCTCGGAAAGAGTGCTCGAGAAAGCACATCGACTCTGAGTCTTACGCAGTCCCCACTGCTAAGTCTAAACATCGGAAAGAGCATCTCGAAAGAGCACATCGACTCTGAGTCTTACGCAGTCTTCACTGCTAAGTCTAAACCTCAGAAAGAATGCCTCGAAAGAGCACATCGACTATGAGTCTTACACAGTCCTCACTGCTAAGTCCAAACCTCAGAAAGGGTGCATCGAAAGAGCACTTCGACTTTTAGTCTCACGCAGTCCTCACTGCTAGATATAAACCTCAGAAAGAGTGCCCTGAGATAGCACCTCGACTCTCAGTCTTACGATCAACATTACCGCCAAAAGGTCAACATCCCAGATCTAAATAATAATAATAATAATAATAATAATAATAATAATAATAATAATAATAATAATAATCGAAAGATGATTACAAAGGCGATGACTAGTCCGCAAAAAGGCATACAGAATGCTAAGGTCTAAACTTACATCTATACATGAGACACAAGCGACTCTCCAAACGGCAAGGAATGAAAACAGGTGAGGGCACTTCAGTGGCCGACCCCAGGACCCTATCATGGTGAAGAAAGGCACTCATGAAAAGAACCAGAAGGAGACGAACCAACCAAAAGGCACCAGGTACCTCTCAGCTTGTCAGTTCCCCTCGCCGCCACAGCTCAGTAACACCCCACGGCACAGAAGAGGCTTCATATCCGATGAAAGGCATTGATGATGAAGCCCCTCGAGAATCCCCGAAGGAGGATGGAAGTTGAAGCCAAAAACGGCCTGAACGTCGGTTGCTCCTGTCGGCCCAGCTAAGAAAGTTCTATGAGAAGGATGAAGAGTCCTCTGATATAGGTAACTCCGCATCCTAGGGTCTCGACCCTTAATCAGAGGCACCAAATCTTGTAACCCGAGTCGTAAGTGACGAACTTCGACCCGATCCTCCAAGTTTCCCTCTACTCGGCGGTGACAAAGCACAAACTTCCGACCAAAAAACATGACCAAGCCCCTAATCCGAGCACAGACACGGAAGAAAGAATTTCAAGGGTCGGTCAAGATTGATACAAATCTTGAAATTCGAGTCTGGCAAGCCGAGACAAGGCCTCGGCACTGCGAGCCCTCCAAGGGCGAAAACTCGACCTGCTCTCCAGAAATTTCATCAAGAAAACATTCACTTTTTGGAGCAAATAGCTTTAAGGCCAAAGGAATTTATAGGCAACTCAGCCAATCGCCTCATTAAGTATGAATCCAAACGGTCAACACTTCAACTTTAAGACATACAGTGACCTCGATTATCGCGAAAGAAGTAACCTGAGCAAACATGTGGCAATTATCTGCGCACAAGCACCAAAGCATGACTACAGAGGTGAAATACGAAGAGTATGATTGAAATGTTTTATGCTTTACTTGGAGAAGAATCTCAATATGATTGTAATGATTATTTAGATAGATTTGAGTTGACATTGAATAATTTGTACGATTTTTATGATAGAACTTATGCATATAGTAGTACTACATGACAAACTAGTATATCAACTTCTTCTTCTTATTCTAGAGGTAAGAGTAAGAGCACATTAGAATATGCCACTGCAAATTTACTTACTCGTATTCAATCTAAAAAAACCTAGGTCTAATACACCTATGAATTAAACTAGTATAATTCACAAGATAGTGAGAGTTCTAATGCTAGGATTGAGGTGTTACAATAGTGGAAAAATCATGAAACTCTATTTCCAATTCTTTCACACATGTCTAGAGATCTACAAACTCCTCATGTGTTACAGTTGCATCAGAAAGTGCTTTATCTTCAAAGGGCAGAGTTTTAACTGATTACATGAATCGCTAGAAGCCGGATTCATTGGAGATGCTCGTGTGCACTGAAGATTCGATGAAAGCAGAAGACATGACTCAAGGAAAAGCAGTGAACAACTCAACAAGTAGATGCAACTCTCCTGAAGATCACGTCGAAGCTGAGTAGGGAATTTATGGCGATGAGATCCTAGGTTTAGGTTAAGTAGTGCTGCACGACAGTAGTCCAATGCCCACTCTTCAATCTAACTCTAGGCTGTCTCGAGCTCTAGATTATCACCTTAAACATGTAATTCAATAAATTCTTATGATTTTTTAGTTTTTATTAAATGTATTTGTATGTAATTTGATTGTTGTAAAAAAACTTATTCCAAGTTAAAATGAATAATATATATAATTTTATTTTACTATTATACTTGTTGTACATTTTTTTTTGGAGTTCAAAAAATTAAAATTAAAAAAAAATTTAAAAATTTAAAAAAGCCATGCCAACCAGGACTTGCCCGACCTGGGTCGGGTTAGACCCGAAGGGGCTCGCAGGTTGGTTTGGGTTGAGTTTTTGAAACTCCAACCCAGTCTGGCCAGGGTTTAGACTGGACCGGCCCGGGTTTAGACCCAATCCGGCCCGGGCCCGGTCCTCACTCGGGCAAACCCGCTGGGTTGGGCCCGACCAGCCCGATTGCCAACCCTAGCCACATACACATATACTTTCAAAATAATCCCATAATAAATAGATGATGCAAGCAGAGGCGGATATAAGATTAAAAAGTAACGGGGGTTGGTAAAAAATAAATTGACACAATGTAACATTCAAAATATATATAGATACAAGAGGGGTATATTAAATTCTTCACCTAAAAAAAATAGAAGGCCCAATAAATTTGGGGCGGGCTTAAAATCTTTTTTTTTATTTTATTTGATTTTATTTTTTTTTTTTGGGGGGGGGGGGAGGGGGGGGTGGTGAACTGAACTTCCGAACTATTGTTCATTAGCTAAGAAACTTACCACTAAATTACACTGACGCTTGCAAAATCATGTTATTAATAAGCAGCGAAATGTTACTCTTCTTGCAGTTTTAGTTTGTTTTTGCCTGGGTTAAGTAAGTTTCTCTTCTCGCAGGTTTGAAAGCCCTTTAGGGTGGTTTCTTTTGCCCGCACTATCGCCGGGGAACTTTTGGTTGGGCTTCATCTGCCCGGTGCTCTAGCAACTCTGGACTAGTTCTTTTGGTTCCAGTTTATTTTGTCTCTGCATATATAATTTCTTTCTCAGGGGGTTTTAGCTTTCTGTGTGGCCGTTTGATGCTTTTTGGAGCTGTGATTTTGACCCGGTTGGGTTCTATGGTGTTAGCAGCATGCTTTGGCAACACCCCTTTGTAGTAGGCTTCTGCTCCAATGGAGGGCAGGTTTCTAGTAATTATGGAACTTGGAAATGTTCCCTGTTTTAGTTCGCTAATGCACTATTAATTATGCTTATGCTTTCCCAATTTACTTCTTGTGCTACCATCAGTGGTGCTCACTATGTTTCTTCTCTTGTTGATGTTCTTTTTTGCTGGTTTGAATGTCTTGTTAGACGTTTTATTTATTTTCCACTTAATCAAGTAAGTAATTAATTTGATTAATTAGTTATGTGGACAAATATGTTATGTGATCCATTTAAATGGGATATGGTAACTGATCAATATGGTAACTGATCAATATGGTAACTGATCAAAGTAATTTCCCATGATTCTCTCCCCTCATTTAGAAAACTACACGCTAATTTTGCAATTACAATAACTACTCTATGATGGCTAGAGTAGTATAAATATAAGAATGAAAAAGGTCACCAGATTCACTCTCTCATATACAATTCTGATATACACCATCTAAAGTGAGAAAGGAGAGTTTGGAACCAAAAAAATTGAGATTGACAACATCAAGAGGCTTTTGGCGAAAACGGTTTCAGGCTTCAAAACGGCAATGGCTGGAGGTACGATTATCAATTTCATTTTATCGCTTCCGCTTCCATTCATGTATATTCATATGGCGATTAGAGTATACATGAAGATTTGTTTTGTCTTACATTTAATTTACATAAATGTGTTTTTGACTTACATTTGGTATCAGAGCATTAAAATTATCTCTGCCTTGCTTGTTATTTCATTTCACAAAAGGAAATGTCTGTGAAATCTAAGGATGATTTTAAACATTACTCTCGTATTATTGATTTCCCGTGTTGAATCTCTACTGGATTTGACCGATTCATCTTTAATTACTTTGGTTGGGTTTTGCCTAAATTTGTGCTAAATTTTGGTTTAGTTTTGGTTAATGAAGCCTAGCCGAACTTGGTAACCCAAGCCTATGCTATTGGTTTCTTTGCTAAATCGAAAATATAGTTATGAAGAAATACTGATTTTGTGATTGATTGAGATCATGTTATTTTGTTAAAACTAGAAAACTTTAGTATTGTTTTGAAATAACTAGTTAAAGATGTTATGGCCATTAAAATTGTACATGATCAAAAATATTAAAGAAATATGTCGAGTGATTTGTTAATTTTAGTAATTGGAGAGTAGCCACAGCATCTCTAGTTATTTTAAAATTTCTTATGAAATCACATATGGAAACTAGATATTAATTTGTAATTAATCATATGTAATATGATGAAATATGCCCACAGGAAATTTTATTATATTTTGTATGATTAATTAGGGTGAAATATTGAATTATGTTCCTTAATCTACCCACAGGAATTAAGGAATGAATATGGTTTAATAGTTTCATCATACAGTTATGAATCTAATTTGAGTAGGACTTTAGCCCACAGGCAGGTTTTATGTCACTAGATTCATATATATATATATTTTTTTATTCATGATTTGCATTGGTAAAACATGATAAAGTTAAGTCTCAAATTTTTGTTTACAAGCATGTATGTATATATATATATATATATATATATATATATATATATATATATATATATATATATATTTTGCAGCAATTTTACCCGGGAACATTTCTGATGTCAATTGTGACATTCCTGAATTAAAGGGTGATAATTATAAGGTGTGGAAAGAAAGAGTGCTTCTGCAATTGGGTTGGATGGATATCGATTATGCTATTCGGAAAGACGAACCCCCTAGTATAACTGAGACTAGCACTCCAGTTGCAGTTGATCTTTATGAAAAGCGGGAGCGATCTAATCGCCTCTCAATTATGTTCATAAAGACCAAACTTTGTGCTAGCATTCGGGGTTCCGTCGATAAGCATACTAAGGTTAAAGATCTCCTTAAAGCCATTGATGAGCAATTTGTAGATTCTGACAAAGCTCTTGCTAGCACCTTAATTATGAAGTTTTCATCCATGAGGCACAATGAGTTTAAGTGTGTGCGTGATTATATCATGCGCATGAGGGATATTGCAACCCAACTTAAGGATTTGGAAGTTACCATGTCTGAATCTTTCCTAGTACATTTCATTTTGTGCACTCTCCCTCCACAATATGGCCCTTTTAAGATCTCTTATAATACACATAAGGATAAATGGTCAATTAATGAACTTATGACCATGTGTGTTCAAGAAGAGGGCAGATTGACGAGAAGAGGGAGAAAAGGTGAACCTTACTACTACTTCTTCTTCAAAGAAGAGAAAGGATCACATTAAGGAAAAGGGAAAGGGAAAGCTTTAAGCAAACCAAGGCATAAAGAAGGAGTCTACGTGTTTCTTTTGTAAAAAGAAGGGACACATGAAGAAAGACTGCATGAAGTTTAAGACTTGGCTTGAGAAGAAAGGTAATTTTCTAGCGTTTGTTTATGAATCTAATATGGTTAATATTAATTATAATACATGGTGGATTGACTCTGGTACTACAATCCATGTTTCGAATACCTTGCAGGGTATGACAAACCTAAGGAAACCGATGGGAAGTGAACACTACATCTATTCGGGTAGTCAGACCAGTTCACATGTGGAGGCCGTTGGGACATGCAGTTTAATTTTAAGTAGTGGTTTTAGTATGCATTTAGAAAAGACGTTTTATGTACCAGGTTTCACTAGAAACTTGATTTCAGTTTCAAGACTTGTACCTTTGGGAATTTCCTTTCAGTATTTTCAGAAATTCTGAAGTTATTGGATATGGTATTTTGTCTGATGGTTTATATCGTCTTTGTTTGCAAAATGATATTACTAATAATTCTATGCATGTTAATACTGGGTTGAAAAGATGTATTATAAATGAGGACTGTTGGATGTATATGTATATTCTCATTATAATAGGATAATATTGTGTATATTATTCTATGGGGCAACACGGGTTTACACATGTTATGTTTTAATATTGGAACGGGTTGAGTGGGCTAAAAGCCCAGTACCCTAAACCCAGTCTAATCTCTATATAAGCTGGTCTAGAGGTAGTGCCCTGTGATATTCCAATACTGATAAGCAGGGTATAATATCTTAAGCGGCTAGAGATTAACCCTAACCCTAATTTCCCCAAATCAGTATCAACAATCTTAAGATATTACCATCTTCTACCTCGGGCCGCCATCGTCTCCGACCAAGACTGCCGCCGCCGTCGTCGTCGCTGATCCAGATCACCGTCGACACGATCCCGAACGCAGCGCAGTCGCGATCCCGCTCGCAGTCGCGATCCCGCTCGCCGCAGCCTTCGTCTTCGAAGACGTCGCAGATCGAAGGGGGCGGCTCTCCGACTGTCGTCGTTGATCCGGTGCGTCGCCGCTGGTGTGGATCGTCTTTGGTGGTCGAAGCCCAGAGTTGGTCGTCTTCCTCAAAGCTTCATTGCTGTTGGAGTGTTGGGTTTGATCAGATCGAATCAAAGGGGGATCGAATCAAAGGGGTTTGTTCTTCATTGCTGTTGGAGTCCAGGGCTTGATCAGATCGGATCAGATTTGGGTTCTCTTGATTCATTGTTGTGTGCTCTTCAGATCGGTCCATTCTAAACTCTTTACTTTCTCTTTACTAAATCAATAAGTAGTAACTGTTTAGAAAGAACTCTCTACTGTTGGGAATCTATTGTTTATTCCTTTGTGATGGAAAAACATAGTCGTCCGTACGAGGTTCCCAAATTAGAGGGATTCAGTAGTGCTGAGTTTAATAGTTGGAAAAGAAAAGCCCAATACGGGATGAAATTCATGAAAATCTTCTATACATGTCAAACAACATATGATGAATGTGTTGAAGATGTTGACGATGCAACATGGGTAACTGATGAAGACTTATGTAGAGAATTCTTATTGAATAGCATATCAGATCGCCTTGCAGACGTGTATATGAAATATGAAACTGCTAAACAAATTTGGGATAATCTACTAGATGAATTTAAGAAAGAAGAGAAAGTTTCTAAGGCACATCTAGTTGATAAGTTCATGGGTTTCACTTTTAAAGAAGAAAATGCAATCCTTCCTCAGGTAACAGATTTAGAGAATCTGGTAAGGAAACTAAAAACTGAAAACATTACTGTGTGTGATGAGTTCCTTACTGGAGCAATAATTTATAAGTTACCTGCTTCGTGGCTATCTTTTAAGACTGAGATGTATAGGTTGCCTGAACAAATTAAACTTGCACATCTAAAACGTTGCATCAAAGTTGAAGATGAGACTAGAACTAGGATGAATTTGGAATTGGTCAATAAACAACTTTCTACTGCTAATGTGTTAACCAATACCAAACGCACTCCTAAGTTCAAGAATAACAAGTTTAATTTTAAAGGTGAACCAACTAAGTTAGAAGTCACGAAGAAAATTGCTAAAAAGAAAGGGAAATGCTACAACTGCAGAAAGTGGGGACATCATGCCTCTGAGTGCAGGCTACCCAAAGTGGAACAACCCAACATGGAAAAGGTGAACTTGTTAGAGGGGAAAACTGAGCCCACCAATTTTCTTTGTGTTGTTGGTGATGTAAAGGCCAGTACCTCTGCTAGTTGGTTGTTGGACTCGGGAGCCACCTGTCATGCTTGCAACGATGAGACCCTACTATCTGATCTGAGAGCTGCAAATGAATCAGTTTCAATGGCAAATGGAGAATCAGTGAAGGTGCTTCGGACCGGAACAGCGAATCTCAGTCTCTCCTCAGGTAAAACTTTAATTTTGCGAAATGTTAAATATGTACCTGCTTTAGCTAAGAACTTGATCTCTATTAGCTTACTAAATCATGCTGGTATGGTCGTTACTATGATTAGTGGTAAAGCTATCTTGTCTGTAAATTCTTTTTATTTTGGTTGTGCTTATTTAGTTAATGGCATGTACAGAATTAGTTTAGCAGATGAAGTAATCAACAATATTAGTTCCAAATTGTGTAGTCCACATACATGGCATAATAGGCTGGGACATGTGAACTATGTTAAGATTCTTAATGTTGCTAAAACTTTTAACTTGCCAATTGACACATCCATTAAAGGTGACAAATGTGAAGTGTGTTCTCAAACAAAGATAACTAGAAGACCTTTTCGTACCGTTTCTAGGAGTACACAACTACTTGAGTTGATACATTCTGACATATGTGATTTCAAGAGTTTTATGACACAAGGAGGTCGGAAGTACTTAATCACTTTTATAGATGATTACTCTAGATATTGTCACATTTATCTGTTAAAAACTAAGGATGAAGCACTAGAAAAATTCAAAGAATTTAAGGACCGTGTTGAGAATCAGTTCGATGCTAAAATTAAAAGATTTAGATCAGATAGAGGTGGCGAATATGTTTCATTAGGATTCAGAAAATTTTGTAACTCACATGGAATCATAGCAGAAACTACAGCACCCTACTCACCACAGTCAAATGGTATCGCCGAAAGAAAGAATCGAACACTCACAGAGATGTTGAATTCTATGCTGTTGACTGCTGGATTACCTTCACATTTTTGGGGTGAGGCTGTATTAACTGCTAATAATATTTTGAACATGTTGCCACACTCTAAGTTACCTGCTACACCGTATGAACTGTGGCATAAGCACACACCCAATTTTAATAAATTAAGAACATGGGGTTGTATGCTTTTGTTAGGATACCTGACCCTAGAAGGCCTAAAGTGGGACCTCGGACAAATACGTGTGTGTATTTGGGTAGTGCAGTTGATAGTGCTGCAGACAGATTCTTAGATCTATCTCTCAACAAAGTAATAGAATCAAGAGATGCAGAATTCTTTGAAGATATGTTCATCAAAGATAAAGGCATCTCATTATCTGAACCTGCAGACACTAGGAATGATCCACAACAGGAATCTAGATACATTTCAACTGACACTGAACCCTCACATAATGTTGAATTAAGAAGACTCTCTACAAGAGATAAAATACCTAGAACCTATGGTGATGACTTCGTGACTTATGCACTAGCAGCTGACCCTGTTAGTGTTAAGGAAGCCTTAAGGTCTAGGGATGGTTTGCTTTGGAAAGAAGCAATTGATGATGAAATGGATTCTTTATTGCAGAACAACACTTGGGAATTGGTTAATTTGCCAGTAGGGGCTAAAACTATAGGAAACAAGTGGGTTTTGAAGAAGAAACTTAATCCTGATGGAACTGTAGCTAAGTATAAAGCACGCTTAGTAGCTAAAGGTTATACTCAACAAAGTGGGGTGGATTATTTTGATGTTTATTCACCAGTTTGCCACATTGCTACAATAAGGATTCTTCTAGCCATAGCATCTATTGAAAAATTTGTTATTCATCAAATGGATGTTAAGACTGCTTTCCTAGACGGTGACCTCAATGAAGAAATCTATATGAATCAACCTGAAGGTTTTGTACTTAAAGGTTCAGAACATAAGGTTTGCAAATTATTGAAATCTTTGTATGGTCTAAAACAAGCACCAAAATTATGTCATGAAAAATTCGATAAAACAATAAAGAGCTTAGGTTTTGAATCTAGTAATTCTGACAAATGCCTTTATTATCGTGATGAATCGAATAAAATTTTCATTATTTGCTTGTATGTTGATGACTTGCTAGTTGTTGGAAGTGACCTCTCTATTGTTATAGAAGTCAAAACCATGCTATCCAAACAATTCAATATGAAAGACCTAGGTGTTGTGGACACCATATTGGGTATGAGAGTGGACTTTAGAAGGCAAGGAATAACCCTTAGCCAATCCCACTATATTAAAAGTGTGTTGAAGGACTGGGGATACAGTGATTGCAAAAGGTTTAATACACATTATGATAATACCAAAAAGTTGACACCTAACGATGGTGCAACAGTGAGACAGTTAGATTACTCTAAACTTATTGGGAGTCTCATGTATGCAATGACATGCACTAGACCTGACATAGCCTTTGCGATAGGCATGCTGAGCAGGTTCACTAGCAATCTTAGTCAATTACACTGGAATGCCCTTGAGAGGCTACTGGGATACCTAAACGGTACTCAAGAGTTTGCTTTGTGCTACTCTGGTTATCCTTCAGTACTAGAGGGATACTCTGATGCATCGTGGTGCTTAGGAAATGGTGACAGTAGGTCCACTAGTGGTTATGTGTTTATACTAGGAGGAGCAGCTGTGTCATGAAAATCTAAAAGACAACCTGGTCTTGCCTTTTCATCCATGGAGTCAGAACTCTTTGCGCTATCTTCTGCTGGTGAAGAAGCAGAATGGATAAAAGAGCTATTGTTAGATATTCCTTTGAGAATGTTTAGAGTAACCACTCTCAGTCTTTATTGTGACAATCAAGCTGCAAATATTGTAGCTAACAACACTCTCTACAATGGTAAGAGACGTGTTGTGAGCCTTAGACAGGCCAAGTTGAACTATCTCATTAAACAAAGGACAATTGCCCTTATTGATGTACGATCAGAAAAGAATGTGGCTGATGCCTTTACAAAAGGACTAAGTAGAGATCTAATTATCAAAACTGTGGGGGAAATGGGGTTAAAAACTTTTGAGGATAAGTTTTAACATCCTAGTGATTTTGATAAATTAGAATCCAAAGTTGAGAGCCATAGAGTAGTTCAAACTTTAAGCATCAATCTTGACAGTTGACATGCTTTAGATAATTAGAAAAGTTCTATGTATTTATTGTTGATATATAACTTCATTCCAAATTTGATGATGTTATATATGTTTCAAAACTTACATAAAATTATCTTTTATTCCAAAAGAAAGCATGAAAATTTGTCGATGTGTTTCCGATGTTTAGAACTGTTGTTATATCATTCCAACTTTGATGATATATCTCTTTTATGGGGTTTATGTTTCATTCCAATCTTGATGATTCAGAACTTAACCATAATTGATCTAACAATTCTATCATTCCAACATGAAACACAGTATAGTTCTTGTGTAGAAACTATAATAGTTCTTGTACTTTATTTTGATAAAGATACTTGATTGTGATGCTTATGATGTACCTTTGCATATCTATGTTGAATTGTACTAAGTTCTTTAGCATGAACTAGATACTCTTATACATTTCATTTGAATTCTAAGAGAAGCGACTCATGAGATTTCTATGTGTTATGTTTAAAACAGATGGCAGCAAAGGCAATGGAAATGAATCAGTCAACTTTGATTTTGAGAATGATGATTTGCTCGATATGGAGGAGTAACACAAAAGAACTCGCAAGAATAGTTTGTCAATTGCTTGGAGAAACTTCTATTTCAAGTTTAAGACTCTTTATTTGATTGAGCTTAAAACTTTTCGTTTATTTTGAAGTTTATTGTTTGGTTGACTTGAGATTATGATTTTGCTTTGTTGGTTTAGTCTTTGTGAACTATTCATTTATGGTTTTAGAACTATTTGATTATTTTGGTTTAGTCATATTTGAACTATTCAAGTTATAATTGATTTAATCTATGATCCATGTTCTTTATGATTCAATAATGTTTGAATTTTGTGATCCAATATTATAACATTGCTTAGCCTAATATACTGAGAATATAGGAGGAGATTGTTGGATGTATATGTATATTCTCATTATAATAGGATAATATTGTGTATATTATTCTATGGGGCAACACGGGTTTACACATGTTATGTTTTAATATTGGAACGGGTTGAGTGGGCTAAAAGCCCAGTACCCTAAACCCAGTCTAATCTCTATATAAGCTGGTCTAGAGGTAGTGCCCTGTGATATTCCAATACTGATAAGCAGGGTATAATATCTTAAGCGGCTAGAGATTAACCCTAACCCTAATTTCCCCAAATCAGTATCAACAAGGACTCCTCTATTTTGTGGCACCGGAGATTGGGACATATCTCCATTGAGAGAGTTAAGAGATTAGTAAAGGATGGGGTACTTGGTACTTTAGACTTTACTGATTTCGATACTTGTGTTGGTTGCATTAAGGGAAAGCAAACTAATAAACACAAAATTGGTGCCAAAAGGAGTTCAAACCTATTAGAGATCATAGACACAGATATTTGTTGTCCAGACATGAACGCTAATGATCCGAAATACTTTATCACCTTCATAGATGATTATTCACGATATATATATCTTTACTTACTTCGTTCTAAAGACGAAGCTTTGGATGCCTTTAAATTGTTTAAGGCTGAGGTAGAGAAACAATGTGATAAGCACATTAAGATTGTGAGATCAGATAGAGGTGGAGAGTACTACGGTAGATACACCGAGAACAGACAAGCACCAGGTCTATTTGCAAGATTTCTTCAAGAGCATGGGATTGTTGCCCAATACACCATGCCTGGTTCTCCAGATCAGAATGGTGTAGCAGAAAGAAGAAATCGAACCTTAATGGACATGGTGAGAAGTATGAGGAGTAATGTTAAACTTCCATCATTTTTATGGGTAGAAGCTCTTAAGACGGCAGTGTACATATTAAACCGGGTTCCTTCCAAGGCCGTCTCAAAGACGCCTTTTGAGCTATTCAAAGGATGGAAACCGAGTTTGCAACATGTACACATTTGGGGATGCCCGTCTGAGGTGAGAGTGTACAACCCACAAGAGAAGAAGCTAGACCCAAGGACCATTAGTGGGTATTTCATTGGATATGCTGAAAGGTCTAAGGGTTATAGATTCTATTGTCCATCTCATAATACCAGGATTGTGGAATCAAGAAACGCTAAATTTCTTGAGAATGACTTGATTAGTGGGAGTGATCAATTTCAGGACATTGTTCCTGAAAAGGATTATGATCAACTTCCATCCACTGTTTCAAGTGACAAGTTGATTGTCATTCACGCACATCAAGCTAAATTGCGTGTTAGACAGCCAACTGTTGAGGTTCCACAAGTTGACAACAATCTAATAGATCATGATGGTAATGAGGAACAAACAGTTCATCCTGAGGATCAACAAGTTCCATTGAGGAGATCTACTAGAACAAGGAAATCAACTATTTCTGGTGACTATTTAGTGTATCTGCAAGAATTGGATTATAATATTGGAGCCAACGATAATCCTATGTCATTTTCACAAGCCATAAGTTCTACAGATTCAAACTTATGGATGAATGCCATGAAAGATGAGATGGACTCTATGGCATCTAACCGAGTTTGGGATCTTGTCGAGTTGCCAAATGGTGAAAAAGTCATTGGATGCAAGTGGGTCTTTAAAATAAAGAAAGACTCGCATGGCAACATCGAGAGACATAAAGCTAGACTTGTTGCCAAAGGGTTCACTCAAAGGGAAGGAATCGATTACAACGAGACTTTCTCTCCTGTATCGAAGAAAGATTCTTTCCGAGTGGTGATGACATTAGTAGCTCATTTTGATTTTGAGCTACACCAAATGGACGTGAAAACGGCATTTCTCAATGGTGATTTAGAGAAAGAGGTTTATATGAAACAACCTGAAGGATTCTTCTCTAAAGAGGGTGAGCATTTGGTTTGTAAGCTTAATAAATCCATATGCGGGTTGAAACAGGCTTCCCGACAATGGTATGTGAAATTTCATAAAGTGATTACTTCATTTGGGTTCGAAGAAAATGTTATGGATCAATGTATATACCTTAAGGTCAGTGGGAGTCCTTGTGTTATATGTGGATGATATTTTGCTAGCAACCAATGATAAAGGGTTGCTATATGAGGTGAAACGATTTCTTTCAAGTAACTTTGATATGAAAGATATGGGCGAGGCATCTTATGTCATCGGCATAAAGATCCATAGAGACAGATCTCGAGGCATTTTGGGTTTGTCTCAAGAGGCCTATATCAACAAGGTCTTAGAAAGATTCGGTATGAAAGATTGTTCACCAAGTGCAGCACCTATTGTGAAAGGTGATCGGTTCAGTTTGGACAAATGCCCCAGGAATGACATTGAAAGGGAACGAATGAAAAATGTTCCACATGCTTCAGCTGTTGGTAGCATTATGTATGCTCAGGTCTATACTAGACCCGACATTTCATATGCCGTTGGAGTATTAGGAAGATATCAGAGTAACCCAGGCATTGATCACTGGAAGGCTGCGAAGAAAGTAATGAGGTACCTTAAGGGTACTAAGGATTACATGCTTATGTATAGGCGGACTGATAGTCTTGAGGTGGTAGGCTACTCCGATTCTGACTTTGGTGGCTGCAATGATTCACGTAAATCCACATCAGGATATGTATTCATGCTAGCTCACGGGTCTATATCCTGGAGGAGTGCCAAGCAGACCTTGACAGCCACTTTTACGATGGAGGCTGAGTTCGTTTCTTGTTTTGAGGCTACTTCACATGGTGTATGGCTGAAAGGTTTCATATCTGGGCTAAGAGTTGTTGACTCTATTAGCCGACCGATAAGAATGTATTGTAACAATTCAGCTGCTGTCTTTATGGCTAAGAATAATAAGAGTGGAAGTCGAAGTAAACACATCGACATAAAATATCTAGCCGTAAAGGAACGTGTGCAGGAAAAGAAAGTGATCATTGAGCACATTAACACTGAATTGATGATAGCTGATCCTTTGACTAAAGGCATGCATGTTAAAGGATTCAAGGATCATGTAATCAGAATGAGACTTGGTTCCATTATGTAGCACATTCATTATATTTGTCTGAAACTTTCGTTTTGTTGGATTATTTCTCTTTTGGAATTGTGTAGGTACTTAATTTGGTTATTTGTTGAGAAATATCATTATGTTTGACCTAGAGTAAACATATGGTCTACTCATTAAGTTAAGTGTGAGTGGTGAAAGACTAAGTATATTGTGATACATGGAAGATTAATTCTTGCTCTTAAAGAGAATTAGTCGCCATGATTCGTATACGGAGTCTCTCTCGTTAAATGGATCAAGTGGGAGAATGTTAGACGTTTTATTTATTTTCCACTTAATCAAGTAAGTAATTAATTTGATTAATTAGTTATGTGGACAAATATGTTATGTGATCCATTTAAATGGGATATGGTAACTGATCAATATGGTAACTGATCATATGGTAACTGATCAATATGGTAACTGATCAAATGGTAACTGATCAATATGGTAACTGATCAAAGTAATTTCTCATGATTCTCTCCCCTCATTTAGAAAACTACACGCTAATTTTGCAATTACAATAACTACTCTATGATGGCTAGAGTAGTATAAATATAAGAATGAAAAAGGTCACCAGATTCACTCTCTCATATACAATTCTGATATACACCATCTAAAGTGAGAAAGGAGAGTTTGGAACCAAAAAAATTGAGATTGACAACATCAAGAGGCTTTTGGCGAAAACGGTTTCAGGCTTCAAAATGGCAATGGCTGGAGATACGATTATCAATTTCATTTTATCGCTTCCGCTTCCATTCATGTATATTCATATAGCGATTAGAGTATACATGAAGATTTGTTTTGTCTTACATTTAATTTACATAAATGTGTTTTTGACTTACATGTCTCTGTCTGATATTGTGGTGTAGTTATTTGGTTCTTATTCTCGGTTGGTCTTAGGCCCTGCTTTGATATTGTAGCCCTATCGGGCGTCTTGGGGCTTCCCTCCCAAGCTTTCTTTTCCTCATCAGGTAGTGTTTGTGTAGGAGTCTTTAATGCAGGAGTCTGTTTCCCTTCTTCACTGAAGTCTGATGTGGGCTTCGGGAGTGCTGGAGCGTTTTGTTAGCTCTTCTCAGCGGCCGTTTGGCCGGTCCCTTCCCATCGAGTTTGTAGTTACCTCACCTGCTTGGCGGGAGTGATCCCCTGATCGGCTCAGCGAGATTGGCTGATTATCCTCGCATCGGGATTTGTCTTCCGCTCGGCCCCCCTCTAGCTTCCTTTGTCTGGCGCGTCGCTTCGGTGTTTGGTTTCGCTTTAGTGCCAGATCTGTTTTCTGTCGATTTGCCTTTGGTGTGTTTGTTTTCTGGTCTTTGTTTTATGGCTTGTAAAACTTATTTGTATTGACGTTTTGCTTAATATATTTTTTGGTATGGTTGGAGTCGACAGACTCTATCCGATTTATCAAAAAAATAAGCAGCGAAATGTTGGTTTTATCAGTGAAAGGTCCGGTACACGGTCTGCCCCAACACAGAGGTCACCAGCTGGCTGATATGACAAATTCGGCTGATGCATTATTGTGTGCATGTCAAAAATCTTCGGTGTGTTCCTCGCTTGAATTCTGAAATGACTCTTAGTGCATCCGACAATGGGCATGCTTTAAGATATGCATCCCATCTAGTGGACCATAGGCCATCAAACTGTCACAAGCAATGCAGATGGCTGACTGAGGCTTTTCAACTTGACTGTCTTTTTTTTTGGCCAAAATCTTCTCCCTTCGACTGTTGCTTTGTGTTATATGTTTCACGTTTCTCTTGTGTTATATGGATGCCTTTTTCCAAGTCCTATGCAGCCATCATCTGTAACTATCCTTGTCTGAAGTGTTTATTATATTTAACTCGAGAATATTGCCATCAATTTTAAAGCAAGATGCTCTAGGAGTAATTTTTGTTTGATCTTGTATTGTTTACATCTTATAATGTCTGTTTGTATTGTTTTGCGCCACTGAAAACAAAATCCACAGTTAGTGGCATCTACTTTCAGGCACTTCTTGATTCTGTAATTGGATTTAAGCTTTAGATTCTGATTTTAGATTCTGTAGCATTTGCTGAATAACAACTGGTGATTCTTTGTGTATACTCGGACCAGGGCCGGTCCAAGGGTAAAGCAACCAAAGTGAGAGCTTTATGCCTTAAAACAAAAAAATTATCTAAAGAATAAAGGCTTCCTCACATGCCAAAAGTCCAAAATAGACCTCCTCGCATACCAAAAAACCCAAAATTTATCACAATAATATAATAAATGGTTTTACATCTCAAAAAATTCAAAAGATAACATTTAAATAAAAATATATTAATTTTAACAAAATATTATTATAAGCTTTTAAAATGCATCATTTCGACGTTCGCTTTAGGCCTCAATAAGTGTTGGGCCGGTCCTGACTTGGACATTCATGTATAGGAAAACAATTAAGTGATGTCAGTGTACAGATGATCTGCACTGTTTATCTTATTTTATAAGTCTCATTTTTTTAAGTTTAAGATGTGAGTTTGAGTGACTTGAAAATTTATTTACCCACTCGTTTTTAATTATTGAAAATAGAACTTGTGTCTTTAAACTAAAAGATTTAAACACCTGTAGGTTAATGGTCTATTTTGAAGTTTATCAAGAGCAAAAATATGGCAGCCGGGGGAGGAGTGGAGGTGGGCAGGAGAGTGACTGTGGCCGGGTTAGATGCCGGTGTAGACGAGGAGCTGGGATTTGAGTTTCAAATTTTGAATTTTGCTTTAGGATTTTGAATTTTAAATTTGAATTTGGAGCGTGGAGGGTGAGATTTTTTGAATTTTGAATTTCAATTTAAACTTTAGAAATTCAAATTCTAGTTGGTGAGTGCGGGAAGAATTTTCTGATTTAATTTGAATTTCGAATTAGATTTTGTTTGAAATTCAAATTACAATTGTAGAGTGATGGGTGCGAATTCGCGCCACATCTGATTGGTGGGAGAACAAGTTGCAGTTGCATTCGTCTACAAGTTTAGCTAGGGGAGAAACTAGTTAGGGACTAGTTAATGTAGTAAGCTTGCCGTATAATTGTTTTATGTTATTTCGCTTAGGAACTGATAGATGTAGTTATTTGTAATACTTATTTCGTTAATTATTGTTAACTAGTAATCTGCACGTGTCTTGCACATCCTAATAAATATATATTTTTTAAAGTAAATACTAAGACGTAATCTGGTCTCGAACCTGACAAATGTCTTTACTCATCACATACTCTTTACAAATTACTTCTAGTTGCACAAAATTTTATTTTATATGAGTGACACTTTTGTAAATAATTATCTTGTACATAAATTTAAACTTTAAAGGTATTAAGGTAATTAACAACAGATGTGTAAATGAATGATTAACATAACTCTCACTTAAAAATAAATATTTGAGATTAGATGGTTGATTGTCTACAAATTATAGATTGTCTGTAAACCCTAACTCTTCAATTATAATATTAGATATTAGAGATTAGAGATAAAACCTCTTCAATTATAATATTAGATATTAAAGATTAGAGATTAGAGATTAAAGATAAAACGGTGACGCGGTTACCTTTTTTTTATTTAAAAAAAAAAAGGGCAGCCCCGCTTGTTGAATGGTGAACTCTAAAAAGAAAAAAACAAATGATTGTTTGTTCTTATTTTTAGGAGTGTGTATTTAGTTTTATGATTAAAATCAAGCTATCTGTCTATTAATCTTTATTTAGTCTGTACAAACATTAAATGTGCCAATAACTATTCCTTAGAAAAAATGGCCCTAATGGATTACCAATTGCTTTGGATCGCTGTCAAAACTAGAAAGTCCTACTAATCTATTGAAGTTATAATGACACCGATATGAATCTCAAAATATCAATGGATGACTGTAATATGTGTATCAAAATTTTCAGTAATTTTTTTACTGAAAAACATCAATTTTTTTTCAATAATAAAGGAAAAGGAATCACCCCTTGGGCATATGATAATTACATGAATCTCTACAAAGTATGCCATTCACATGATTTCCTGAAAAATCAAAGACCATGTAGAGCTACATTTTCTCAGTAGATCCAAAAGCTCATCCCTGATTTCACAACAAGCATGTGAATTTTTTCCACCCATAAATAACAAAAACAATGTACAAATACATTGATGGTTGACATGAGAGTATCTGAGTTTTAGAGTGCTCTAAGCAAATTTTCAAATGAGGCCTTTTGCAAGTTAACAAAATAACAATGACAATTATTTAAATGCAAACAAACTTAGAGCATTGGAGAACAAACTATTTAAATGAAAACAAATTTATATATATGCTTTTAAAAAAATTTAATTGATAACACACGCTTTTTATATGAAATGCCTTGTGGCCAAACGAAACTCGGACAAACTCTAACAACAAAAACGAAACTAGCACAATACGCTAACCAACTAAGCTAATAAGCCAACTATTAATATAATGTAATTATATTAGAAAATATTACATTTTATTTTTTAACATTGTAAATACTTAAAAAATATGGGGTTCTATAAAATTAGGGCCCAAAGAAGTTGCTTGTGCTGCTTGGACCTAGATCCGCCCATGATGGTTGAACCGCTAAATTTGATGAAACTGAAGGAAAATTTTAAAAAAGTAAAATTAAATATGAATTATCTAATCATCTTCTTCATTTATTTTGGTCAATGAACAATTGGTGGTAATAAAAGATTCCGTAAAAAATGCCACATCTATTTCATACACCGGCAACAGCATATGCTGCATATCCAAATTGCTGAAACAAAAAACACACTCCCCTCCTTGCTTGTCTCACTCCTATTCCACCCTCAAATAATAATAAAAACTTCCTCCATTTTGGTCTCTTGTTCTCTCTAGTTTCTCCCCACCCCCAATTATCGGTAACTCTCCTTGCCCTCTATAATCCCTTTCAAAATCCAAATTTTATGTGGGTTTTTCATGTAGTGTAGACTTTATAATCTCTTAAAAGTTCAATTTTGATGGGTTTAATGATATGGGTTTTTGATATAATTTAGATTTGCGGAGTTGCAGAGATGGCCACTGGAACAATTCCGGCATCTGTTCCTTGTCAAAAGCGCAGGGAGTATTCAGGGTTGGGTTTTGGGAAGAGGGTGGATTTTGCAAGAGTTGGGTTTGTTCCGAATTCGAGGAGGTTTCAGAAAGTTAGGGGCTTTTCAGTGATCAAGAATTCGGGTTCGGGGTCGGACACAGTTGAATTGCAGCCGGCTTCAGAAGGGAGTCAATTGTTAGGTATAATCTTTAATTCCCTGTTTTTTGTCTGTGGAATTAATTTCATGAATATTAAGGTTACTCAAGTTATTTGTTTTGTTTCTTTTTTCGAACAAATGATAGAATCCTAGGGGATTCTAGCCAAATACGCATAGTTTTAATCATTGTTGCTATAAAAAACATGCTGAATTACTGCTTTTAAGTCAACACTTTTGCTCAGGCGTTTTAGAGATCAAGATTAGAATAAGTATTGTATTATAAGATTACTTTTATAGTTATTTTTCAGATTCATAGTGTTTGAATTACTTCAATAGTTATGACCTATCTTAAAATTTTCTATTACTATGATTTTTTCTTTAATTTAATTTTTTTAATTATTATACTTTTATATTTAAGATAATCTTGGTGAGGTTTTTTTGGCCTTAAAAGCCCTAAAAATCTAAGCATTGTGATCATGCTTCAGCATGAATTTTGTGATAGTTGCAAAATTACATGGGGAATTATTTGAATTATTAATTGGCTTAATTTATCTTTAATCCAAACCTGTAACATGGAAATGAAATGGGTTTGGATGGATTATTTTGTTTTATTTATTTCCTTAAATTTGATTGTAGGACAATTTATTATTAAGCGAACACCATTTGTGACAAACTTAGAAGAGAACTTCAGGACAAGAATGACAACGAGATTTTGAGCTGCTAAGTATGTACCCCTATTGGATTAGTTAAACCCAAATTGAACTAAAAGTTTAAAACCCGTTATGCTTTTCTTTTTAGATCTTTGAATGAAGCCGTACCCTTTTTTTTTCCTGAAGTTATGGTGAATTTTGAGGTTGACATAGTATCAAAGTTAAAAGCTAATCTGCCTAATTTTTTTGTGTGTAGTTCCTCGTCAAAAGTACTGTGAATCAGTGCACAAGACTGTCAGGAGGAAAACTCGAACTGTAATGGTTGGAAATGTAACTCTTGGAAGCGAGCATCCTATACGAATTCAAACGATGACTACATCTGACACCAAGGACGTGGCTAAAACAGTTGAAGAGGTCTACTCACACCCCCAACTTGATAACATGTTTTTTAATGGAATCCTTGATCACTAGGTTTCCTTTGTTCTTCTCTTTCTGAGTAATGAGGTTTGACTTTTGGCCATTGAGGTCACGTGATCTTACAAAAGCTTTGCTTTCTGTAGATGTTGATATCAAACTGTTTTTGACTACTTCTCGGACAAAAGGAAAATGTTAGTTTTTCTGCATGTTGTTTGAATTTGTTATTCATCAGCGTTCTACTCCTAGTTTATTTTTGAATGAGATTCCATTCCATAACCATTGTGTTTGACATACTTAGTTACCACTTAATTATTTTACATGATTAGTTATATCGTTACTTCTTTGTTTAGTTCAATATATTGGCATTTTCAATATATTGTTTTTGACTATGCTGTTTTCTGTATACTTATTAACAAAATTTTTAACCGAATCATGCAACCCTATCAAATTAGTTATTTAATTCAAATTCTAAGTTCGGCCAATATTTATCTTTTTTTATTCCATCTGTCCTTCCTATTGTGCCTCAATTGATTTGGTTGAAAAATTCCCAGTGCCTGGTTATTATTGGTCTTAGGGAAATTAAATCTCTGATTTTCTTTTTCAATGGAAAATAATGTCCCTGTCTTGTCTCATCTCCATTTTGTACACATGCATTTGCAGGATCAAACATTTTCAGAATATCAATTCTGAAAAGAAAAAAAGTAAAAAAGCATTTTGAGAAAATCCATATCTTTGAATATCCTTAGGTTTTGGTATCTTTTTTCCTCAATGTTGCAGTGAATCTCCATATTTTTATTATCTACTTGCGATAAACTTGCTTACTTGTGCTCATTCATTTACAACTATAGGTAATGAGAATAGCAGATAAAGGAGCAGACTTTGTCCGGATAACCGTTCAGGGAAAGAAGGAAGCAGATGCTTGTTTTGAAATAAAGAATACTCTTGTTCAGAAAAAGTAGGTGCTGCACCTCTTAGCTATATCATTCACTGAGGAATTTTTACTTAATATTTTATTTTTACTTTTTGGTACTGCACTGCTAATATCCTCTTTTCCAGTTATAATATCCCTCTGGTGGCAGACATCCATTTTGCGCCTGCAGTTGCACTGAGAGTGGCTGAATGTTTTGACAAGATTCGTGTCAATCCCGGAAATTTTGGTATGTATCCATTTTTCCTTCATGCCCGTAAACAGGGGTGTACTGGAAACAAGCAAATCCATAGAAATTACAAGCCTGGTTACTGAGACATTTTACTTTCAGCGGATAGGCGGGCACAATTTGTGACGCTAGAATATACTGATGATGATTATCAGAAGGAGCTTGAGCATATTGAGAAGGTCATTAAATTTGTCATCCTTGTTTCAGTTCAAGCACTCGATGGACTACAAACATATTTTTTAGAATGCATTTCTTTATATTCCGTCCATCTTATGGACAAAACGTAGTGTTGATCTTAATGTCATGTTGGTAACTACAGTAAAACCTCTGTATAGTCATATTGTTGGGACCAAACTAATTTTATTATTATGAGGTTATAACTTAATAAAGGCGTAGTTACAAAAAATATTGTTTTGACTTGGTTATCTTTAGTGCAAGTGGTATAGAGGTAAAGTATGCATGTCAAATCTATATAGTGTTGGGAATATGCAAAGTCATCTTAAAAGTCTAAAATTTTGCATAAATATTTTATTTCATCTTAAACCTTTAATGTAATATAGCATGTATTTTTTGCAATATACAGATAATTATTACTATGTGGAGACAAGTTCCTTAAGATGGGACCTAGAAAAATTATAACTTATATTTTAATGTGGAGTGTATTTTTATTTATATATTGACATCTTGTGTACATAGAGGTAATTTCTATATAGAGCATCACTATAGAGAGGTTTTACTGTACTAGCAATTGACATGTGCAATGAAATGAAATGCACACATAGTGTGTTTATCTTTATCTGTTATTTAGTTGTACAAAAGTCAATTTTATATGAAAGTAACTTAATAAAAGATAATTTAATGAATAATGCACACTTATAGTAAAATGTAGCCATGTCTTATCAAATTACACATTGGTTTATTTTCATCTTCTTACCCCTAAATGGTGATTTAGTAGTTTCACATAATACACATTTGGGCTATCAATTCGATTCAATGCAAATGAAATTTTTACTTAACTATGAACTTATTCACAGTAAAATATCATCATTTTGAGTTTTTCATCAATGACAATTTTCTCAAGGAATTCCACTGTGGGCAAAACTAGCAGACAGAATATTTGCATATCAGTGTTTGATGAAGAAATAAATATCAATAAAAGTTGTTTAGATGACATATCTGTTTGATGAAGAACCCTATGTCAATATAAATTATTCAGTCTAAAATGTTGCACTTATGTTTGCTCTCTCAAGTGCTTGATTATGCATATTTACCTTCTAATTTCATTTTAATCTGTACCACTGACATGTCAGTCTGACAGCCATTATGGTTTTTATATTATGAAACCAGGTTTTCACTCCGTTAGTAGAAAAATGCAAAAAGTATGGGCGAGCAATGCGCATTGGAACTAATCACGGAAGTTTATCTGATCGTATAATGAGTTACTATGGTGATTCTCCAAGGGGAATGGTGATTAATAAGTCAATATCTATTTATCCCTATTCTTCAATATGAATGGTTCCACAATCTAACCATACTTCCTCTATACAGGTTGAGTCTGCATTTGAATTTGCAAGAATTTGCCGGAAGTTGGATTTTCACAATTTTGTCTTCTCGATGAAGGCAAGTAACCCTGTGATAATGGTCCAAGCATATCGATTGCTTGTTGCTGAAATGTATGTCCAAGGGTGGGACTATCCATTGCATTTGGGGGTCACTGAAGCCGGGGAAGGTGAAGATGGAAGAATGAAATCTGCAATTGGAATCGGAACTCTTCTTCAGGTGCTTGAGTTAATAAGTGAACTTGTCTTTCTATTAAGTTAATTTCAATTGTTTTTTCTTTTCTTTTGGCTTGTCTTCTCTACTCTCTAGAGGTCTACAAACAATATACCGAATTTGGTAGTTTCACTTATGGACACTTGAATAATACTAGCTACAGAAACTGTATGATTTAAGATCATGACAGATATGTTAGTCTTGTTAGATGTAATAGAACTGCATGCATGGTGAAACTATACTACCCTAATGATTTGTTGGGTATTACAAGTGCCGTGAGTAAAAAGTGTAGTCAAGAAAAAAAATATTTTTATTTTAATTTTTCTTGAAGGGGACAAAAAACACTTTCAAATAACTAAAAGCACATTATGAGGTGTTGCGAAAAAAGAGAGGATAACCCCACTTTTGAAAAAGCCTTCGCCTCAGCACTTGATTTTACCAAACACTTATTTTAAACCAGAAAGAAGAGGCTCTCAAAAAGTACGAACATGCCGTCACAAACACTACATGATGTGACATACTGTCACACAACAAAATCCAAATTATTACGTACACATATCATTCACATGGCAAAGGTATTGGATTAGCTATGCTATCTATATCACCCATCTCATGCACCTTTAAGCGCACCAAAATTATTCGATGTTTATTTTTTGCCAAATTAGTACATATACCATTATGAGGTAGTAACCACTGCTGAATTTATAGAAACCTGATTCCTATAGGATGGTTTGGGGGATACAATCAGGGTTTCTCTCACTGAACCACCAGAAGAAGAGATCGATCCTTGCCGAAAATTGGCCAATCTCGGCATGCAAGCTGCAACTCTTCAAAAAGGAGTGGTAAGGATCAAACTCATCTTCCTATTTCAAAAAATGAAATTTGTTACTGAAACTATAGAGAACTACCGCTTGTTGCAGGCTCCTTTTGAAGAGAAACATAGGCGTCATTTTGACTTTCAGCGTAGAAGTGGTCAGTTACCAGTTCAAAAGGAGGTAGGTGTTTGAAGCGTACCTTTTTGTTTGGGCAGGAAAACTATCTTTGCAAGCTTCTTGATCTAAGCCTTGTCTCGTTAATAGGGTGAAGAGGTTGATTACCGAGGAGTTTTGCATAGGGATGGCTCTGTTCTTATGTCCGTATCATTGGACAACTTGAAGGTATTTTATGTATTTTCAATTGTCACCAGTGTCTGTAGATATATTCTATTAGTTTAATGGACCATATACAGTACTATATCGCTATGGTTAGGTAATGTTGTATTACCATATTCAATATAAATCATATTTAACACTTTGTGACTATAAATAAGCCCTTATTTCGCTCGCTGATATATCACCAATAAAATGCTTCTCGGATTTATAACCTTGTATGGGATCAGGTTTGTAAAAACGAATTGAGCAGCTGCATAACTAGTGTTAAGTAATGAAATCATTATAACTTGACCAGAGCTTTTATTTCCTACTATTCAGTCTCCGGAGCTTCTTTACAAATCTCTAGCAGCAAAGCTTGTGGTTGGGATGCCATTCAAGGTTTGTGTTTATCATTCCTTTGCATGAAGTTTATCACAGGTTGAAGTTCTTTGTAGTCAAGCAAATAGAAAATTCTAGTTGTTTGACAATTTTTGTTTTTTTTGTTTCTGTATCAGGATTTGGCAACAGTAGATTCGATTTTGCTGAGAGAGCTCCCCCCAGTAGAAGATGTTGATGCTGTAAGGAAATTATTCTTGTTATATATATAATATGTATAATATATGTAGATATATGTATTCTTTTGTTTTGAGTAGGTACATATTCTTCTTGCTATATATATTTGAATATCTGGATACATATTTATTTTTACCTCTATTAATTTTAATTATCGGAAAAATAAACTAAGACAGATTTGAACGATTAAAACTAGCGTTAACTAAATTTCTTTATTTTATAGGACAATTTTGCAGTTATTTATAAAATTTTATATAGAATTGTTAGATATTATGTTAGATATTATGAGATATTAGTTTAGTCTCATATCGAATAATGTATTGGTTTAGTCTTCCATTCTCTCCTATATAGGAGACATATTGTACTCAGTTTATTCAATAAAAAATCAATCAATAAAGTATTTATTCCCATCCCTAATTCTAATATGGTATCAGAGCCTATAGTCCTATAAGGCCTATACTATTTTTATCCTCGTCATCGAGGTGGAGTGATTCTCGTCGTCGACATCGGAATCACTCCCCCTCCCGTCGTCGACATCCCTCTCCCTCTCTCGATCTTTCCCAAAATCCTAATCCCAAATTTCCAAAATCAAAACCCTTCTCAAACACAAACCCTAGCCGTCATCACCTACCTCGCCCGAAACTCTAATCAAATCAACCTTCAAAACCCTAACCCGAATCCATAACAACAACAAGAGCGGCCACATCAACAACTCCGACAAACAACAACAACAACAACACCACCGATGACAACAACTCCGGCAACAACCAACATCAACATCACCACCATCATCATCATCATCGCTGCATTCTGATCAGCAATCCCATCAACAACAAATCCTAGCCCCAATCCCGAAGAACCCATCGGCGACACCCCCGAACCCTGACTGCAAACATCATCGTCTTCCTCCCCGACTGCAAATTTCCGACGACCCTCTATCCGCTGCATCTCCTCAATCAGCAACAACTCCCCGAGAACCCAACTCCTTGAAAACCCTCACCCTCCTCGACCAACATACTCTGATGCCTCAAGTACTACTCATCGTCATGTCATCGAAGCTTCAGCCTACTCCCGCTGCAACTCAAACCCGTCGCCATTCTCCTGCTGTCGTCGCTGCCTCTTGTCGTTGCTGCTGCCGTCGACCACTTCAAACTGTTCTGCCACCCTCGTCGAAGTCTCCCGATCCAGCAACCACCACACCCCTCTACTCTACCCGAAACCCAAAACCCTAATCAAACCCTAGCCGCCATCTACCATTGTTCAGATCCATTTTTTTTTACCCTGAACCCACAAACCCAATACCGACCCGCTAATCCTATATCTACTCTCTTATACCCGACCCGTTCCTCCAAACCAAACCCAAACCCATTTTCTGTTTATAAAAAGAATTTAAAAAAATTTCAAAAAAAAAAATCTTTCTTGCAGGTCCTTCAGCTTCTACAGTCTTCGTCAGCAAACTCACACTGAGTTTGAGAGGAGATATTAACATCATCACAGTTCCCGTCTTCCTTACCTTCCGTCGACGTCCACCATCTTTCGCAACCAGTTCTCAGTGCAGGGACAATTCTCAAGTCAATGGTGAGATCCCATCACAGTTCAGGATATGGAGATTCCAACAGTGCGCCACCACTACGTCCTTCCACCACTACTATTACGTCTCATGTCAGGAGTGAGATTTTATCACAGTTCGGGATATGGAGATTTCGTCAGTTCAGGATATGGAGATCCCAACAGTACGCCACCACTACTTACTTCCACTACTACTACATCTCAAGTCAGGAGTGAGATCCCATCACAGTTCGGGATATGGAGATCCCAACAGTGCGTCACCACTATTTTTTCCACTACTACTACTATTCTCAAGTTCAGGGTGAGATACCAACACATGCGTCATCGAGCGTCTTCCCTGCACCATCTACTTGAGCACCGTTCCTGCAACACAGTTTGTCGTCCCTGTCACATGAACAACGTCAATATTCCAAACTCATGTTGTTTGAACCAACTTGAGTTTGAGAGGAGGTGTTAGATATTATGTTAGATATTATGATAGATATTAGTTTAGTCCCATATCGAATAATGTATTGGTTTAGTATTCCCTTCTCTCCTATATATAGGAGACATATTGTACTCTGTTTATTCAATCAAAAATCAATCAATAAAGTATTTCTTTCCATCCCTAATTCTAACAAGAATAATGTGTTTTTGTCCAATTTAAGCATGCAATGTGAGATTGCTCACATGACACCGAAGTAGACAAGTTTATAATTATATTTTCTAATTATTGCAAAATTGGAAGTTAACCATAATGGAATTCTGTTGATTAATTGATCTGTATTGGATGTTGACTTATATTAGTATATTTTCCTAATAATAGTAAAACACAAGAATGAGTATTAAAATACATAGAAGGCAAAGGGGTATATTTAGTTATTTACTTCCATTTAAAAAGAAAACAAAAGAATATATATGTTAAAATCCCTTGATGTATTTATCCTCCATAGACTATTAACATAAAGTCTTTGACATGACTGAGTTTTTGACTGATGGACAGAGGTTAGCTCTCAAAAGGTTGATTGATGTAAGCATGGGAGTATTGACACCTTTGTCGGAACAGCTTACAAAACCACTTCCTAATGCTATTGTACTTGTAAACCTCAAGGAAATTTCAACTGGAGCCTACAAACTGCTTCCAGAAGGTACTAACTTTAATAAGCTAAATTTCTCAGAAATTTTCTAAAGAAGCTTCATTTCTTTTGTTTTACTCTTTCTTTTGAATGTAGGCACTCGCCTAGCTGTGACTGTTCGAGGGGATGAACCCTATGAGGAACTTGATATCCTTAAAGACGTTGAGGATATCACGATGATGTTGCATAATTTGCCATACAGTGAAGAAAAAATCAGTAGGGTTCATGCAGCTAGAAGGTGCGTGATCTTTATATTTGTAGTTTGTTGAACTGTTGTGTTCTTGCTCTCTTTGCTTCATCAAAAGCTAAAACACCTCATCAGGTGTAGTGGGAAAGCGGTGAAAACCCACACTATTTTCAAAAGTGCTTGGACCCCCCCCCCCCAAGTTTTACCAAATGCCCTCTTTTTAAGTTTAACGTGTCCGCCAAGTGCTTTTGATCTCTTCAAAAGCAGTACAAAAATAGCCTAAACCTGTTAAGGGTCATTTACGGAAATTTAGCAATTATGGAGCTTTCATGTTCATGCAAGTATCAGTTTTGAAATCCTTTTTTTTCGTCCTTCTTCCGGTGTAGGCTCTTCGAGTACTTAGAAGAAAACATGCTAAACTTCCCGGTGATCCACCACTTACAGTTTCATGAAGGAACTGAGAGGTAACTATTGAATTATGCATATCATGGGGTAATGAACATATTGTATGTATATGTCGTTGCTTATACTAAACCTGATCCTAACTCACAGAGATGATCTTGTCATTGCTGCTGGGAGCAATGTCGGTGCTCTTCTTGTTGATGGCCTTGGGGATGGCTTACTTCTGGAGGCTTTTGACCAGGATTTTGATTTCTTGAGAAATACTTCTTTTAACTTGCTTCAAGGCTGCAGAATGCGCAACACAAAAACTGTAAGTATCGCAGTACCTGCCAACCTTTTATGATAAAAAAAAAAAAAAGTATCGCAGTACCTTTTTTATTGTCCCCCCCCTCTTTTTTCCCCTCACTAAAGTAAGTTTCTTATGGGAGAGCACCCAACTTGCTTGTTGACACGTGAGGGTAGCCCAAAATAGGTAGGTATTATTGCGGCATCAGAGGAAACGCAAACTTGGCTTGGGTCATAACTTCATTTTCTAAAAAAAAAGTTCTTTTGAAATCAAAAAATGCAGGAATATGTTTCATGCCCATCATGTGGTCGAACACTCTTCGATCTTCAAGAAATAAGTGCTCAGATAAGAGAACAAACATCTCATCTGCCTGGTGTTTCTGTAAGTCCTTATTCCATCAGTTGAATTTGATGTTAGAAGGTTGGGTGTTATGTACAATCTAAATTATATATGTAATCTCTATGCCAGATTGCTATCATGGGATGTATAGTGAACGGGCCGGGTGAGATGGCGGATGCGGATTTCGGTTATGTTGGTGGTGCCCCGGGAAAAATTGACCTCTATGTTGGCAAGGTGGCTACTCTATTTTCAATGTGACTAATTTTCAATCAAATATGCATCTTCCCCTCTTACTGTAGGAGAATTTGAAGGATGGCAACTGACCACTTATGCTTATGTCTGGTCCCATACCATGTCGATAGTTTCCTTGTCTAGGAATTTGACATTAAAGGCGAGAGAGAGTTGACATTAGGTCAGCCACTTACAAAATCTTGTCCTCTCTTTTGTTGAGTTTTTGATAGATGACCCATTTTGATGGAAAAGGCGATAATGATGATGAACAAGATTTAAACATGAGATACAACAACAACGACAACAGCAACAACAAAGCTTTAATGTTGATTCTTTGAAGTCAGCGAGATATGTATAGTATCCATTTTCTGAAATCAACTTTGTTAAGGGCCATCTCCTCTGTCACATTAGCAACTACCATTGTCCCCTTACTGCTTCAATCCAACTCTGTTTAGGCCCACTCATTTGTTGTTTTTACTCCAATTGCTGTAGTCCTATCTCTCTTCCTTCCTAAGCTCCAGTGGTCTTTGTTGTGCTTTTCTAACTATCTCAATTGTCCAGTTGAAGCTACCTCTAATTTCATACAGATTTAATCGGGCCCCTTTCCCTATCTGATTATTTCCTCTTTAGAACCTGACCTTTTCCAGGAATCATAATTCATAAACTTAATCAATTCATTGTAAAGAGGAGTCAAAAAGAGATTTTTTTTTTTTTTTTGTTTTGTTTGAGAAATTCATTAACTCAAACTGTTTTCAGTAGCTCTACAGGCATACAGAAGCACAGTTCATGCCAATGTAAAGAAGGACGCAACACATCAACCCATGGAAATTTATAAAATACTAGATTTGAATAGGAATATTGGGGTATATGTGCCCAACACGTGTTCATCATGTTTTCTTGTAGTAATCATTGATTTTGTGGCGGTTTGTAGAACACCTCCATTTTTATAACACTTCGGGCTCCTTCTAAATTTCAGACTGTAGTTCAGCGAGGCATTGCAATGGAGCACGCCACCGATGCTCTAATACAGCTGATAAAAGATCATGGACGTTGGGTAGATCCCCCCAAAGCAGAATAGGCTCAAGCAGATTACTCAAACAAAACCGAGGGTCTGTATATGTAGACATTTGAACTTTTTATACATCATATTGTATTCACAGCGTATATGAGAAGCATCTTTCTTATTTGTATGTAACAATAGTTCCGAGTAAATGAGAAGATCCTACCAACTTTGGCTCTTTTTCTTTGTTCCTGATACAAAATCTCTTATATTATGGTATGTAATCAGAATAGATGGACAAGTATATGAGAAATGACTCAGGAAATAGTTCTGTGGAATCATATGTTACACAGCAGCAACATCAGAAATACAGCAGTCTTTTGTCAGATTAAAAAAGAAAAGAAAATCACAGCAGAATCGTAACTGTTCTCTCTTTATGCATGTATATAATGTTCATTTCAGTGATCTAAATACACCTCATGTATGGGAGAATCTATTCGCACTCATTTTCTTCATCTGAAATCTTCAATTAACTCCTGTGACTTCATATCATTACTGTATCGTTTTTAAAATCAGTTGTGATTGAACAGCAGAGTTGTATCGTTTGTGCCCAACAGTTCAGGTGGATATGAGATGTTCCATCATCATAATATTAAAGGAATCCCGTATGTGAATATGCTCGAATATGCTTGTGCCTTCGCATCCAATAGCTGCACAGCATAAAAATATTATTTACAGGAACCTCGTATATTGAATTTTCATGACTTGCAGATTTTTTCCCATCGAAAGAGACTGGTTTCTCTTCTTGCTTGTCACATTATATGCATATATACATATGTTGTTGGTCACTCACTGTAATTACACATTGTTTTTTAATGAAATTATTGAAGTTATCTACTTATTTGTTGTTACTTTGGATTTCATAGGATGTAGCAGACGAAACCTATGCATAAAAGTTGTGTAAATCTAGGAAGATACATAAATTATGCAGTCTCCTTCTCCTTGTCACAATCGCATCTCATTTTAGAACACATTGTTAGCATGCCAGAGTGGAACAAGTGTAAGCCAGAACTCAGGACTTATTGATAGACACCGAACAAATACTACAAGCCTCTTCCTAAAATTATATATAAATATATATAGTTATAATTTATTATGAGCAGATTGTAGAGAAGAGCGAAAGAGAGATGCTAATTGTAGTAAACATATGTTAACTGTACTTCAAAAGTTATACTTACCACATTTTTGTATTAGAGTAAAGAATTATGTGGAGTGCATTTTAACGAAAAGTTATACTACTTTTATATGTATATATATATTACAGTACAGAATTATGTAGCGTTCATTCTAACTAATATCGAGACAAACCCCAATGCTACCTTTATAGGTGCTACCACAACAGAACAAATAGCAATATTAACAAGGGGTGAAAATTAATTAACACCAATGTGGAAGCAGGCGATTCTTGCACACACAAAAAAACATATCGTTGATTTCATAAAGTTAACCAGAAGTTCTATTTCGTTAACAGTTGTGCTCTATTGGGATAGCTACATTTACAGAAACATTAGCATACAGTAACTAGTCTTCACTTCTTGCATGAACATAAAAATAGGGTTCAAAACAAACAAATTTTATCAACTTAACTGTATCTCAAGTACCCTGTGCACATCATAAATTGGTAAATCAATCAATCCAACCAGTTCAAGCAAGAATTGAACAAGCCTCAGAAATCATCGTAATGGTTTCATAGTTGTTCTTTCATGTCCTCTGGTTCTTGGAGGCGAATCTCAGAACCAAATAGAAGAGAACCCTGTAAAAAACTGCCCACCCTAACAAATAAAGCACCATCTTCCACTTCTCCGACTCATTGGTACTAATTGCGAGCTCCTTGAGAATATCCGCCCCTGTTATTACCCCAACTTGGTTATTATCTGCAAATACACGATCCTTCACAAACTCATTCATAAGCAACCCTTCATAAGGATACTTCATTGTCGAAATCCATTTCATCCACTTCCACGCCTTGGGAATACTATGACTGTTAAGGAAATACCCGCAAAATAGGAAAAACAACGCAGTGAATGCAATCACAGCAGCATACCCTAATATAAAATTAGGCACAACCGAGCTCATGAACATTACAAAGGAGTTTGTCGACAGGAGAGGCGTAGAGAATGATAAGGAAGTAGAGAAATTTGCCATGGAGGCGTAGGGCAAACCAAACAATGCCAGCATAAATAGCAGACTGAACTAGTAGGAAAGGCAAGTAGGTAATGAGGCCTGAAATTGTATAGGACGAGGCACGATAGGCATTGTGTGAAGTTTCCCGGATAAATATGAAGCGTTCTTGGATGAAAGCTGGGACGGCATCATTGGATGAGAAGAAGAAGAGACTGACAGTGATGATGAAGAAGCTGAGGCGATTGGTGATCCCTTGGGAATCGTCTTTTGGGTGGAGGAACATGGTGGCCATCATGAAGCCCATGATGGTGAGGACCATTTGGCGAGATAGAAAGAGCTCCGGGGTACGACGGATGTTGGTGAAATTGCGGCGGGTCAGGACCCAAATCTCAGAGAGGTACGAGTTGGCAAACTTGGGTCCCAACTCAACGTAGCGGGCAACATCGCCATCCCCGTTTCGGTTGAGTGCATTTGGGGTCATGTAATCATCCTCGTCGACTGTCAAGTCACTGCTCCGAGGGGTCAGCGTGCTCGATAAAGTTTCATTTGAGTATGTGTAGTAGTACCCTGGCGATGCGCTGCATCAAGATTCATGTTAGTATGAGCTATGATGCACAGACACTTTAGTTTGGTAGTCATATAGTAGTGTCTGAGTTCAGAATTTCTAGCTATTACAACACTTGCTACGTTACTGTAGTTTTCCAAAATTTTCATTGTGTCAGGGATATTGTGTCGAGGCATCAATTGTTCGGTGTGCCGTGCGTGCATCTTAGCGTATGAGATTTATTTTTATTTTTCTTTTACCTTGGAAGATTCTGTGGTGCCCTGTGTTTTTCTCTGTGGTGTCGGGAGGGAGTGAAGCTTAATCTATCCATGATGCCGCGGCCCTGACTACCACTCCATGGAGACTTACCCGAGTTCCATGGGCTCCTGACGCTGTGATCAAATCGACATCTTTCAAGCCGCCAGCTGGCTGGTGGCGAGATGGCGTTGGGGTAGGTGCTTTTTTGAAAAAAAGTGACTAATGTCACGTGCTTCATTAATGGCGTTGGGGTAGGTGCTACTGTTGAAACAGATTGGTCTTCGTTGGTGACACGTGGCGGTTTCAGTCCAGTAAGGCAGAAGTCTGCAAGTGCTGCAACACCCAGCTCCGATGATTGATCGTACTCTTGGATAACATCCAGGAGGTGTTCGATTGAGTTCTCACCCTTGGGGACTTTGCGGCCCATTCTGCCCAAATGGCTGCCTACATCCTTGGGAGAGCCAATGAACATGAGTTGGCCACGGGCGAGAATGACCATGTGGTCGAGAAGCATCTGGATTCGGTATGAAGGTTGATGGATGGTGAGGATGGCGGTGCTCCCCAGAGCGAGCAATATCATGAACTCTCTCGATGACACTATGAGCACTGGTGGAGTCGAGGCCGGAGGTGGGTTCATCTAAGAAGAGCAAAGCAGGCCCATGAATAATGTCGACACCAATTGACACCCGTCGACGCTCTCCACCAGATACTCCCCTGGTGCCCTCGTCTCCAATATACGTGTTTCTTGATGACTACATATATATACATTCCACAAGAAAATTGAACGATAAAATGTGTACAATTGGTGTGGACATGTAAATATGAACAGTAACAACGATTATTAACAAGGCTGTCAACAACAACAACCAATATATATGAAGAAAAACCCATGAACAAAACGCTTTCAATTACCATTAGACCCAGTTGCTCAATGAGTTTCTCGACCCTTTGTCTCTTATCTGCTCGAGAAATTGACCCCAAACGGAAATCGGCAGCAAACATTAGGGTCTCATATACAGTAAGCATTGGAAACAACCTATCATCTTGCATAATATATGCCGAGGTTCTCTTAATAAGGGTAGGGCTCATCTCTGCCCCGTCAAGAGAAACCCGACCCTTCAAACTCCCGCTTGCAATCCTACCTGCAAGCCCATCAAGAAATGTCGACTTTCCAGCACCACTGGGCCCCATCACCGCAGTCACGCATCCTTTTGGTGCATACCCGGTGATTCTATGCAGTAAGTCCACTTCCTGTGAAACCCAGTTCCCGTCCACCTTCTGCTTCTTCGTGACAGTGTAAGTCAAGGCCGAGAATTCTAGTCCACCAGTGATGTTTGGTGCCTTTGTTATGTCGATCACCGCGTCTGGCCGGTTGCTCTTGTGAGCATGATTAGACATTGTTTTTGTGAAGAAAAACTTCAGAAGAAGAGATCGAAGATGAACAATGCAGCTTGTTGAAGTGAGGTTTAAGGCGGGATTTAAAAGGAAGTAGGGTTGATTGATGCTGATATAAAAACAGCTGTGTGTATGTTTGGCAAAGAATTTGGAGGGGGGGTCCCTAGGATCTTGGATGGAAGTGAACTTTCATTGGAGGTGCCGATGATGTGAAGTCATTGGTTGTCTTGATAATTGGAAGCATAATAATTTTAAAAATACATTTCAATGAAAAACAGTACACTATAAATCAAAATCGATACACAATATTATAATTTCATTTATTTTAATTTAAATCAGTATACTTCCATTGTAAAAGGGACGCATTCGAACGAAAACATATATTTCAGTCTAAATTACCATTTTGTTCTAAACTTCTAGAATACAAGTGCATTCTCTCTCAACCCTTCTACAACTTAGAATTTTTACTGAAATGATTTTCTCCTCATTTTATATAAAAAAGGAGTTTCTCTCTCTAGACATTCTAGAGAAAGAAGTGTTGGCTGTTTTGGTGCAAACCCAAGATTCCCTCTCTTTTCTTTAGTCCCACATCGGTGGGAAAGACCACCTTGTGAGTGTATATAATGCAAACCACTCTTTATCCCATTGTAGTCTAGTGTGGTGTGGAGAGAACCCGTGGGCCACACGCGCGCGCCGCCGCCGCCGCCCGGTCCGGTACAGTTCGGCGCGCGTAGTGGGCACGGGTGTGCGCGCCCGCATCTGCGGACACGAATACTGATCCGAAATTGCTCTTCGGGTTCGGGTTGAGATCCAAAACCTCTTTTGCTGTTTATTTTTCCTTTTGACTAATTCCTCTTAAGATTAGTTTTCAGATCCTATTTTTTTGGCCTCCTTCTCTCCCTCACACGTTCTTTATATTCCAAACTCCCTTCCTTTTGCAACTACTGGAAAAAATCAGATCGTATCCACAAAAGAAAAACCCTTCCATCGCTGCCCTTCCTGCGCTGCTTCCTCTTTCTGTTTTCACCTTCGTTCTGGGCAAGGCTAAGTTCGGGTCAATCTCTCGATGTTGTGTGCGGCAACGAGACGCCGGTGATACCGGGGGTTTTACCACTAGGAGCATCTGCGACGAGTCTGCACATAAGACCGTGGATCAACTCTTAGGGCAGTGCGTTCCGCGCGACTTCCCCATAGGCCGGTAACTCCGTTCTAAATTTATTTTGTTTCTTAGATACAGTTGCGAAAGAAATCAAGAATTAGAGGTAATTTTGCTAACAATCTAAGAGTTGAATTATACTTTCCGCTATTGCATGTTGATATTCAATTGGGGTTAATTGTACTTTATGAGATTTTAAAACCGCTAAATTAATCACAAACACTACTTAGTTTTCATAAAGGTCGAAAGCAGGTTGTTGATGGAGTAGGAAGTGACAACCACCTTACCACCTATGAAGGATTCGAACCCCTTCATATTACCTTAAATAGAAAAAAAAATTCCTCCTTGGCTGCCAACTCGTTCAACCTATTTAGATCGCTTTCAGCTTCCATTAGGGGAAATGATCCATTAGTGGAAAGCACACATCAGTTTACGTAACCTTCTCTTATGCTTTAGTAGTCGTGCCTGTTTCTTCTTCCAAATCTTGGAAGTCTCATATTGTTCTCGTTTGGATTGATTGGAAAGTGGGGTTGTTGGAGATGGCATAGTGACCGAAGCCTACTTAGATAGTACAGCTTTTCTTCTGATCGATTAAGTAGAAATCTGAAACTAGGTAGGATTTAGTGGTGGATAGGCCTGTACCTCTATGTCAATCAGGCTTCATTCGGTTTGAATCTAGTTCTCTTACAATTTGAATGAGGAATCTAATGAACAGTATATATATAAATAACTTATATTATTAGTCTTGCAAGAACCAGAGAAGTTCACATGATGCTCTGAATTACCTTGTCATTAGTCCACAGACTTAAATCCAAAGACCACAATTTCATTATGCAATATCTCATGAATAAACAAAAGTTAAGTAGCTTTATATGTCCATAGAAGAAAAATAGTCTACTGATAAAGAATAACTAGAAAACAGGAAACGTAAAAAGAGTTTATAAATGATCAGGAAGAATAAGTTAGAAAACCCAGCTCTAGTAATCATAAACAGAGAAAAATGCAATCATAGATTGGATAGTGGTGACTTGCTTTATGAAAATCTAATTTTCAGTGTGAAAGAGCTTTTTATTGATGTGGGGGGAGTGGGCAAGTGTGTGTGAGTTTGTTTGTTGAACTTACTCATTACCTTGGTGTCTCATTGGTGTTTCACATGATGCTGTGAAAGTCCATCGTCCAAGTCCACGTCATGAATGTAAACAAAGCTCCTGCTATCTTCCAACTTTCATGGTTAATTCTAAATTCTAATATATACCCCATGAGTGTGTCAATAGCTTCACTTGGGCCTGAACCAGACACAGTTGAGTTGGGGCTACACCCTACTCAGCACTTAGGCTTAACCTATCGAGCTTTGCAGTAGACTGAACCAAAGGTTTGAGAGAGGAATAGTTTGAACTAGTTTAGTTGAATGGAATCATTGAACTCGGGTCTGAGTTTGAGTTGGAGTTGAGTTGGTCGAAGTAACTAGTGTCGTTCCTTGAGATGAAGTTGAGAGTGGGCATTGGAAATGGCAATGGCCTACCTCACATGTGATGTGAATTCTATGGCATGCTATAGAGTGGGTATAAGATAACATTAGTTCCCTCGTACAAGCATGTATACACAGAAACTAACTTCAAATAAATGAATATAAAGTCTTCATGGACAACAAAAACATATGTTTCTTAATCGTATCTTGAAATTCACTACCAAAAAAAAAAAAAAATTGTGAAAAAATTGGTAGTCGCGATCTTTTGATAGAGAAGTTGTAGTATCATCTTAGTTTGATAAGTTTTGGATAGAGGCTAGAACTTATTTTGCCACCCTCCAACTAATAATGATAACTTATGGTGCAACTTAGTTTGGTTTGTTCAATTTAGAACTTGCGAAGCTTTGAACCAACAAGGAACTGGTTGTTATAGTCTACATAACAGGTTTCATGTTCAGCCAAATGATCTGAAACTATTACTTGTATGAAATAATGCTCACTTACATATGAAATCATATATAAATCATAAAATTAATAATTTTACATTATTATCGGTGTTACTTGGGTGGTTAGAGTCTAGACAATACCAAGGCTTAAATGTGAATCAATTGGACAGACTCAATATACCTACAATAATAAAATGCACAAATTTCACAAAATATGTGTAGTATATAGGTACATAATTTTTCTGGGTCAGAAATGGTCTATCTTTAGCAACAAGATTGGGATTATGTTTTTCCAAATTAAGATTGAACATAAATTCAAAAATTTTCCAACCTCGATGTGAAAAGACAGTTTCGATTAGTTCTAAAATTGAGTCATACTGGAGATGAATAGTATACAACATATCAATTATCAGGTACTGTCGATGACTACAATTGTGCTTGGTGATAGAGAAATTGATTTAAGACAAATCTGAATGCATCGGAAAGTGGACTGAGATAAATTTATGCTTTGCTATATAGTTTATTGCCATGAGAAAACCATGAATATATGCATAAAGTTTAGAAAGATGAACGGACCATATTTGTAGAGTAGGTAGATTGTCAAGAATGTTTGATCATACTTGAGGTCAGACTGTTAGAGAAGTCGAATTGAGGTTATCCTAGATTCATCAAAAAGTAGACTAAAAGATTTCGGATTTGGTAAAAATTATAATTTCTTGCTTGTAGTTAGCAACTAAGCTGACTATCAAATAATAATGATAAGCGAGGACAAAAGGTTCGAATAAAGTTGATTCCTTATCAATTAATAGATTCAGAGAATTTAGATTTCCCCCATTATTTAGTCATCAAATGAAATCACTGTATTTTCTGGTTTGGTATATCATTAGTTCAGACAATTCATATACATAGTGTGATGACAACCATTTTTTTTAAAAAAAAAAATCTTGAAGTATACAACAACCAACATATATACGGAAAATCCGAAAATTTAAAATATATGTCAATCTTACAAGAATACGGACAGTGGACGGCTTTAAGAATTTCAAAAATAAATGAACATGACTTTGAAGCTTATTCAAAATAGAACTGATATATGCTACCACAAACTAAATTTTGGTAGTTCTTAACGGTGTTCTAAAAGTCGTTAGGCGGTAGTCGGGCGACTGATGGGGCCTAGCATTGTAAGCGGGGCTCGCAAATCGAAGTCTTTTTCTTTATCCGTCCTGGTATCAGAGATTGTGACACTTGCTTATTCAAAGTGTTAATTACACAGTCTCTGATTAGTCAATATCTGATTAAACATATATATACATACATGGTAACTAAGTTATCCTAAATCAACCCATATCACAGTAACTAAATTTGTTTAGGTTATAGTAGTACAACATATTATATAGTGATATAGAAAAGTAACGATTGTTTGCTTAAAGGATAACTTAATCATTGGATAAAGCACAACTATGATGTATTTATACTAAGTGAAATTAGTATAAATATGGAAAGATTTATACTATGATATATTCACTTAGTATAAATATGAAAATAACATTGTTATTACTAATATACCATACATAGTGTTAGATATCAGTACTATTACCTAATATAACATATTTGGAATGATATACAAAATGTTCGTTGATATTTTGTATAAGTAATGTCCTATAAGAAGATTTGTATACACACTATATCTAGTCAATCCATGCTAACAAATGGATTGACGAGATAAATGAATGATGATAGTACATATATCCGTATATACTAATATATGTGTATACTACATAATCAACTGACACTCAGTATAAAATATGGACAACCTGATTCTAGGAATGCAAGTATCCAAATCCAAGGAGGGTTATACTCTCTCCTTAGTGCATTCTATTGAGAAAATGCTAAGTAAATTTGAGTACTTTGATATGACACCTGCTCGTACTCATTTTGACAGTAGTATCATTCTCAAGAAGAATGAAGGTCTACCTGTAGAACAACATAAATACTCTCAAATGATAGATTCTCTTATGTATATAACAAATAGAATTAGACCTAATATTGCATTTGCTGTTGAGAGACTTAGTAGATATACTAGTAACCCAAACCGGTCATGTTGGTCAAGTCAGCATTAGAAATAGTATTTAGATATCTTAAGGGTACTATAGGTTATAAACTTCATTATTCTAGACACTCTGATATCATAGAAGGTTACTCAGATGCAAACTGGGTAATTGACTCACATGATGTGAAATTCACAACTGGATATGTTTTACCCTAGGAGGAGCTGCAATCTCCTGGGGTTCATGCAAACATACAATCACAGATAGAAATACTATGGATTCTGAAATGATAGCTTTGGACACTACTTGTACAGAAGCTGAATGGCTAAGAAATTTGATTATGCATATATCTGTTACTAATATTCCTGTTCCTTCTATTTCCATAAACTGTGATAATAAATCTGTTATAGAACTACTAAAGCATGATTCTGTGAATGCTAAGATGAACAGGTACCTGCAGCTGCACTTCAAGTCAATCAAGAGCCTATTAGGCAAATATGTGGTTCTTGACTATATAAAGTCAGAAAAGAACCTTGCAGACCACTTAACAAAGGGTTTGTCTAGGACGTTGATCCTAGAATCATCGAGGGGGATGGGGTTAAGCCCATAAGTAAGTCACCAGCATTGGCAACCCAACCGAGTCTGACTGGAGATCCCAAGAAGCCGGTTCAATGGGTAGAAACAAGCTGGACTTCGGTGACTATTATGGAACACTGACTCAGAGATTAAATTCTCATAAATTAATGCCCAGGTGGCTGTACGAGGTTGTACAATGATATCCCATCCCTATGGTGACAGTGTTCCTGTGTGATCTGGTTAGGATGAGTTCTAAACTCTTAATAGGTCCAAACATTATTATGTAGGGTTGACTCCGATCACCAACCATTTGAGGACTTACCTATATGAGAGGTCGTGAAGGTCGCGACTATGGGACAGGGCGATCCCAGACAACTCTCATGAATATGGAAAAGTGCGCATGGCCATTCAAAAGCGCCACCCGATAGACCCAAGAACCTCTAGCGTACTATGTGTGCTATTTTCTGAATCTGAGTCAAGAAGTCTGATTCAAGGCGTAGTCCATCAAGCACTTCTTCAGACAAAGACAATAGTCACTACGTGAGATTCAAGGCTGTAGTCCATCTCATCTATGCATAGTATACTCTTGCCCAGAACTTCTATATCATTACTCCTTTGTTATCACTGCCTTTGAATCTTGGTTTTGGGGGGGGGGGGGATTGTTGGCTGTTTTGGTGCAAACCCAAGATTCCCTCTCTTTTCTTTAGTCCCACATCGGTGGGAAAGACCACCTTGTGAGTGTATATAATGCAAACCACTCTTTATCCCATTGTAGTCTAGTGTGGTGTGGAGAGAACCCGTGGGCCACACGCGCGCGCCGCCGCCGCCGCCCGATCCGGTACGGTTCGGCACGCGTAGTGGGCACGGGTGTGCGCGCCCGCATCTGCAGACACGAATACCGATCCGAAATTGCTCTTCGAGTTCGGGTTGAGATCCAAAACCTCTTTTGCTGTTTATTTTTCCTTTTGACTAATTCCTCTTAAGATTAGTTTTCAGATCCTATTTTTTTGGCCTCCTTCTCTCCCTCACACGTTCTTTATATTCCAAACTCCCTTCCTTTTGCAACTACTGGAAAAAATCAGATCGTATCCACAAAAGAAAAACCCTTCCATCGCTGCCCTTCCTGCGCTGCTTCCTCTTTCTGTTTTCACCTTCGTTCTGGGCAAGGCTAAGTTCGGGTCAATCTCTCGATGTTGTGTGCGGCAACGAGACGCCGGTGATACCGGGGGTTTTACCACTAGGAGCATCTGCGACGAGTCTGCACATAAGACCGTGGATCAACTCTTAGGGCAGTGCGTTCCGCGCGACTTCCCCATAGGCCGGTAACTCCGTTCTAAATTTATTTTGTTTCTTAGATACAGTTGCGAAAGAAATCAAGAATTAGAGGTAATTTTGCTAACAAGAAGCTCTCCCCAAAACCCAAAAAAGAAAGAGAGCAAGTTAGGAAAATTTCGATTTGGGGAGGGGGGATGACTGTCTCCTCCTCCTCCTTCTCCCCCACCATTAGCCCCGCCACCGAAACGATGGCAAGGTCATATGACACCCGCGAGGCTTTCAGTCGAGGTTATTGGAGTTGGGGTACGCCGCCGAGCTTTGCGGGAGTGAAGCTGTCATTGGGGGGGGGGGAGCAATATGACAGTTGTTCATGCGAAGGGGGGGTGGTACGGCGGGTCAACACGACGAGTTGTGGGTTGCCGGTGAGGTCAGAACCGAGGGGGTTGGCGCCTGATGTCGGGGTGGGTGCGACGGGGGTGTTCGTCGACAGCGCTGGAGGCTACTTGGAGTGAACGTTCTCATCGGGGCTGGCAGCGATTCGTCGGGTTGCGGTTGGGAAGACTTGGTTGTCGGTCGTGGACTTTCTCGGAGTTGGCAATGGTGCTGGCATCGTCAGGGAGGGTAGGTCGTGGCTTTCGCCGACAAGTTGGCGTGGGTGGTTTCAGATTTGGTCGAATTTGGCTGGTTTCGGAGTTGGCGTGGCTGATCGGCCATAGAGATCGACGACAAAGGGGGAAGGTTGATGCCGATGAGGAGTAAATTTGATTTTTGAATTTCAAAATTGAGTTTTGAAATTCAAAATTATATTTGGGGGGAAATTTGAATCGATTTGGATTTTGAATTGAAGATTTAAAATTCGAATTAGATTTGAGGGGTGTGGATGAGAAAAGTTTTCCCCTCCACAAAAGGAATTCCCATATATTCAAATGATTCTTTGTGGTTGGGGGGAGATTTGAATTTCAAATAGATTTTTGAAATTCGAATCGAAATTCGTTCTTAATATCTAAATTACAACCGATTCACAATGTGCAGGGAAATGTGCCCTAGATGGTGTGGGCGAGTGTTGTCAGGCAAATTTATAGTTTGAGCTCTACTTTGACCATGGTTGGTCAAAGTGAGGGGTGCCTTTTTTTCTTTCATGTCAGAGGGCTCGCAGGGATCAGCTGCGACGTCTACCATCATTGCGAAGTTACGGTGAGAGTCATCGAGGGTGAAGCAAGGGGATGAGAACGAGGACTTCATCTTGACAATGAGTTGTCAGATTGGTGGAGTGCCTGCGGTGTCTCTTATACGGTGCTTATACTTGTCGTTTGGGTCACTGCTGGGGGCGACGAGGGAGAGCGTACGATAGTTGGAGAGGATAAATGGTGTACAAACGAGGGACTGAGTGAGAGAGAGCCCAAATTGGTACGAGAAATTTGCTCTGGCGGGGGTGGCCGATCAGTAGGACTAGATTTCGCTGTATTTTTGTTTGTTGGTTGGAGTGTATGAGTTCCAGAACCCAGCCTGTTGGAATCTGAACTTCATAAGCCTTATTTTTTATTGTATGTTTTGTTAAATTCTCTTTAATGAAACTTGGAGGGTTTTTTACCAACCGTTTAACGATAACAAAAAAAACTTCGAAATTTTAGCTTAGTGGAGACTTTCACATAGTATCAGAGCAATCCAAGTTCGTATCTCACCGGCTGCGCAATTTAAATATGGATTAAAAAAAAATACCGCTGCGTATGGTCCAGGTCTTGGCCCACAACCTGAGGGAACGTGTTAGAAAACAAGTGCAATTTCACTCACCCCTTCTATAACTTTAAAGTTTTAACTTAATGGCAAGAACTTTCACATTCTTGAAGGCAAGGGGTTGAAGGGGAATAAAACAGTGTTAATGGCCTGATGAAAACACGGTCAAACAGAGGGATCAAAATATATCCACCTCTCTTTATTCCAATCAACATTTTAAAATTGGGTTTGTAAAGATTTTATGGCCATTATCCATTCCTAAACGACACAGGTTGAGGTCATTTCTGAGAAGGAAAGGCCTTTGTGGCAATGGAGTTGGAATATGACCAAAAGCTCCGTCACCTTATATTTGATTCATGCTTAGTTCACGGCCTCAGCTATCAGTCCATTTAGAATCATAGACAAAATCTTCTGTTCTTATTCTTTTGTTACTTTAGTATCAATAATTGAAGTCTATCACCCCTACATACTCTTCATCATCTAATAAACCCTTTTTGGAGAGGTCTTATGGAGCGGAAGCAAAGTCTCAATATGAAGCTCATGCAAGTAAAGGAACAATCACTCAAATTACACTTAAACTGGAAATGAGTCTATAACTGAAAGGTAGAGTTGTACGGTATACCACCATGAAAGCAAATTCCATCTGAGGCGCAACATAAGCCAAATATCGGTGTCAAATTTGTCCACCGATGCTCCAAATATGTCCATCATTACCAATTGGATAACTTTACACATGGAATTCACGTGGAACTGAAAAAAGAAAACAAATTATTAAGAAGTATAAGACAATTTTATACTTAAATGATAAACAAAAACAAATAACTATATAGAAGTGTATATGTAGTGTACAAAAATTATATTTTTAACGGAATAATCACTTGCATTACTTTCCGATCATTGCATATAAAGAAGACGAAATGACTATTACGACGACAGAAGCATACCTGCTCTCTTCCGAGAAACCCCTCCAAAACAAACCGCAAATGTTGTGCAGCCTTGTATGATATTCAGTTGATTGGCCTTGATAACATCATATAGCTTCGTGGAAAATCCTTACAAATATGAAAAGATATTGTTACTTTAGCAAATGAACGAGTAGAGTAAACAAGTAAATCCTTCACCGTGGATTTGTGGTCAGTATCAAGCTTTAAATAATAAATAAAATTTACCACAATTTATAGTAGCAAGTTCTTTCACTTTGAACTTCTCCCAGTAGTCAACAAGCTCATAAAATATGACTTTTAAAGAATAGAAAGATGAATTTCCCTTAATGATCCAATGCTTAAACCCTTAAACACACTCGTACTTCTTTCAAAAACAGAGACACACAGACACACTTGTACTGAAATTCGACTTATCATATTGCATAGACACATGATGAAATTTTAAAGACTAGGCTGCAAACCAAGTATCCGAAGAATATCAGTCGAGATGTCTTTATGTAGTCTATGTGTAAAGGATGTCGGTTTCCTACTGTTGTCACTCAAAACCCAGTCTCAGAGCATCAATCACCAGTTACCAATCAAACTACAACCCATTTTAATGTGAATACGTAAAAAAGTATAAGTTACAACATATAAATAATGAGGGCAAAGCAGATTCTGCTATCCTTGGAGAGAAATCATACCAGCTGGGTCCGATATACAGTCATAAGCCAGTTCAAGAAAAATAGAAAAAAAAAAGTTTAAGCTTTTCTTTCAGCAAAGTCATATAAGCTTCAGAAGGAAATATTAAAGAATAAATAACACATACTTCGGAACTGCATGTTTTGATGTGTGTAGAGTTGTTGAGACTCGAGAAACTGCATGAGGGGCAATACCTTTATTTGCTTCTCTGCAAGTCTTCATTATTATAAAATATATAAATTGCAGCACCTCACAAAAGAGACGAAGGTTGCCATGTACAAGCTAGCATTGTCAGGGATTTTAGCCGAAACCTTTCTTAGAATCTTGTTGAGTTATTCGATGCAATCAATACAAATCACCAAGCACATATGAGATTATACCAAACACATCAAAGCACACACAAATTTGTCCCGATTGGTACTTTCGCCTTAATCCGGGGTTGAAGAAACCAAAGATGTTATTCAACTAGAGAAGATACAAGAATATTACAATTCTCATCACGACACTCTCTCAAGCCTCACCAGCAAGTACTAGTTATTTACAATTAGAGAATCAATCAATATCTCCTTTAATGAAGTACTCTTTTTCTTAGCTCTCAATGGAGGTCAATAACAACAATATATAGAGATCTAGATAAATCCTAGCTTGAAATCTTGATACAATAATTATTGGATATTTCTGAAGAGATAACCCTACGATAAGAGCCGTAAGATCTGGCTTGAAGAGCAAGTTGAGTTTTTCACGAATCACCAAGACTCGACCCAAAAAATTATCAGCGCCGCGTTTGGTCGACCGCACCACAAGGTCGGTCGACCGTCCCCCTTTCGAGAACTCTGTGCAGTCAAAGCGGTCGACCGAACCCAAGTGTGGTCAACCTCGTGGTCGACCGCAACTGCACCTGCTGCTGCTGCTGACTGTTTCCCTTGCTTCTACTCCATCTCCGATCGTCTCGATTTCTCTATCGTCTCATCGTCTTCTTATCCAACATAGTATGCAAGACTTAAACTCAACAAGCATTACTTAGCTGGATCATTACATGCACCAAAAATGTTGTAGAATAAAGAAGGCTTCTTTGGATTCTTAATCACACTCGAATACATATATCTTGACCATGGAACTAATTTCAATAACACTATAATAGTTTGATTTTAAAGAAAGTTATCAAGATAAGTGAGAGACAGGTCAGAAATTTACACATGCATTGCTCTAAATCAGTTTAACCGTAACCACCCAAGTTAGGAAAATTAATTGGGTGGAAGTTTGGGGAGTAAAAATGGATAGGTCCAAACTAACTTGGATTGAAGCTATTAATAAAAATTTAAGAATTTAAAAAATGTTAATTTGACGAAGAAAATGACTCTCAATAGAGTTGAGTCTATTGAGTGGAGAAGAAGAATTTATGAAGCCGAACCCAAAATTTTGGGATAAAAACTTTGTGTTGTTGTACTGCTCCTAAAAAAGTAGTAAAAAAAATCTGATCCACTAATTTCAATGTTCAAACTATATATCACAATGTGGAACGAGCCTTCCAGATTATGAATCTGAAGGAGCTATAGCGATTTCTAATGACATTGGAAGAGACTTAGCAAACTAAAATAAAATAAATTAATATAAATGTGCACTTAAAATAAGCACACCCTGCCCGGTAAGATAATACAGTGACTAACAAGTTTGATGCTTTCCCAATATCTCTCAAGTAAAAAAAATGTGAAAGGGAAAGAGGTCAGCTTACTATTATCTGCACAGAGTGTGTAGCTACTTTAATCTACCAGAAATCTTTGCAAGAGCAAGCTCCATCTGCAAAATGGTGAAATCTCTTAGTATCCCTCACAATTATAGTACGGCCCACCAGCTTCGATATGATCTTGAGAGCATTATGACAATCCCTACAAACCCTAAGGTTCTTTGTAATTCGAACATGGGGCACGAGCAGGATTATTTATGAGACTATCAGCCAGCGCCAAGCTACATCAGGAATATAACCAGTCTCTTTCATTGAATGAGCCAAGCCACGTATCAGTGCATATAGATTTTCATTCCCAGATCTATCCGAATTGTTTTTACGCGCTGACCCACTTTTTGAAATTATTGACCAAACTGACCCACTTTCGACAATATTACCCAACTGATCCAGTTTTGGATACGTCAGCATAAAACGCTATTGGCAATAATGGCATATGTTATTTTAATATCATTGTTGTCAATAGCGGCATCTGTAAAAGAAAAGTTTTCATTGTTGTTGCATTGGGAGTAACGACTTCAGTATATCTCCCATTCACTTAGGAGCTCTTTCACTTGAGAAAAAAATTGTAAATGAAAATCGCTTATAACTGATGCCACTATTTTCAATAACGGCATAAATTAGCCTGATGCCACTATTGGCAATAATGACGTCAGTGTAATCCACAATGTACTCCAAATTTTGTGCATGTGCATCAACTTCAAGCCATATTTCGAGCTTGATGCAGCCAGTATCTCTCAAAACTCAAAACAACAGCCTAGGCTATAAAATACCGCTCTTTCAAACAACACAACGGTCTAGGTTCATTCAACGGGCGGGGCTCGATAACGGTCACCGGATCAAGATGAACTTGATCCAATGACCAACAATGCCGTTTGCACGGGTTTGTGTTTGGATTGTGTCTTGTATACTTGTTGTTCAGATTAGAAGAAGATAAGATGAAGAACGGAGGTCGAAGCATTGAAGTGAGTAGAAGGAGAAACAACAGCAGCAAGGGTGCAGTCTAGTTGCAGTCGACCGGTCTTGGTGACAGTCATCCGCACCCCCCGACTGCACCCCCGACCGCTCGTAGTACAGGGAATATCAGAGAGTGGTACGGTCGACCGGTCTAGTTGGACGGTCGACCGTTGCGGTGCTGATTCGTTTTTGGGCTTCGATTTGTTAGGTCGGTTCAGCTCAATCTTCAACTCCGAGTTAGATCGTGCGGTTCCTATTCAGTTACTTCTTTTCCAGACTTTATCGGACGATTGAGAATCAAGATTAGACCTAGGTTTTCTCTCTATTTTTCTATATATATTGTAAACTCCTCCAATATGAGAGTGAGTACTTCATAGATTCTTTTCTCCATTCCAAAGAGAGGCTCGAGAGAGAGATAGTTTTTGATTGGTGAGTTTAATTCCTTGTATCAAGTGAATCAGTAACTCCTTGTAATCTCTTCTAGTTGAATATCAGATCTCCCTATATTTTCCCCTAGATTAAGCAAAAGCTAACTGGGATAAGTCAACGTTGTTGTATTTGTGCTAGTTGAGTGGATCTACTTGCTTGCTCAATTTATTCGCCTCGTGTACTTCGACTTCCTTATTGCTCTAATTAGTTCCGCTGCGACCAGAGAGCGTTTGTTGACGCCCCAATCCCAACAACTGGTATCAGAGCTTCAGGTTGCCGAGTTCCTTGGTTAAGATGACAGGCCATAGTATTTTGAAGATTAAGCAGTTTGATGGAAAGATCAATTTCAATCTTTGGAAAACTAACATATATGATGTTCTTGTTCAAGAACGGTTGCAGTCAGCAGTCAAGAAGAAAGAAAAGCCAGCTGATATGAAGGATGATGTTTGGGAAGATATTCGTGAAAGAGCCATAAGTTTAATCCGACTATCCTTGGCGGACGAGATCAAGTGTAGATTTCTTGAAGAAACTGACGCGACGAGTTTGTGGGAAAGACTCATAGCTGACTACTCCGTTCGTCGTTATTAGATCGGATGCATTGGAAGAGAAAGTTATTCCGTTTATCTATGAAGAAAGGTACCGATCTCCAAGACCACATTACATAGTTCAATAAGGTATTATTTGAACTTAAGACGATCAATGCAGATGTGGCTGAGGAAGATAAAGCGTTCAACCTGATATATTCACTACCTGATTCGTACGAGCCTTTGATCAGAACCATGCTACACGGTAGATCTGCCAATGAGAGTATTTCGGTAGATGGTGTAATCAAAGCATTGAAGGAAAATCAACTTAGGAAGGAGTCCTATAAATCTTCATCGTCTATTCCTACAAGTTGTCTAGCAGTGGATGGTCCTTCGGAGGGAAGATAAAGTGCTTTGCAAAAGGATTCGATCTGTTGCCGATATTGCAAGAGGCCAGGGCATATCAAGAAAGAATGTTGAAAATTAAAGAATCAAGAGAGCGCCAAGAACGGGAATTCAGCCGCTAATGTAGTTAGTGCCTTTGGTGCCCTAGATTCAGGTGGTTCGTGTCTTCTTGTTTCAAATTCTTTAGAAGTGGATTCTAGTTGGTTTCTTAACTCAGGGAGTTCTTCTCATGTTTGCTCCAAGAGGGAGTTGTTTTCTACTTATAAGTCTACTACGGGGCGTTGTGTGACAACGGGAACTAGGGAGATTTGTGAAGTAGTGGGTGAGGGGACAGTTGAGTTGAAGATGCCAGGTCTAAATATGTTCACTTTAAGTGATGTTTTGCATATTCCTATGCTGAAACAGAATCTGATTTCCTTGGGAACTCTTGATGCACGGGGTTGTAGATACACAACTCAAGGTGGAGTTTTGTCTGTTTTTCAGGGTCGTCGTAAGGTAATTAGAAGTATGAGAGTGGTTGGGCCAAGCCAACACAGTTTCTACAAGCTTTGGGGAATTCGAAATACTTGCGCAAGTGTTGCTCATTTTTCCGTTATTCCCGCAAGCTCAGCTAGTTTGCCGCAACTAGATTCATCGAGACGAGACCACGATGTTCGAATATCGTCGAGAGCTGGAGAAAGCCTACGGGTAGGTGGAGTTCGTGCGGAGTTTGGCAACTTCGTGAGTACATCCACGGAGGTATACCCTTGAAGGGGTATAATGGAATTGGTGAGATTGGGTAGAGATCATTTCAACTAGAAGAAGAAGCTATTGTTCTAAGTTTTCTTTGTAAGTGGAATTTGTTAGAGTTTGGAGATGAGTAACACATCATGTGATAGCACTCGTATGCAATCCAATGTGGAGTTTGTTAGGATTGTTTTTTGTATACTCGTTGTTCAGATTAGAAGAAGATAAGATGAAGAACGGAGGTCAAAGCGTCAAAGTGATTAGAAGGAGAAACAACAGCAGCAAGTGTGCAGGCTAGTTGCGGCCGACCGGTCTTGGTGACAGTCGACCGCACCCCCGACCGCTCGTAGTACAGGGAATGTCAGAGAGTGTACGGTCGACCGGCCTAGTTGGACGGTCGACCGCCCGCGGCGCTGATTCTTTTTTGGGCTTCGATTTGTTATGTCGGTTCAGCCCAATCTTCAATTCCAAATTAGATCGTGCGGCTGCTATTCAGTTACTTCTTTTTCAGGCTTTATCGGACGACTGAGAATCAAGATTAGACCTAGGTTTTCTCTCTATTCTTCTATATATATTGTAAACTCCTCCAATATGAAAGTGAGTACTTCATAGATTCTTTTCTCCATTGCAAAGAGAGGCTCGAGAGAGAGATAGTTCTTGGTGGGTGAGTTTAATTCCTTGTATTAAGTGAATCAGTAACTCCTTGTAATCTTTTCTAGTTGAATATCAGATTTCCCTATATTTCTCCCCGGATTAAGCAAAAGCTAATCAGCATAAGTCATCGTTGTTGTGTTTGTGTTAGTTTGGTGTATTTACTTGCTTCTTAATTTATTCGCATCGTCTATTTCGACTTCCTCATTGCTCTAATTAGTTTCGCTGCGACCAGAGAGCGTTTGTTGATGCCCTAATTCCAACAGTCTGTGCAAATAGATCCGTTTGCAACTGAGCATTGCCTATATATATATATATATATATATATATCTGAATTTATTTGATTCGTTAGATAGTAAACCCTTCCGCATATTTGTATCTGTATCTTAAATAAACAAATATAGGTGATTTATTATTTATTTATGTGGATAATGAAGTCCCTTCATTATATTTAAAGAATCTTTCAAACATTGACACCACTTTAATGACAAATAGGGTCACAATCTCCACTTACTAAATTGATATTATGTGTAGATGATCCAAAATGTCATTGTTCCTAACTTGAGTACTCAAGGAGCTGATTTATTAAGCATATCCCCCAATTATTAACTATTAAGATGCTCGGTGACTGACAATAACACTTTACTTTAGTCAAGAATGGTACGAATGGAGGGATTTGGATCCTCTACACCGGCATTAGTTAAGTAAGGGGTACACTTAATTAACTGTGGCCGTCCATCTTAAATCGGTTACATGGATGCTTACAGTTAAATAGACTTGTACTTTATAATAACTAGTAATATACACGTACAATGCACGTATTATTTGTTTTAAAAAAATTAAAGTCAGAACTCTGATTTACGGGTGCGATGTATATCTTAATAAATAAGATTATTTATTTTTAAAAGTAAATTTGAAGACTATAATGAGAGAGTTTGAGTAATTTTTAAAAGTAATGTGAAGACTATAATGGCCGGGAGAGTTGGAGTTGCACGTGTGTTGCACGTAAGTAGGTAGATTTAGAACTCTATTTCTTCCATTATAATACTTATTTTATATATTATATTATATTATAGATAGATAGATAAATAGATAAATAGATAAATAGATAGTAATTTACACATGTGATGCACATTTAATATATTTTAAAAAATAAAGTAAAAAACCGGACGGAGTGAGGTTCGATAGATAGATAGATAGTAATTTACACGTGGAATGCATATTTAATATATTTTTAAAAAATAAAGTAGAAAAATCTGACGTAGTGAAGACTCGAATCTGAGACCTCCTTCATATTAGTTATGTACGTGCAATGCACGCGTTGGTAGATTTACAAATGATGCTAAGGCCTTCTCCCATTACTAGTACTAGTAGTTTACACGTGAGATGCACGTTTTGAAAAGGAGTTGGACTTAAATGTGCGATACACGTAAGTCAGCAGTAATTAGCACGTACGATGAATGCCTTAATTTTAAAAAAATGGAGCTGAACGGGCGATACACATATTTTTTAAAATTATGAAGGAAAAACTTTGATGTGTACGTGCGATGCACGTGTTGAAAAATAGATTTGGAGTTGCACGTGCGATGCACATGTTTGTTTGGTGACAAAAGTGGTGTTTCTTTTATGACAAAAAAATATTTAAAATTGTTTATTTGTGACAGACTCTTCATGAAAATAGTAAGTAAATATATTATATTATAAATAGATAGATGGATAGTAATTTACACGTGTGATGCATGTTTATTATAAAAAAAAATTTTAAAGTAAAAAATCTTACATAGTGAGCACTCAAACCTAAGACCTCCTTCATATTGGTTATACACGTGCGATGCACGTGTTGGTAGATTGACAAATGACACTAAGGCCTTCTCCCATTATAATATTAGAGATATTACTAGTATCTGCGTGCGATGCACGTTCTAATTAATTATTTTTGTTTTGTATATAGTAAATAATAAGATGTAATCCGACCTCGAACCTGAGATCTCCTTTTACTCATCACATACTCTTTACAAATTGTCCATAGTGGTGCAAACTTTTATTTTATATGAGTGTCACTTTTATAAATAATTATATCGTAAATAAATTTGAACTTTGAGGGTATTATGGTAACTAACAACAGTTAAGTAAACGAATAGTTAATATAACTCTCAATTAAAATTGAATGGTTGAGATTAGATGGTTACAAATTACATTTTAGACATTATAATATTAGAAATTAGAGATAATAGAGATAATATTAGAGATTTTATTAACATCCCTTAAATCAAGCTGATTTATTTATTTTCTATTTAAGTTTCAGTTAACATATATAAACACGATTTTAGATCTTTACATAGTAACATGATTGAATGAAATAACTCAATCTTATAAAGTACTGATTCTAATACGCAAAAAACAATGGTTCAATTTTATTCACTAATGAGTAAGCAAAAATCATGAAATGGTTTTAAAGTATAGATTTTATACTTTTTACTTACCATATGATCTACCGCGTTCATTGGTTGAGAGGGAAAACTATAACAAGGCCGTGAAAAAATTGTAAAATCCTAAATTAAAAAATATATACACAACAATGTATATATAGTTCATCATCAAGGTGTGGATTTGTATACCAAGTTGTTTAGGGTACTTTAGAAAAGAAAAAAGAAAAAAAAAACTTACTAAAATGCGTAAGATCATATTTTTACGATTGGTTGTGAAAGGAATTAGATGGAAACTAGTCAAATCTATTTATACTACTATAATGGGAGAAGACCTTAGTATAATTTGTCCATCTACCAACCGGTGCAACACACGTGCATCACTATTGTAAATGAGGTTTTAGATCAAATCAAAACCTATATTTATTAATCTCTACTACTATAATGGGCGAAGGCCTTAGTGTAATTTGTCTATCTACCAATCCGTGCAATGCACGTGCATAACTATTATAAATGAGGTTTTAGATCAAATTCAGACTGCGTCTGAATTTTTACTTTTAAAAAAATTATATTTATTAAGACGTGCATTGCACGTGTAAGCTACTAGTATATATAATTTAGGACGAATACTCGTATACAAAATTTAATTTCCTTGATTTGAGGAATATCTAATTAATTGCGGCCATTCATCCAAAACGATTTAAAATGGATGGTCGCAATTAATCAAGTGTACCCTTCACTTGATTATTGCCGGTGCAAAGGATCCAAATCCAGCACTATGCCTAGCTAAATCATTAATTCCAATCTCTTCATTCAGATCAACAAGAAGAAGAAAGCTTAGCAAGCAAACATGATCTATTAATGATATTTTCTTTTATCTTATTCTTTTTTTTCTGTTAGATAACATTCGCACTATAATTAACTAGTAATTTGTAAGTGCGATGCACGTAATTATTATTATTTTTATATAATAAATAATAAGACGTAATCTAATCTCGAACTTGAGACCTTCATTTACTCATTACATACTCTTTACAAATTACTCCTAGTATTACAAAATTTTATTTTATATGAGTGACACTTTTGTAAATAATTATGTCATAAATATATTTAAACTTTTAAGGGATTATGGTAACCAACAACAGTTGAGTAAATAAATGGTTAATATAATTTCTATTTAAAAATAGATAGTTGAGATTAGATAGTTGAATGTCTACAATTTATAAGTTTTCTACGAATGACAACCCAACTGTCTCGTTATAATATTAAAGATTTGGAAGTCTTTATCATTTTTTCCGCATGCACTAAAAAAAATGTATTATCAACAACTGTAATGATGTTAATCACAACTATGGCTGATTAATTAAGAATAATAATAGGATAAGATTTTATATAGTTTAAGCAAGCAAGACCTAGTTTGGGATTAGAACCAAACTTAATCATGTTCGCGGTTAGTGTTAGGGTTTTGGCCTCAAATACATGTAGACATGCACTAAGTACTTGAAAGTTGGAGAATATGAGCAGGAGACAACAAAGCAAGAGAAGACAAACAACGAGTAAAAGAATGCAGTCTGGAGAGTTGCGGTCGACCGACCCAATCTGCTAAGAGTTCTTCGAGTGTACAGGTCCAACAGAGGAGGTGAAGGTCGACAGTGCAGTCGACAGGTCGTGTCTCGGGTTTGGCTATACACATTGCAGTCGACCGACCTTGGGGGTGCGGTTAACCGACTTCAGTGCTGATTATTTTTTGACTTACGTGTTTAAGGCTCAATTGTTGGATTTGTGTTTATCTTTTAGGATTTACTTGGGGGCCATATGCCGTAGACTCTAGGGTTAGCATCAATTTGTGTAATCAAGAGGTGAGCCATTATCATTATTCAACTTCAAGAGTGAATTGTGCCGAATGTTTCAAAGGTGAGGAAGAGAGATTGAGAGTTGTAATCTCTTTTGTAATCTTTGTATTTCTTGGGGAATAAGAAGTACTGGTTATCTCTGCATATTGGTTGTGTTCTTGTAAGATCTTGCATATATTGTGGTGGCTTGTTTTTGGTTCATCTAATTCTTAGGAGTTTCTATTGCTTGTGGTGTTTTTCCGCAATTAGCACTACGAGTTGTGGTAGATTCTTCAACAAGTGATATCAGAGCAACTAGGTTCGAGATGGCAGATAGCAAGACGAATATCGAGAGATTCGATGGGAGTGACTTCGTGATGTGGAAGATTCAAATGATAGCGTATCTTCGTCAGATTGATCTTGATGGTCCGTTGTTTGATGAGAAGCCTGTAGGTGCAGGCAAGGATGCGAAGATCTTGACTGATTAGAATCGTTTGGATCAGAAGGCGCTGGGGCAGATTCAGTTGGGGCTGAGTAAGAAGGCGTTATTTCATATCTCGAAGGCAAAGACCACAAAGGAGACCATGGAGATTCTCACGGATATGTATGAGAATCCGGCGGAATCTAATCAAATTCTTCATCTGAAGAAATTGGTTAATATGAAGTTGAGGGAAGGAGATTCAGTAGTAGAGTATGTGAACAATTACTCTATGGTTTACAACCAGATGGAAGCTACAGGTTTGAAGTTTTCAGAGAGGGGACAGTCATTATTATTTCTATCTACTTTAGTCGATAATTATGGTACAGTGGAACAGACTATTACAAGCACTAGGACAGATTCGATGACTCTACAGGATGTGGTGAGTAGCAATCTGAACGAGGAGGTGAGAAGGGTGAGAAACGGGAGATATCCATCATCATATTCTAGAGATTCTGCAATGTACGTCGAGAAGAGACGTGGGAGATCTAAGAGCAGTCGAAGAAGAAAGGATCAGAGTAGTTCATCTGAGAGTGGGTCTGATGATAGCGATGGGTGGCATGAGCCTGATTGCTGATATTGTCATAAAAAGGGTCACATGATGTGCAGTTGCAAGGCTTATATAAAAAAGATGCAGGAGAAACCGAAGAGACATACCCCAAAGGAAGCTCAAGTGGGGCTTGTTGAAGAGTTATACTTATCTGCTCGGGAGGAGTTGGGCACTCAAGATTGATGTATTCATTCGGAATCTTCTTTTCATTGCACTCCGAGGAGAGAGATGTTTGATGACTATAAGGAAGGTTCTTTTGAAGATGTGATCGTGGGGAATGGTTACCGATGTCTTGTACGTGGGGTTGGTACTATTCGCGTGAAAGCCAGTGATGATCAAAGTGTTTTCATGCGGGAGACAAAGGCATGTTCCAAATTTGAAGGAAAATTTTATTTCGATTGGAAGGCTAGACAAAGAAGGTATGTCTACTACAGTTGGTAGTGGGGAGTGGTGTATAGCTGCAAGTTTAAGGGTGATTGCAAAAGGAAAGCGTGAGAAAATGCTATATTTTCTTAGAGACGTGAGTAGCGTTTCTCCTATAGTTGACTCTCAGCCGGTAGTAGAATGTGTGGGGTGCAACCGAGTTCTTTCAGTTGTGGGGGTGATGTTACTAATTTAGTGGGAGCTGCTGGCCATGAAAGTGATCCTACAGGACAAGACGTTGCTGCGGTAAGAGTACTTTGTGAATTGGCAGTTAAAGCTTCAAGTTGCTTTTGTGTGGTAGAGAGCACTGGTATCGATATGCGGGGTGATGTCGATGGGGATAACCAAATTGGGACTGTAGGGGTTGAATAGTCTGCGGATATTGTGGAGTTGTCGTCCACGGTGACTTCTAATGTAGAGGGTGCATTGAGAGGTTTTGAATCATTTCCGGTGTTGATGGCGATTCTGCGAGTTGGGGAGTCTTGTAACACGGAATCCAACACGGGAAGTTGTTTCTATGGTATTCATGCTCTAGGCGATTGGTGGAGCACATCCTTCATGAGATGATGAAGGGTGGTTGACTGGTTGGTGTACTCCATGTGGTGGAGTGACGGTGGTTCTCTTCATGAGAGTGGGGAGTACTTGGGTTTTCCATGAAAGTGGGAAATCGGTAGAGATAATGCAAGGTAAAGATTGTAATAACTTTGAAGCATTGTGTATTTGGTCCAAGTGGGAGATTGTTAGGGTTTTGGCCTCAAATACACGTAGGCACTAAGTACTTGAAGTTGGAGAAAAAGAGGAGGATACAAAGAAGCAAGAGAAGACAAACAACGGGTAGAATAATGTAGTCTGGAGAGTTGCGGTCGACTGACCGAGGGTGCGATCGACCAACCCAATCTGCTGAGAGCTCTTCGAGTGTACAAGTCCTACCGAGGAGGTGACGGTCAACCGGTCGTGTCTCGGGTTTGGCTTTACACGTTGCGGTCAACCAACCTTGGGAGTGCGGTCGACCGACTTCGGCGCTGATTGTTTTTTGACTTACGTGTTTAAGGCCTAATTGCTGGATTTGTGTTTATCTTTTAGGATTTACTTGAGAGCTATATATATGGCCGTAAACTCTAGGGTTAGCATCAATTTTGTGTAATCAAGAGATGAGCCGTTATCATTGTTCAACTTCAAAAGGGGATGCCGAGTGTTTCAAAGGTAAGGAAGAGAGATTGAAAGTTGTACTCTCTTTTGTAATCTTTGTATTTCTTGGGAAATAAGAAGTACTGGTTATCTCTGCATATAGATTGTGTTCTTGTAAAATCTTGCATATATTGTGGTGGCTTGTTCTTGGTTCATCTAAGTTTTGGGAGTTTCTATTGCTTGTGGCGTGTTTCCGCAATTAGCACTACGAGTTGTGGTAGATTCTTCAACAAGTGGTATCAGAGCAACTAGGTTCGAGATGGCCGATAGCAAGACGAAGATCGAGAGATTCGATGGGAATGACTTCGCGATGTGGAAGATTCAGATGATAGCGTATCTTCGTCAAATTGATCTTGATGGTCCGTTGTTTGATGAGAAGCCGGTAGGTGCAGGCAAGGATGCGAAGATCTTGGTGGATTGGAATCGTTTGGATCAGAGGGCGCTGTGCAGATTCAGTTGGGGCTGAGTAAGAAGGCGTTATTTCATATCTTGAAGGCAAAGACTACAAAGGAGACCATAGAGATTCTCACGGATATGTATGAGAAACCGTCGGCATCTAATCAAATACATCATCTGAAGAAATTGGTTAATATGAAGTTGAGGGAAGGGGGTTCAGTAGTAGAGTATGTGAACAATTACTCTATGGTTTACAACCAGATGGAAGCTACAGGTTTGAAGTTTTCAGAGAGGGGACAGTCATTATTATTTCTATCTACTTTAGTCGATAATTATGGTACAGTGGAACAGACTATTACAAGCACTAGGACAGATTCGATGACTCTACAGGATGTGGTGAGTAGCAATCTGAACGAGGAGGTGAGAAGGGTGAGAAACGGGAGATATCCATCATCATCTTCTAGAGATTCTGCAATGTACGTCGAGAAGAGACGTGGGAGATCTAAGAGCAGTCGAAGAAGAAAGGATCAGAGTAGTTCATCTGAGAGTGGGTCTGATGATAGCGATGGGTGGCATGAGCCTGATTGCTGATATTGTCATAAAAAGGGTCACATGATGCGCAGTTGCAAGGCTTATATAAAAAAGATGCAGGAGAAACCGAAGAGACATACCCTAAAGGAAGCTCAAGTGGGGCTTGTTGAAGAGTTATACTTATCTGCTCGGGAGGAGTTGGGCACTCAAGATTGATGTATTCATTCGGAATCTTCTTTTCATTGCACTCCGAGGAGAGAGATGTTTGATGACTATAAGGAAGGTTCTTTTGAAGATGTGATCGTGGGGAATGGTTACCGATGTCTTGTACGTGGGGTTGGTACTGTTTGCGTGAAAGCCAATGATGATCAAAGTGTTGTCATGCGGGAGACAAGGCATGTTCCAAATTTGAAGGAAAATTTTATTTTGATTGAAAGGCAAGACAAAGAGGGTATGTCTACTACAGTTGGTAGTGGGAAGTGGTGTATAGCTGCAGGTTTAAGGGTGATTGCAAAAGAAAAGCGTGAGAAAATGTTGTATTAGCTTAGAGACATGAGTGGTGTTTCTCCTGTAGTTGACTCTTAACCGGTATCGAGCAGTAGGTTGTGTCGGTTGCAACCGAGTTCTTTTAGTTGTGGAGGGGAGGTTACTAATTTAGTGGAAGCTGCTGGCCATGAAAGTGATCCTATATGGCAAGACGTTGCTGTGGTAAGGGTACTTTGCGAATTGGTAGTTGAAGCTTCAAGTCGCTCTTGGGTGGTAGAGAGCACTGGTATCGATATGCGGGGTGATGTCGATGAGGGTAACCAAATTGGGACTTTAGGGGTTGAACAGTCTGTGGATATTGTGGAGTTGTCGTCCACGGAGACTTCTAATGTAAAAGGTGCATTGAGAGGTTTTAAAACATGTCCGGTGTTGATGGAGATTCTGCGAGTTGGGGAGTCTTGTAACACGAAATCCGACACGGGAGGTTGTTTCTCCGGTATTCGTGCTCTATGCGATTGGTGGAGCACATCCTTCATGAGATGATGAAGGGTGGTTGGTGTACTCCATGTGGTGGAGTGGCGGAGGTGCTCTTCATGAGAGTGGGGAGTACTTGGGTCTTTCATGAAAGTAGGAGATCGGTAGAGATAATGCAAGGTAAAGATTACAATAACTTTGAAGCGTTGTGTATTTGGTCCAAGTGGGAGATTGTTAGTGTTTTGGCCTCAAATACACGTAGGCACTAAATACTTGAAATTGGAAAATAAGAGGAGACAAAGAAGCAAGAGAAGACAAACAGTAAGTAGAAGAATGCAGTCTGGAGAGTTGCGGTCGACCGAACCAATCTGCTGAGTGTTCTTCGAGTGTACAGGTCCAACAGAGGAGGTGACTGTCGACTGGTCGTGTCTCGAGTTTGGCTCTACACGTTGCGGTCGACCAACCTTAGGGGTACTGCAGCCCACCGACTTCGGCGCTGATTGTTTTTTGACTTACGTGTTTAAGGCGCAATTACTGGATTTGTGTTTATCGGTTAGGGTTTACTTGGGAGCTATATATATGGCCGTAGACTTTAAGGTTAGCATTAATTTTGTGTAATCAAGAGGTGAGCCGTTATCATTGTTCAACTTCAAGAGGGAATGCCGATTGTTTCAAATGTGAGAGTGAGAGAATGAGAGTTGTAATCTCTTTTGTAATTTTTGTATTTCTTAGGAATAAAAAGTATTGGTTATCTCTGTATATTGATTGTGTTCTTCTGAAATCTTGCAAATATTGTGATGACTTATTCTTGGTTGATTTAAGTCTTGAAAGTTTCTATTGCATGTGGCGTATTTTCACTATTAGCATGCACTACGAGATTTGAGAGATTCTTCAACAGTCAGGTGACTAATATATTAAAACTTATCCGCAACACTGAATTTTTCCCCTTTTAACATGCACATCCTTGATCATGTTATGCACGGCAACACACATATCAAAGAGCAAAAAGCTATCAAATCATATACGTGATTTGCTCTTTGTGGCCATATTCCACAAATAATGGTCATATTTCACATCTACTTCGAGAAGATCACAGAGAGCAAAGAACTAACAAAACTTGCACTCAATTAATATAGTTTCAAGCTTTTGGGCAAAATAATGAAACATATAATTCCTGATATTATTACTCACAACAGTCTTAAACTTGCATAGGAAACATGAACATAGATGCCCACATAATAAGAAATCAAAAGAAGAATTTTAATTTTCCTTTTGAATTAGCTAGAAAAGAAGATTAAGGAATCACACACACTAGGATAACACTACACATTGGGATTGCTCCTAAAAGACCCAAGAGCTTTGACAGCACCAGCTCTCAGCACTATCTGGTGGTATGCAGCCGCAATTGCTGCACCAATGAAAGGCCCCACCCAGAATATCCACTGTAAATACATAACAACAACCATATCAAAACAAACACCAGTCTTGACCATGGGAAAAAATGATAATAAATACATACAGCTTTATTTTTTGAGAAATGATAGCGTGCAACGTACATTATATAAGCATAAATATATATATTGGAGTTCGGATCTGTTAGCCGAAAGGTGTTCAGAATGTCTAGGGCATCTAATACATAGTCCTAACTACTATACATCGTCTCTTTCACGGAGAGGCAATGAAGTACGTATAATATTACTCTTTCACTTACACGTACATAAATATCTTTTTAAATAGGATCATTAAGAGTTTTTATAAAATCATTTTGTACATCTCTTTCTTGGTATAACTTAAAAAAATGGTCACAATACCCTCTTCTTGACATATATATTGGGCATACTTGTAGCTCTAGCCAGTTTTCTCTTCTTTTGATATATCAATAACTATTTTCCTATTTCCAAAAGAACAAAATAGAACTCTCCCAAAAGAGAACCTAACCAACAGAACATCCTTGATGGTACTTGAGTTGCCTCCGTTATATATTTCTATGGTTAGGTGAATGAAAAGGAATGGCATCATGCATGCATGTGATGTGTCAAGATGCTTGGGTGATGATGACTAATGAATGGCCCATCCACTACATGGAGAGGGAGTTTGTTATGCATGAAACACTTACGAGATGACGGCATAGGACAATTATGTTAAAAATGCATGACTCAAAATGAATGAATAAATAAAGGTCCAAAGGTCCTGTACTTTATGAATTTTGGTTGGCCATTTTTCTTCTCTTTCTCCTGTCATAGGAACTAGTGGTCTGAGCCTCTGAGGTTGAAGGTGAAAGATCCCTAGATCCAAAGTGTGGGGCTTGGTAATTGCTACTGTCCAAGTTGTGTGACAAAGGACTTTCTCGCTTTCTCTATTTTTATATATTTATCTTTTTGTCCAAAACCTAAAGCAAGAATTGTCTAATCTCAAACAATAATTTAATATAAAAAATGACATAATAATGATTAAATTTTATTAGAGATGTTTCTTAATAAAATAAAATAAGTAAAGAGTTGTTGTTAGACGATAGTTTGTTAACTGTATTATCTATGGTATACAATTTTGATATCTCCAGTTCGATTTTGACCATTGAGTTGTAGCTTAGACAGGAAAGAGTTGAAAAGGGTAATGGAATGAAGACCATACTACTACATAGCCTTTCATTCAAAAGGAAAAGTTTGATATTTAATCTAACTTCTTAAGGAATTCACATACTTAAGGGAAACTCACATAAGAAATTCTTAGCTACTAAAATCTAAAAGTAGTTTTATCATCCATCGCTGCTTCTCTTTGTAAATAGAAATTCAGTGCACGTGCCAGATATCTAATTATAGTTATACTATGACTGAAACAGGTAAAAAGCTAAAACTACCTGATCATCCCATGCCTTGTCAGTGTTGTAGATGACAGCAGCTCCAAAGCTCCTAGCGGGATTGATGCCTGTCCCTGTAATTGGGATTGTGGCCAAATGCACCATGAACACTGCAAAACCTATTGGAAGTGGAGCTAACACCTGCAATATTATAGTGAAAAATAAATAAATATTCACATTAAAACTAATTAAAGAAGATTATTGTGGTAATTAAATTTGACAATGACTGAAAAAGTATGAGATTCTTAGAGTAGAAGACAGTCAATGCTTTAGACTTTCTCTGTTCCTCACTCTCTCCACTCAAATTGATTGTGAAGTGACATCCAATTGCTGATAGAGAAAAGATGTAGAAAATGGCATGGTGCCAAACTCTATACATATTTTGTTAGGAAAATTTTCTTTTTAAAGAAAACAAAAATAGGAACATGTTAACCAACTGAGATGACTTGATCATGTTAGGCAAATGAATAACGACATCCATTAAGACATACATGATTGCAGTTAATGAGAGAAAATGGAGTACACGCGATATGGACTTAGATTACCGTAGTTGCAAATAGCAGATCACGCTAACAGAAACACACAAATGCTGTTTCAATCTAAAAATTTGGAATAAAGACTTTGATGTTGTTGTTCATCAACATTTCAAGTAACTAATGAAGAAGTTTGGTGCTCGTATATACCTACATATGCTTGTAGAAATTATATGGGGTTTTGCACTTTTGACATAGCACTAGCTATCCAATTTTGCAATATTGGCATATTGATAATTTCACTTTTAGTAGGATTTAACTTGGGTTTTACACTTTTGGAATAGCACTATAGCTAGGTAGCTAATCCTTTTGCATATTTGACATATTCTTTATTTTTGATTTGTAAGGATATTTTTAGAAAATGTTTCGACTCTTTTCAAGATTTTTGCTAAAATATAAAATAAAATAAAAACTAAACTCATATATAAATTTAATTCCAAACTTCTAAAGCGAGTATATAAATGTACCAATAATTTATACTCCGGCATGAATCTTAATCTTAAGATAAAAAGAGTGATGAATAAAATATACCGGAACATGCGAATCACGTGCACTCCTCTTGGGATCGGTGGCCGAGAACACAGTGTAGACGAGGACAAAGGTTCCGATGATCTCTGCAGCAAGACCAGTGCCCTTGGAGTATCCGGCACTGAGTTCGTTGGCCCCTCCGCCATAGCGGACAAAGTAGGCCTTCTGGAAAGCCTTTACAAGGCCCACACCGCATATTGCACCGAGGCACTGGGCCACCATGTAGAGCACGGCCCGGACAAGAGACACCTTCCGGGCCAAGAACAGCCCGAATGTCACAGCCGGATTAATGTGACCTCCTGTTGCCCCCAACACCAAAATAGCACGGTACGTGCTGGTTAGTCAAAAATCTAGAAATTCGCTAACCTGTACATTTTAATTTGGTGCATTTTCACATCTCTACTATTACGACTATTAACTACTACGGGTGAGTAAATCCAACATGGTGTGCAATACACGTATTTTCTCGTCTATCTAAAGTCTATACTGGAGATTAACAATCATCACTAATTCCATGCTTAAATTTAAATAAGAAAAAAAATCTCGTGAACTATACCATTTCTGCAGATAACAACACTGAATTTCTTTTACGCAAAAAAACCCCATGAAGTATATCCTTTTTTTAAAAAAAAGCGCATCTAACTTTTCTGCCTGTATCAGATAACCTAATTCAACTTTGCAAGTTTGTTCACAACACATCATACATTTTTTTTCATTCTTGTCCAAAAAAACCTCACTCAGCTTTAGCAGAAAGCTTACGCAATCGGAGTGGGTTTTTCAAAAAAAATACTTCATGAGAATTTTATGTGCAAAAAAATTCAGTGTAGTTCTCTGCAGAAATTGTATAGTTAAGAGGGTATTTTTCTAATACCAACCCAATAAAAGACTTATAATGCCTCCTTAATGTTTTTATTTTCTCGTTTTATCCGGTATTTGTTTCATGCTTGTACTCTATTTATTATTGATTTCTTTCTTTATATCCTATTTCGTTTTATCCGGTATTGGGTTGGAATCAGTTGATTCTATCCTATTTACTAAAAAAATTTAAAAAAATAAAAAGAAAATAAAAAGAAAATTTTTTTTCCTTATAATTTAGCCTTAATTTAACTCAAATATTTCTAACAGAGTATACACGTCCTTTCCGAGGGGCACTATAGCATGAACCCTAGTTAAGTGCTAACGTGCGCATATAACATTAAAGTTTTTGATGAACATTAAAGTTGAACTATCCTTTGGACCAAACATTGTCCCTTCGAATTTTTGGGGCCAAGTATTTATCTTCTCACAGTAGCGCCCTTTAGCAAGTAAACACGCTACCATGCTAAAATGCGCCAAAACATCGTCTTGTCCAATCGTGCAATTAACTACAGTACACTCAGAACTGGTACCACTGAAAACCCAGTTACTACCCCGCGCACGTTAGCATAAAAAAACTGAACCAAATGAAGAGTTAGTAAGTTTACCGGAGATGCCGGCGGTGCAGTAAACAAGGATAAAGATCATCCCGCCAAAAGCCCATGCAATCCCTAGAATCCCCACCCCACTGCATGCGGCGTCGGTACTGAGGTTCGGGTCGGACTGGTGCTTGTACCCGATAACCGTCGCCACCGTTATGTACAGGAACAAGAGAGTGGCGACGAACTCTGCGATCAAAGCCCGGTAAAACGACCACTTGGTTAACTCCACGGAGTCGATGAGAGGAGCAGGCGGTGGGTCAGTGTAGTCCTTGGCAGTGAACTCACCGGTGGAGGTGGTCTCAACAATATCTTTGCCCATTTTGAAACTGGTTGGGTTTTAAGGTGAGGATGAGATGAGAGGAGTGGGGGGTATTTATATTATAGGGGGATGGATATATGAGGTGGATTTTTTAGGGTTTTGATGGGTTGCCGACCGAAGAGAGGGACTACCAATCATGGTTGAGTTTTGGGTGGGCCCAGTACACTTCATTGCTGAACTGTCAGTCAGAAGAAAAGGAGGATATATAGTTGGGCTTGTTTGGTTTGCGAACAGGTATATCCACGGTTGAGGTTATTGGAGGTGAGTTGTATTTACGCTGCTGCAGTGGTCGTTCAAACTTTAATTGAAATGCTTTGATCATATTTTGAAGTTAAGGTAACTTTACTTGTTTGACATCAAAACTCAAAAGGTATCTAATAAACTCCAATTATTTATTTACTTTTTTGTAAATGAGAAAAATAAAGGTATAGATACGACAATATATGTATGAAAATAAGTCTAAATATTCTCTCCAGATTGAAAATACTTTTTTAAGGTATTTTTCTTTAGTATATTATATATCTTTTGATATTAATTTATTTAATCTAATCAGTTTAATGTATTTTTAAATATTAATTGAAGATTTAATATGATTTAAAATACTTATTGTGGATTTAATAATATTTTAAATAGGAACTGATATCTAATTTAGATGTTGATATTTTATGCTGTTTGTTTTTGGGGTATGGGGGCAACAGGCGTGAGTTCTTGTAATTTGTGTAGCGGAAGATGCGACACTGGCGGTGATCTGATCCTAGGTTGTAGGACCGGTTCGGGTGTAGCAGGAGAAAGGTAGGGGCCGAGTGCTCGGCTCGGTTTTTTGTACCTGCACACTGCCTAGAAACACCGGAAGAATTCCCGACGGCAGGCCCTCCGACGATCAGTCAGTCACTGAGAAAGCAACAGTACGTAGCTAGGGTTCAGGTGATGAAAAGTTTATTACCCTCTAATGTGAGGAGGGGACCTGATATTTATAGGCAAGGGCAAACGGGTCTAAGTCCTAACGGGCCGGGTTGAACTCGTTTGCCCATGGGCCTGAGCTGGTTGGAACTTGCTGAGTTTGTTTGTCCTGATAATCACAGGAGAGCGGGATCCGAGGAGATCTGAGAGCCCAGATTGCGCCACGTCATCTATACCACATCACAAGCCCCCCACTCCTGTAGGTCTGTGTAAATCATTCGTGGAGGAGTAGCTAGGCTCTATGGAAAAAAGTTGAGGGGAGTATTTAGCGAGGAAAAGTTGCGGAGTTCCAGAGGGGTTTAAGGGTCGGCGCCGAGCCGAACTGAGTCGCGAACGAGCGTTTTTCTCTTGTGAGAGAGCTCGGGAGAGGGGTGTTTGGTAATTACTTCGAGCTCCGAGACGATCTTACCGAGCACCGACGACCGAGCCCTGGCTCTTTCGCGGAGCGTCGAGGCTTAGGGGGTTGGCTCGGAGCGTCGAAGGTCAGGTGCTTCAACCTGAGAAGGCTACCCGGTGCTCGAGACTCCCTCCGAACGCCGAGGCTATATGGTCAGCTCGGGGTTGCCAAAATCAGGCGCCTTAGCTTCGAGGAAGCTACCACTGAGCTCGAGGTCACTGCCGAGCGTCGAGGCTTAGGGGGTCGGCATCGAGCACCGAGCTCAGGCGCCTTAGCTTGAGAATGCTACCCGTGTGCTCGAGATCGCTACCGAGCATCGAGGTATAGGGGGTTGGCATTGAGAGTCGAGCTCAGGCAATTTAGCTTTGAGGAAGCTACCCTCGTGCTCGAGATCATTGCCGAGCGTCGAGGCTTAGGGGGTCGGCACAGAGCGTCGAGGTCAGGCGCCTTAGCTTTGAGAAAGCTACCCCTGTGCCCGAGATCACTGTCGAGCGTCGAGGCTTTGGGGTTCGGCACCGAGCGTCGAGCTCAGACACCTTAGTTTTTGAGAAAGCTACCCCCATGCTCGAGATCACTGCCGAGCGTTGAGGCTTAGGGGGTCGGCGCAGAGCATCGAGCTTAGGCGCCTTAGCATTGAGAAAGCTATCCCTATGCTCGAGATCACTACCAAGCGTGGGATTCGCCGCCCCGGGCTTCTGGCTCAGGGATGGAGTCGTTCCGCGCCTCGGATTGCCTAGAGAACCTCGTCCCTGAAATTCTGAAATCGGTCCTCGTGACTGGGGCTTGCCCCACCGGGTCACACGATGGTTGAGGTCCTCGGGGTAAGCGGCTGTGTCCCGGCTCCCTTTCTGGGGTTGGCTGTCTGCCATGGTTCGAAAATGAGTTGGAAGCGATCCCTCCCTTGATTTGAATAGCCTGCCGATTTTGGCGGTTGATTAGTACCCTGAGTGTCCGTGCAGCTGTGATGGGGAGGAGGATCAGGACGACGCCTGGAGGTGACGGCCCTCATTGCTTTGGGAGCCATGAAAGAGCTCAGACTTGGGTTATCGTCCCTGGCTGGGATTGGACTGTCGTCAGTACCTAAAGTTTTCACAGACGGTGCCAACCTGATGCTGCTTGTTTTTGGGGTGTGGGGGCAACAGGTGTGAGTTCTTGTAATTTTCATAGCAGAAGATGTGGCACTGGCGTTGATCCGATCCTAGGCTGTAGGACCGATTTGGGAGTAGCAGGAGAGAGGTATAGGCTGGGTGCTCGGCTCGGTCTTTTGTACCTGCACACTACCTAGAAACACCGGGAGAAGTCCGGGCGAGAGGCCCTCCAACGATCTAGTCAGTCACTAAGAAAGCAACAGTAGTTAGGGTTCAGGTGGGGAAAAGTTTATTACCCTCTAAAGTGAGGTGGGGAGCTGGTATTTATAGGCAATGGCAAACAGGTCTGAGGTCTTAACGGACCGGGTTGGACCCGTTTGCCTATGGGCTTGAGCTGGTTGGAGTCTGCTGAGTTTGTTTGTCCTGATGATCACATGAGAGCGGGATCCAGAGAGATCTGATGATCACATGGTATAGATGATCACATCATCTATACCACATCGATATTATTTTAGAGTTTAAGTTATGAACGAATTAATAACTACCTCTAACTTGTGTTACAAGTTTCATACTTCATAAATATGGTCGAATCAGTAGAGAGAAAGAGAAAGTATCAAGTGTTTCTAATACTTGTAGGAGGCATATCCTCCTAATTTCCCAAATAATGTAGAACTGCTTGGCTGCCAGAGCTCATATATTCTTGTTCTTTACCACACTTATATTGTTGCAATCCCGATTCCTTTGCTGTGTTTCCAACCCTTGGAGAGTTGCTTAGAATTGAGTACTTCTGTGATTTTGACATAAAACTATATATAGGTTTTTTTTCCCTTCACCTAAAATTTTCTATAGGTATCATATATATCTTTGTACTGAAGTATGGGTGCAAACGAACCGAGCTATTCATAAGCTACTTGGTTCGAGCTCGATCAAAGCTCGGCTCGTTTTGAGCTTGAGTCAAGCTCAAGCTCGAAAGCGAGCTCGATAACGTAAACGAGCCGAGCCCGAACTTCATGGTACGCAGGTTTTTAGATAAAAGCTTATGAGTACCCGGTTCGAACTCGGCCAAAGCTCGGCTCATGTCAAGCTTGAGCTTGAAAGTGAGCTCGATAACGTAAACGAGCCTCAAGATATTCAGCTTGACTCGGCTCATTTGCAGTCCTATACTGAAGTAAATATTTTTTAGCTATATTAATTTTCATGTACTACTAATTAATTAGTTGCTTTAGAAATTTTGGGGACTCAAACCTAAAACCTAAGAATCAATCATCATTTCTTTAATGTTATGTGAATTCTATTAAATGTACGTCATTCATTTAATTTTTACAAGTGTTCCTGAGTGAATACCATCCAATGTCACTCATATGACATAGGCAGGATAATGCTGGTAATCATCTCAGAGTTGAACGCGCAACTGTGCGCATTGTGTAATCTCCAATTACTAACAGTTATAGTCTTTGTACACTTTCTTCCGTTTAACTTGGGTACCATGTATGCCTTTTAAAAAATAATAACTACAACCTGTAAGGAGTTTCTCTCTCTAGAAAATTCTAGAGAGATAAACTAGATCTGAAAAAAGAACCCAACAAAATCCTAGATCTGAACAACCCTAGGGGCAACGGCTAGCCCTCTTCACCGCCGGCCCCTCCGTCGTCCCCCCCCCCCCCGGTCCCCACCTCCCTGCGCTCCACGGCGCCGCGACACTCTGTCAGTCGCCCCTTCCGTCGCTCACTCAGATCCAGTGTCGCTCGCTCACTCAGATCCAGTGTCGCTCCCTCCGGCATTCCTCCATTCGCCCCACGACGAAGACGCCACGACGATCTTCCTTCGCTTCGTCATCCTTTGGCACCCATCTGTCCTCCTTCGCTCCAGTGCTCACGGCGAAGTCGCGAGCGAAGGGATCGACGGTAGGGAGCTAGCGACGTCAGATCTGTGGCTTCGCCTTCAATCTGGGGACAACGCCTTCGGATCGGAGACCCTCGGTGACTCTGCCTTCTGATCCAGTGGCGCTTATCGAGCGGTGCGCCGGTTTCTTAGCACCGGTGGTCGCCATTGCACCTTGCCTTCTACCGATGTCGTCGTCCGTCTCCATCTCCGGTGCCGGAATGGTTCCTTTGCCGCCACCACCATGTCCACGCTATCGGGGCCGATTACGGTGATCTGCACCCGTGATTTGGGCCACAAGGGTTGGTGTAGTCAGCGAAGCAGTCGAGATTTGTGTTGATGGCAGAGCGAAAGATAGTGGCTGGAGTTTGTTCCCCGTTCTGTTGGGGTGAGATCTTGAGAGGCGGGGGCTGCTTCCGGGTTGCTTCACCTTATGGCCACAGTCGACGGGGCACCACCACCACTACGCCCTCATAATGAAAGTCGATGCCAAATGCCATCGCCCCTTGTGGCGAGAGGAGAAGGTGATACTTCATTTAACTAGGTCTTGTATTGGTTTTCTGATTAAGAGAGTGAGTGGGAGAGTGAGTGAGTGAAGATATTGCTCCTCACTACTCTATGTTGATGCTGGTCTGTATTTGTGAGAAATCACTGGAGATAGTAAGAGCGTGAGAGAGGTGAAGGTATCCACTTCACGGCTCTCTCCTTGACTGCGATTTTTGGTGGGGGGGGGGGCAATTATTGCAAGAGTGTGGGTGGATATGAGGTGTAGACTGAGCTTGGCAGTTGTCAAGACTCTGCCTGCGGGGCTTGGGCCCAAAGATGGGGTCCCCCCTGTGAGTAGACTGAGCTCGGCGGTTGTCAAAATTCGGCCTGTGGGGCTTGGGTCCAAAGATGGGGTCCCCCCAGCGAGGAGAACGCAGGGATTGGTGGGTGATAAAATCCTGCCAGAATAGTTTCAGGTGGGTGTGCATGCACTGTGGAGGCCATGTATGAAGCTAAATTGACGTACATTCAATTTTGCTGGTCCGAGCTTGTTTGTCGGCCTACCATCCAGGATTGTTGGAGGGACTTGTTGTCTGTACGGATCATGGTGCTTCATGTATGTTCTATTTTCTGTCTGTAGTTTGTAATTCGGCCCAGTACTCTAGGTTTGTATCGTTAAATTCTTATTAATGAAACAGGGTGGCCATATTCCACCTTTTCCTTCAATAAAAAAAAACTTGGGTACCATGTATATCGAGCAACTATATATATAAAAGTGCCAGACCAGTTATTTGTGGATATGAATTATCTTCATGAACACATATATGCTCAAGAAGAAAAAGGAAATCAAGAAAGATGAGAGAAAATTGAAAAGAATTTTAGATAATTATATCTCTAAGATTATAATTGGAGAAGGCCTTAGTGTCATTTGTAAGCCATTTGTAAATCTACCAACATGTACAATACACGTACATAACTAATATGAAAGAGATTTTAGGTTCGAATCCTCCCTATGTCAAAATTTTTATTTTTAAAAAAAAATTAAAACGTGCATCGCACGTGTAAATTTTTCACGCCCCGCTTTCAAAAAATACGGAATACGTGCGTGACAAAGCCCAGCAAATGATTTTTATCATTCATGAGCTGTAGGATCGACTCAGCATCATAACAAGATTGTAACAAAATATACACAACCACTCATGCATGAATAATTTATTAATCAACAGGAAACAATTGAAACATAATATCCCAAATAGTTTTCAAATCTGAATCAAAAGATAAAATTCGGGAATATATGCACGTTACAAGTTTCAAGTAGAAAAGAAATAAATTACTCAAGGAAAATAAATAATTTAAGTAAGGTCTTTCTCCAAGCGAAGCCTAGAATGTATGCTCACCAATTCCAGCAGGCAACTCGTCTCCAAAGTCTGTATATATAAATATAAAAAGGAAAAAAAGAATAGGGAAAACATGATAAATGCCCTTAATGCAAGTTAGGACCGCAAATAGCAAAACAAGTACAAGAATATGAAACAAGATTTGGAATCAAGAATATAATAGGGATGCAACAAGTAGTGGGGATTCAAGAAATTAGCTAGCAAGAAAGTCAGCTCGAGAGATAAGATTGGGTAACAATTACTAGTAGTAGAACAAGTGGCTAGTAAACATGTATGGTGTCATGCATCAAGTAATAAATATCACGTACAAGTGTCGAGTAACAAGTAACAAGTCCCAAGTATCAAGTAACAAGTCTCAAGTATCAACTTGTTAAGTACAAGTATCAAGTAGCAAGTGTCAAGTATTATGTTCAAGTATCAAGTCTCATGTATCATGTAATCAAGTATCAAGTAAGCATGTATCATGTGTCAAGTCTTATAGTTATTACTATCTAGGTAGCACTTCATGTGCCATCCTTTTATCACATGGTTGCTACAGTCAATGCAATTTCTTTTAGGCCTAGTGGTAAATTTTATAGGGCGGTGTACTCAGGCAATAATATTCGATAATGATCGATGACCGAATCAATCAAGATACTGTAGTCAGTAATCTACAATTAATCGATAACCTATATGAACAATAGACTGATAGACCGATAGACTAACAGACCAATAGACCGATAAATAGGAAAACACGTGCCCCTCCTCCGAGTACACTTACCTATATTGTCCACTACTATGGTCTTTCCCTTAAACCCTGGCTTATTATTTATTATTATCATCAAGCAAGCATGAAAGTGTGCAAAATAAGTCAAGTAAACATAATCAAGAACATAGAACAAGTCTAGGCTAGGTAGGATACATGTTCGAGGGTCAAGACAAATCAAAGTATCAAGAACAACGAGAATCTCAAATCTGGACAGCATAACGTTGCTGCACCAAAACTGCGATTTCTGTTGCTACAAGGTAGCAAATATGGATCCGTCAAAAGGTCTAGAAACTAGACTCGTTCTCGGTTCTAACGCATATAATTCCGGTACATAAAAGTTGTGGTAACAGTGTCAAAACAGTAAACTATACAGCATTTGTGTTCAGCTAGAATTTGTAAAACCGAGTTTGTACATATGAAACAGTATTGAAACATCATTAATTAATTCTGAAAAAATTAGAAAATGTTCTCTAGGGTTTCCAGTAATAGCATACAAAATTTCAAGTCATTTACTTACTGGTAGCATAGTTAAAATAATAGTAGACCAAAGGTGGTGCAGCATTTTTGTGAATCTGCGATTACCGATACAGCAGCAGTAAAACTGCGATATATCCTAGACCGTAACTTGGAATTCGAAAATTCTCGATGTTATCGATAACTAGACACTTAGGGCTATATTTCATATTCAAGAATCAAGTTCGGATTTTGGTTTTATTGGGGTCGAAACAGTAAGTAAAGACAAGAACAGCAGCAAGTGTGAATTTCTTTTATATATAAGTTGCATGATAAATAACTATTATGAGTCTAGATTAGTGTGTGATACAAATATGGATGCATTGGGGACCAAATCAGCAAGTCACATGTATTTCTCAACTCAAAGGAATTTAAGATCAACACAATATATTATACAACAAACATCTACAAGTCAAGGGGTTCATGTTCAAGTAATTAGAAGATAAAAAGGGTCCAACTAGTTTTGTAAATATATCAACGAAGGGTTGTGACTCTTAAGATTATGGAATCGATGAGGGATAATTTAAAATCAACAAACGATAAAATAAGGAGTCACAACTACGATCTATTTGTAGTATTTTCAATTAAATGCTTGTACTAGAACAATAATTTGTACCAAAAGAATACTTGCCTTAAGGGAGTAGCCGACGAATCCAACGGAGAAATAACAGAGATGGATCCCGGCGACACGGCGACAAGCAACGATCACGATGATCACGATCGGGCACGGATCTCGATGATCAAAATGGTGATCAAGATGAAGATCAAGCGAATCCAACGGCCGAGATCGAACATAAAATATATCAGAATTAGAAGGGTACCAAAAGAGTAAATATACCATGATTGACAATTTAATGAATGAGAACAAAAGGTAGATCAAATGTTTTACTCACCAAGTAGAGGACGAACGAGACAATCAAGGGCCGAGAACAAGTGTGATCGGTCGATCGGACGGCTGAGATCGAAGATCAAGATCAAGATGACGATCACGAGCGCGATGATCAAAAGAGATCCGATGGTCGAGATCAAGATCTTGATGATGATGGAGACGATGATCACGATCGCGATGATCAACGATCGGACGGCCTAGATCCACTGGCTTAGTGATGATCAAATGAAGGATCAGACGGCTGTGATCAAGAGTTGCTGATGATGATGATGATCCGATGATGGCTGTTGAGATCGGATGGCCCAGATCGAGAGATTGAGATGATTAGATCAACGGACTGCCCAGAACGCTTTGATTGAGATCAAGTCGATCGGACGGTTCTGGATGGCTTGATCAAAACCAACAGAGCTAGGGGTGCTCTGCGAGGAGGAGACGACGACGGCGCAAGAGGTTGCTACGGGGGGAGGGGGCTGGCACTGTCGACGCTACTGTCGATACGGGGAAGTAGGGGACGACGGCAGGGGGGCACTGCAGGCGTCACGAGTGCAGTTGTCGTTATAGGGGAAAGACTGCACTGGGGCACTGCAGCTCAGGTGCAGGTGCTGCTGGGGATCAATGCGGCATTGCAGTCGCGGCGTCACGACTGGATGGAGGGCGGAACAGGGATGCGACTGGAGTTGAAGGGTGGAAGCACACAGCAGGGGCACATCGGCGACGTGTGGGAGATGGAGGTGGTCGCTGCTCTGGCGGTGGGTTGTCGTGGTCGACGAGGAGGCGGGAGAGAAGGAGGGGCGCCGGCTGGTAGGGAAGAAGAGGGAGAACGGGAGAGGAAGAGGAAGAGGCGGCTGTATGGGTGAAGATGAGCAGTTGGGCAATGAGTATATATAGGGTTTAAAACGGGTATAGGAGAGGGTAGGATAGTTAGGTGGGTTTGGGTATTTGGAATAATGGGTTTTAAGGGTTTAAATGGGTTTGGATATCCAATAAGGAATAGGGTTTAGGGTATTAGAATCCAATAGGGTTAAATAGGGTTTTTAATATACAATCAAAAGGTTATAATAATAAAAATAATAATATGAATAATAGTAAAAATAAAAATAATAATAATAAAAATAATACTAATAACAATAATAATAATTTTGATATACATATCAAAATGGGATTGATATAAACAAGTTTATAAAATTTCAAATAGTGATAAAATAAGATACAAATAGCCAATCACTTGGAAAATAAACAATAAAGTTAGAATGTACTATTATTCGAAGAAAATACAATTTTCGGTTTGAAAATATTTTAATAGAAGGCCCAAATCGAGTTTAAAATAATACTGAATTTATAATGAATCAAAATACGAAAAATATTCAGAAATACGTATTTAGGGAATCAGGGGTTACAAAATTACTAGTACTATTAACTACAGTTAGGTACTTAGCTACTTATCAAATGATTGGGAAATATATCTATATAATAAAACACAAAGAAAGTTATCAAATGACTCTTATGTTAGGGTTATATACTGAAAGCATCACTTTTGTATTAACTTTATTTCCTTTGAATAAGAATCATATGGGCATATGTTTGCATATTGTGTTTATTATAATATTAATGCAAGTATCTGATATTCTATAAGGTTGATAATATGGTGTGAGGTGACACACAGAAGATCATATTATCAGTTCCCTATGGAATATATAAATAGTTCACAACCTAGACGGACTTGGATAATCCATTGGAAAGGTTGTAGTGTAATCTGGTATTAGTCTATCTTGACTATAGGTTTACACTAGTACACTTTGTGTGTATTGAACAGGACCACTTGAGGTTGTTCTCTTTGTACTGACTACAAAAGAGAACAAACACCTCTGTTATTATGGATGCTTATGCTCTTAATCCAGATATAATAACAGACATGTATATGCAGTGTGCATTACTTTGACTCATAAAAGAGTGAGATTCATTATGGATCAACAACCTCTATGAATTGGGTAATAGCATTGTATGTATGATGGGCTGTTGATTGTAAAAGGAATCCATGTCCCGATACATCGGGTTGATGATGTTCCCTTAAGGAGCTCATAAGGATTGTCATGTAAACCCTGCAGGTGGATTACATCCGACATGACAAATAAAGTTGAGTGGTACTACTTAAGGACAAAAGATGTTGATCAATATAGTTGTCAGTAACTTAATCTAATCGACGGACATTCGATATCATGGGGAGCTGAACGAGCATATAATAAAAGGAACCCATAAATATAATTTGGGATTAGGAAGGTAGTGCAACAATAGCTCCTTAGTGGACCGAGCTATTGTTAATGGGCCTGGGTTGTGTGTTCGGGCTGAACACCGGATACCCAGATTCGTTAGGAGACCTAACCCTAATTTCTCCTCATGGTCCCTGCCGTAGCCTTATATATATCCTCTATTCTCTGGCCGTCATTATCATTATCAGAGATAAGAAGTTTTCTCTAAATTCGTGATTCACGTAAGGAGAGAAAGAGAGGTCAGCCAAGGAAAAGAAAGGTTGGTAGACCGTCGCCCACACGACGTCCAACCCAAGGAAGGAATACGTGCAGAAGATCTTGGGGTCGCAGACGGCTCGAGGTTGCTAGAAACTATCGTCTTCTTCTCATCGCAGGTATAATTCGTGAACCCTAGATTCCGCTATAAAGGGTTAGATCACGTATTAAATCTGTTAAGCTTTTATGATCGATACGCACACCAATCCGTGTTCCTGGGACTCATCGTAGTTCCATCATCTTATTCATTTGAAAGAAAATTAACGATTTAGATTTTTGCTCCTAAAAGACATTTTTTCTCCCAAATGTCCCCCCCCCCCCCCCCAAATCAAATTCTTTCCCCTAAAACAAAATAACTCCTTCATTTAATACTCTCTCTCTTCCCCTTTCTTTTCTTTTTTTTCATAATTCTTTCTCTTTTTTTTTACCCAAGTATGTCAATATAAAAAAAACAGTGAATGTTTTTTTTGTTATGCTTTTTTTAATTATGTTTTTTTTAATAATTATAATAACAGTGAATGTTTTTTTTATTTCAAAATTTTAATTATGTTTTATTTCGGATTATGCTTTCATAACTCAATAACATTCACTTCCATTTAATTACTTTTAAATTACCATATTTGATCTGATTGTATTATACTTCATTGAGTAATTGTTTTAGATTAGAATGCTTCACTGAGTTAATTTTGATTAGAATAATTTTTATTATTATGCAAGTTCAGATTATGCTTTTTTTTAATAAATATTTGGGCATTTTCTGCTTTGAAAGATCATTGCAAATTCTTTAATAGACTCGCTTGATCATGCTTTTATGGACAAATCCATGCTTAATCCCTGTATTTTAGGTTTTTGTAGCTGCAAAATTGAATCTTGATCTGCTTTGCTGCAATTTCACTTCACGTATACATCACAACAAATTTTCTCTTTTAAATTCATACATGGTTAACTACATAAAAAACAAAAAATGGAGAACTAACTCATGCAGTTTGAGTTGTTAACCGTAACTCATGCAGTTAGAAAATGAATTGCAACTTATGTTAGACTCCAAATCAAAAAAGAAATCTCTTATGCTCAAGTCACACATAGCAAGAAATTTTCGATTCACTACTGTTGTAGATTCACAATACTATTTTTGAATCCCGAGCTGCTGACAAATAATCTTGCAATATTCAGACCAATAAATATCAAGGTCACTTCATAATTCTACTACATAGTACATCAATACATCAACATCTACTAGTAAATAAACATCTATATAAATTATCCCTTACTGTTTACATAATTTTTCATATGTTGTATCGTTACGAATACGTGCCGTAGGCACGTGCACATGGGCATACCTAGTATATAATAAAACACAAAGAAAGCTATCAAGTGGTTCTCCTTCAATCTCCCCAAAATCAAAGGCCCAGATCTAATCTCACAAAACACATCCCCCCCCCCAAGTTTCCCCACAAACTCAAATTCAAATCCCCCAAAACAACTCCTTCATTTATTTACTTATATATATATATATATATATATATATATATATATATATATATATATATATATATATATATATAGTGGCGGAGCCAGAATTTTTATCAACCGGGAGCGAAATCACAAGAACTAAAAAAATTTCCATTGCTGTTTGAAAGTTGAACTAAAATTAAAATTGTATCAAATAAATCCCTAATTTAGTATCAATAATCTGTCAATCAACAACATATGAAACCTAATTTATAAACTCCCAGTGGCAGAGCCAGAATTTTTATCCACCGGGAGCGAAATCATAAGAACAAAAAAATTTTCCATTGTTGTTTAAAAATTGAACTAAAATTAAAATTGTATCAAATAAATCCCTAATTTAGTATCAATAATCATTCAATCAACAACATAAGAAACCTAATTTACAAACCCCTAATTTATTATCAATAGTCAAACAACAACAATCATAAACTAATTTATAAACCCCTAATTTAGTATGAAAACCTAATTTATAAACCCCTAATTTATAAACAGAAACCTAATTTCCATTTCATTAATTTCTGATGTCTCAAACCTCCAAACAAGAACCTAGTTAATACCATTCAACAAAATATCATAAACTATGTTTTATGAAATTAATGAAAGTATAAATACCTCAAGTTTGTGCCAAGGTGGACGAAGCTCAGGCATATGTCATTTTAATAAACTAATTTTGAGGCAATTTTGTGTAAGATCCACTATAAATTAATGAGAGATCTTTATGAATTTTTGTTCACCTCCATGAGTACATTAAAATAATATATTCACTTGCTCAAAATGTTTATTGGGTAAAATCATTGACATGCTCAAAATTGGTGGGGGGGGGGGGCATTTACATGCGACTTGCGTGCAATCGCGCATTCTGCGAATACGAATGCTGGACCAAATTGACTATCTCATATGGGCTTCTTTTTCAACCCAGTTTTTCATTTTTTGGGGTTTTGGTAGCCATCTGTTATGGGAGAAAGAAGAACTGCTTGCAAGTTTTGGGCCGAATAAAGAAGCAATCTTGACTGTTGGCCCAAATAGAGACGCAGGCAGCAGTGAGAATGAGCATTTTCGAGGCCCAAAAGGAGCAGGCTTCATTCACTACAAAAGAAACTGGAATATCCGGCAAAACAACGCCGGCGCTTAAATATACCGCCGGGACATTCCCCGGCGCTTTGACGAAAGCGCCAGCGGGATCCAAAGAAACCCCGGCGCTTCATAATCAACGCCGGCCTATTAACAATCCCCGGCGCTTTCAAACGCCGGGGATATATCCCATCTGATAAAACCCCACACCCACCCTCTTTCTCTTTTCGCTTTCGCTTCTTCCCTCTTTCTCTTTTCGCTTTCGCGCTCAATTCTTTTCCCTCTTCGATTTCGCTATTAATCCGCGTCGATTTCCCTCTTTGATTTCTCTCCGAAACCCCCAATCTCGCTCAATTCTTCTCGGCTAAACCCTAAATCGATTTTTACCGATTGGCTAAACCCCCAATCTCGCGAACCCTAATTCGATTGGCTAAACCCCCAATCTCGCTTCCGCCGTCGTCGTTGTTCGCTTCCACCGCCGTCGTCCTCTCTCCTTCCGGAACCCTAGGTATGGATCTGCTCATTAGTTTGATTGAGCTACAATAATGATATGAGTTTGATTTGCTCATTAGTTTGATTTAGAATTATTTGGTGTTTTTTGTTGTTGTTGTTGTTGTTGTTGTTTATTTGATTTAGTTGAAACTGGGGAGCTTCACTATTTCGAAGAAAGCCAAAGAAGAGATCTCTTCCATTGGCGAAGATCTCTCTGTAAGTCATCTTTGCTTTTGCCCTTTCTTGTTTTTTGGGCGCAGACCCATTACATTGGTTGGATTGGGAAGGAACATTGATGGGTTTTGGTTTGTCTGAGTGAATGGTGTGACCATTTTGATTATGATGGTGTTGGGTCTTTTTAAAGGTTTTATTTTGCTTTGTAGGCTAATTTGCACTGCTGGTTGATTTTGATGTAAAAATTGGTTGAATTTGGGAGAAACATTGATGGGTTTTGATTAATTTGTGGGAGTGGTGGTCACTTTTGAGAGGGAAGCATAGATCTGGAGTTGCTGTCTTGATGAATTTCAGTATGCATGGAGTTGGTATATTATCTGTTATATTATTGGCAGTCCCTTTCTTCAGATACATTTATATTGACTTCAGATTATATATCACTTATACTTCAGCTTATATTTCAGATATACTTCAGATACTCCTGCATAGTGAAAGGGTTGAGTGTACTCAATTCACATTGTTATTTGTTTAGTGACACTTATGATAATTCTAATTTCATCTTTAATGTTATTTGTTTAGTGACACTTTTGCTCAAGAGGTAGATTGCTCTACTGGAGCCAGTGAGGAGGATACTTCTGATTATATCAATTGAGGGAAGTATTTGGTTCGATTAACATTTTTTTGAGTTTTGCGTCCCTTTGAATTTGTATATAGGCAGTGATGACTATTCTAAATTGACAAGTATTTTTTCCTTTACCCTACCCTCATCTTCAATTCTTGGCCTCTATTCTATCTCTCTCGCAGATATACATTTTTTTATTAGAAGAGGTGGGGGTGCATAAAAAAGGGTGGAACTAGTAGGCGTGGCAGTAACTGCAGCCCTAGTGACACACCAATTTATGCAAGACATACAGTAATACTTGATTCACCTGAATGTTTTGCAGCACTTATTTTGACTCAAATTTGTTCTGAGCCTATAATTTCTTACTATTAAATATATATAAGTCCCTTTTAGCAGTATATATATTGTTAAATTTGTTCTGAGCCTACAATTCAATTAACATTAAGAATTCATTCAATGATATGCAGGAAAGAAACTTGTTCAGCACCTTTCCGAGCTCCTGAGTTGTGGGATTGTCCAAGCCATGCCGACATTGATGCAAGGCCTGATATATGGTCCCTAGGATGTACCTTGTATGCAATAATGTAAGAATTCACTCCCTTGTCTTTCTTGCTTGTATGGCCATAAGGGTTATACCATATACAAGCAAATATGGTTTTTGATTATCTTTATGGCTTTTTATAGTGTTAGCTTTATGGTTGATGTCAGTTATCTTCCTTATTTCCTTTGTAAGATCTATGACAGCTTTATAAACTTATATGGTATATTGAAGTTTTTATTTAATTTCTCATTATAATACCTTAATCGGTCTCTATACTCAAAATTAAGTGACTGCCCATTAAGTGATTAAAAAAGGGTGAAATGTGTTGGAGATTAATCAACATCATGGGGATTAGATAAGGTTGGTTGTGGATGTGTTTTGTTGTGGAGTGTTGAGTGATTATAATTCTGGGATGTCAACCATCAGTTTTACATCATAACAACCAAGTTGGAGTGGTTGTGTTGATCAGGTAATTTATTTTGTTTATTAAGTTCTGAAGAAACCATTACTCGTCACATTGTGGTGAGTAAAAAGCTCATTCATTTTATTATATATTTGCAAATTAAGTTCTAATTTTTGATATAGTTGCTGTTCCTTTCAAAATTCATTTATTTTATGCCCATTCAATTATCCATTCTTACACACAGTAGTAGTTTCGAAACAGGATATATCATGAAGGTTCTTGTACCTAATATCTATATATGACAAATTTTGGGTATATGTTGATTATAATACCAGTTGGATCGTTAATTCAAGTTTATCAACTACTTTTAAGACAAATTTGTTATGTAAAGCTGCTATCCTGCCATGTGTTTCCTTTTGATGTTGTTAATGTAATTCATAAGCTGCCTGTTTAGTGTATATTTATTGAAGGTTGATTTTGCTATTAGTTGAGTATGAATGTTGGAAATTGGTCTTATAGACTTATAGTCCATATGAACTTATATACAGTGGAGTCCTGTAAGTGCATAAAGATTTTTAATTTCTTAGTTGGTGTTGTCCAATTTTAGTACAAAATCATTATTGCAGCAATGTGTTGGGTTGTGTTTGTTTCGTACTTAATCATTATTGCAGTTCCTCTGGTTCGTCTAAGCCATTGGTGTTGTCTCTTGGTTTGAAGGACCACTCTTTGGTAACATAAGCATATTCTTTGATATCACAGTCTTTTACTTTATCATATCGAAGGTATAATAAGTGAGAAAAGATATACATCCAAGTACTCTTCTCCTTATACTGCATTGAACTTGTGCTTTTGGTAAATACTTGATTTTTTTTCTTCTTTCTGCTAGATGCTCTGATACAAACAAAGCCTGATGTATCGTTGAATCATAAGTTGCTTCATGCTCTTAATTATGACGATGCGTGGATTGAATTATGTGTTGACCTGATAAACTTTTGTTGCTCTTTTGACAGTCGAGCAGAAAGGAACTAGCTAGTGATATTGAAGATCTGAAGAAAAAGATTGCAGGAACTGGTGAATAGATGCTGAGCCTAGCAACAACAGCATGCATAGAGTTGTAATCCTTCCCGTGTACTAATACTATTGTAACCTAGCAACAACTTCTACTTACTATTGAGCTGTGTGTGATTGAGCCTAGCAACAACTTCTACTTACTATTGTAGTTTTCACTATTGTTTATGAAAAAACTTCTACTCACTATTTGAAGTTGATAAAAACTTTATGTGATGTATATATCGTACTATGAATGAAAGATCTTTGTTTTATAAAAGTTTCAATGAGTCTTTGTTTGATTATTTGTGAGTTTCATAATTTGTGGATTAGTGTAGTTTGTGATAATTTGTTTTGGATCAGTGCGGTTTGTTTTATAAAAGCAAGAATAAAACATTCCCCGGCGTTTACCTAAGCCGGGGTATGTTCAATAACGGTAGAATTACTTGAAAACTGGAAATTAAATCCCCGGCGTTTATTAAATGCCGGGCATTCCTAAAACCAAATGCCGGGCATTCCTAAAACCAAGGCCGGCGCATTATTTGCGCCGGGGATTAGACTAAGATTCCCCGGCGGCGGAAAGGACGGCGCTTGCGGCGGCGTTTCGCAAAACGCCATCAACAAATCGCCGGCGCTTGAAAAGCGCCGGCCATTGGGGTAAAAAAACGCCGGCAATTGTAATCCTGTTTGTAGTGATTACAGGGGAAGCGGGTTTGGGAGAAACTTTAAAATTAGACTAGATAATCAAAATAATTGGTCGTATAATCAAAATCCAAGGTGAGCGGATACATGTGCATCCACCACTGTTAACCCCTAATTTATTATCAATAGTCAAACAACAACAATCATAAACTAATTTATAAACCCATAATTTAGTATGAAAACCTAATTTATAAACCCCTAATTTATAAACAGAAACCCAACCCAGTTTTTTATTTTTTGTGGTTTTGGTAGCCATCTGTTATGGGAGAAAGAAGAACTGCTTGCAAGTTTTGGGCTGAATAAAGGAGCAATCTCGACTTTTGGCCCAAATAGAGACGCATGCAGCAGTGAGAATGAGAATTTTCGAGGCCCAAAAGGAGCGGGCTTCATTACAGGAGGAGCGGGTTTGGGAGAGACTTTAAAATTTGACTAGATAATCAAAATAATTGGTTGTATAATCAAATCTCCCTGGGATACATGTGCATCCGCCACTGTATATACACACACACACACACATACACTTATGGAAATATAGATTTTTATTTACAACTAATTATTGTCATGTTATTCAAATTTGAGCTACATAATTGTTGATTTAGTATTTATGAGATTTTTCATATGTTGTATCGTTCTGAAGACGTGTCGTTGGCACGTGCCCACAGACAAATCTAGTATATATATATAATGTGATGAGATTCTTGACAAACTAGCTCTTCCAAGCAAAAATTCTTAAGCGTTGTCACCTTATGTAAAATATATGCATTTATGTGATGTCACATAATTAAGTATTACACAAGGCTAGCATACTCCTAAAACAATGATCCATAGATAAGTTGGCGGTCGGTTATATATATATAAAAGAAGGTTATGGATAAGTAGTTGTTATGATTAGCCCTAATTATTGTCTCCATCAATGTTAATTGAAATACTTAATTAATTTGCATCCGCCGTATTTAAACTTTTAATTGCTCGGCTTGACATACTAGCAATACATATATAAAAAACTTCAATCAAGATATACTTCGATTTACTTATGCGTTTATTAACTGTAAGCATAAGGCACATCTTCTTTTCACAATTCTCGAGTTTTAATTGGAGATTCTGGTTACACATTCTGGCCCCTTCATATGGAAGATCACCCATGCAAAAGAATTCTACCCATTAATTGCGTTTAAAATCACATGAAAATAATCTTAATTTTTCTCAATTTAGATATCTACGGTATGCTTTTTGAAAATCGAGAGAATTATATGGAAGTTGAGGAGCACTTATTATGAGAAGATTTAAAGATTCTCCATCATTTTCATATGATTTCTACTGCCTTTAGATACGAGCTCATCAAAATACATATCTCTAATCTCTAATATTATAATATTTCTAGTATAATATACGTGTGTGATGCACGTAAAAAAATTAAAGTCATTAAATTAAATGAATATATATCGAATAAGAAAAAAAAATTTATATTTGAATATTTTGATTTGGACTACACGTGCGGTGCACATTTATATTTATTGAATATAGTTTTGATGTATATTATACGTATTTATATGTTACAAAGTTAGGGTTTGTTTGTTACAAATCCCAACTCTCTCATTAAAATAGTAGAGATAATGGAAGAGTTGGGGTTTTCATTTGTAAACAACCTGTAATTTGGAGACTTTCATTTAACCATCTACCATTCATTTTTCAGTGGGAGTTATATTAACCATTCATTTACTTAACTGTTGTTAATTACCATAATATCTTCAAAGTTTAAATTTATTTACAACATAATTATTTACACAAGTGTCTATAAAATAAAAGTTTGTGACACTATAAGTAATTTGTAAAAAGTATCCGATGAGTAAAGGAAGGTCTTATTATTAACTACGTAAAAAAAAAAAAAAATTAAAACGTGCATTGCATGTGCAGTTACTAGCATACTATATGGTTCTTTTCAAAATTTGAGCGAAGGATTATGTAGAGAGACACTTGCTTTCAAAAAAAAAAAAATCAAAATTTTCTTCTTTTATTTCATATGAAATTATTTTTGTAACCAATTGGGCAACAAGGTAATATGTGCATATCTAAGCAGAATCACACATATTCAGAAGTGGGGTCATATATATTACGCAATGACTGAAAGGTTTTTATTAGGATGTTCGTGTATAAATCAAAGATGTAATTTCAGTCTCATCTACTATGGATACTTGATCACGGGATTAGGTTAAACTGGATAGAAATAAGATATAACTAGAATTAATTAGCAATGAGCTTAGCTAGGGCAATAAGGAAATTATATTATACTAGTATAATGCATGTACGATGCACGTCTATAAAAAAATTTAGTCTTTAAATTAAATGAATTTGTATATCGAATAAGAAAAGAAATATCAACTAAAACATTTAACTGCCAAAATAGCAGGCTTCAATAATAGAATCAGTGTGAACGATTATAGAATCAAACTTCAACAATACATAAAAGAGAAAAAATTAAAATTAATATGTAACCACTATTCTTTGGTCGATCCATACGAATGATTTTTAACCAAAGACTGAATAAACATGAACCACATACTTAGCTCAATATATATATGTGCACATTTATTGAGGTCAGTTTGCATTTGTTATAAATTTAGCATTGATGTACATGTAATGTACATGGCAGAGAGTGCTCTCTTCAACAATGTTGTAGGAAAAAGAAAATCCAAATACTCGCAACGTAATTAAGAAAATGTTACATTCTAAGGTTAGAAATTGAGTTAGGCCTCATGGTTAATAATCTAAAGCATTGCATAATCTATTAGACTGAACGAGATAATTAAGAGTACTTAACAATGAAGCATTACCAGTTAAAAAAACAATGAAGCATTTCAGAAAAAAGAAACTATATTCATTCTATTAGCATATCTGACACTATGAGAACTAATTTTTTCCAAAAATTAACAACAAAAGTATGCCATAAAAGTTTGTTAACGATAAACATAAATTTCTCAAAGCTGATAAAAAAGTTCAAATGAAACTATACTGCAAAGATGAGGAATGCTGATAAAAAATTTATACATCTGTTGATTCAAAAAATTTCAAAAAAAAAAATTCTATACATGTTATAGAATTTCTATAAAGAGTACAAAATTGCAACCAATTTAGTAACATCTGTTGATTCAAAATCTTTCAAAAAATATTCTATATATGAGTTTCTATAAGGAGCACAAAATTTCAACCAATTTAGGAATGCTGATAAATCTCACTGGAGGTCACATAAGGCATGAAGAGAGTTAATGTGGTCCTACGATCATCCCTTAAAGGGGGCCTAAAACTATACAATTATGGCAAGTATTATTCCTGAACTTTCATCCCGCAATGGCCTTGCTAGCCAACTCTTAAGCAACTGTTTGCCGAAGTAAGTCACACAATGATCTTATTGTCCAAATAAAGTTCTACCTTGAAAAAAATAAAAATAAATAAATAAAAGGCCATTTTTTAAGTTTCTTCAATTTGAAAACATAAATGTTGATATGTAAAGTTTCAAATAGCCGGATGTCCTCCATCTCTGTTATTCTCCAAAATTTTGAGGTTATCAAGGGCTGCTGCATCAAGTATCATATATAGCTTTCTTTTGCACTATCAAAGAAACTCATGCACTGCAGTTTTTTAAACTCGGCACATTTTAGCAATGCTTCATTCGGAAAGGCATTCTTTAAATAAAAAACACAGCCCCCAAAGCAGAAAGTGCACAACATCCATTCTGGCATGAGACCCTTCAATTAATAATTTGGTCCCTTCCTTGGAATTTTGGGATGCTGAGAAAACCATCGAGGAGATGAGAAATATTTATAAGATACTGAAACATTCAACATCAGAATTGTTGACTAATATAATGTGCTCTTTCATTATATTTTCCATAAATAGGTCTTGAATAAGAAGAAATAAAAAGTAACTCTAACCTTGGTAACGCTATGTTAATATGTAAGATTTTGTATGCTTTGTGAAAGCTTTTCCCACCACCTATAATGTCTTACAAAACATAAGTGAAATAAGAAAATGAAAACCATTCAACATTCATTAATGATATGATTAAATAATGCAAGAATAACCTTACTAACATAGTCAATAGACAGTTGTATACCATTAATTTGAAGTTCCATGACATTTTATCAATACATCCTTGTAGACAACATTTTTTGTATATATGCCTTGCTGACTTGCTAGATCTCCATTCTTGATTAAAAGTTTTGTAGAAGATCTCGAAACTCCTTAGAAAGAGCAACATATAATTGTCCATGACTGAATACATGATCCGGAAGATACACACCAACACATGAAATTGTTTGTCCTTACGACTTGTTGATTGTCAAGGCGAAACTAAGTCGTACTGGAAATTGCTTCCTTATGAGTGTGAAGGTATCCTTACATTTTCTTAAGGTTTAAGTGAGATTCGAAGAATAAATACTCTTGTACCATAGCAATGACCAGCCACTACTTCTGCATCGATTAAACTTGGAGTGAAGTTCTTACAAATTAATCTCGTCCTATTGCAAAGACCAATTTCTGGATTAATAGTTCTCAAAAGCATGATTGGAGCACCTATTTTAAGTGTCAACTTATGTGGTGGAAGTCCTCAAGGCGCAATAGAATTTAGATATTCTTGCTGATATAAATTATGTGTATCATTCTAAACTGTGTCAAACGAAAAATATGTTTTTCATCTCTAGAAAATAAATGTATTATTCCATCATTAATTTGGTTAACAGATTGATTAGTCAGAGTAAGCAGAGCTCTATCAGTAATATACTTCATGTGATGTGCATTAGAGCTCAACGAAGGAAAAATTATGTCGATAAAATTGTTTAATGAGTTTTCACCTTCCCATGGAATAACCATATCTCCTGGCACTCTAACCATTTCACTCTCAACATATGGTTCATTTCCATCGTCAATGCGTAGGAGATAGTTGGAAAAATCAGAATCCTCCTTGGCTCTCATATTTTCTGTCAACTGAACAACAATCACATCATTCCAAATTGCAGAATTAACTATACATGAGTCAATGGTTTGTGCTTTTGTACCATACTGTACAACTGGAAGAATTTGTTGAAAATCTCCACCTAGAACCATAACTTTTTCTCCAAATGGCAGTTCATTTCCAATAATATCTTTCATTGTCTTGTTTAAAGCCTCAAAAGCATGATGATGGGTCATTGTTGCTCCATCCAAAATGATAGCACTTTAGAGACGTAAAAGTTTTGCCTCATCAGATTGGATAGAGATCATACATGATGAAGTGGAACATAACTTTATAGGAATCTTGAATCTTGAGTATGTTGTACGACCTCCAGGCATCATTACAGTAGCTATTCCAGAGGATGCCGTTGCTAATACTATATGAACAATATGCCGCAAAAAAGATAAAATACAACGATAAAGAAATGTCTTTCCAGTACCTCAAGGACCATCAACAAAAAAAATTTTACTCTCAAAATAGTTATGAGTAAAGACATGATGAGAAGATTAAGTGAAATATCGAAAATGTTTTGATAATTGATACCTTCGCTTAATGTATAGTTTTCATTAGCTCTTCGATCCCTTCGATATTGGCGAAGTTTCTCTCTACGTTCAGCTATTTGTTGTTCATTCATTGTTGATATTCGATTATGCATAATTTTTTGATTTCTCGATCTTTCATCAGCCAATTGTTGCGCATTTATATTGGAGTGCCGGTTTCTTTGATATTGCCGATGCCTCTCTCTTTGTTCAGCTAATTGTTCTTCAGACATCGATAATCGTCGATTTCTAATATATTCTCGTTGTCTTCGTCTAAAATCTTCCAATTGAAGTGCAGTCATGTTGGCTCTTCTATTTAGCTCATATTGTCTATGTCTCTCTCTGCATTCATCAACTTTTGAAATTCTGATAATTGAGGTGTTTCAGTTGACAGTTGAATTTCCCGATTATATTGCAAGTCTTCTTCGTTTACTGATTCTATGCCATGCAATCTGTCCATCTTTCTTGATAGAAACAAACTTAAAAGTTAGCTTTATTATTGAACGAAAAAAAAACCACAGATTGGTATAAGTAGAACTTATATAATGTGATATAGGTTGGTATAAAGTGATCCAATTGTTGTAGCTAGAGTTGTAATGAGAAAAACAACAACTCCGATTTAGAAGTACTCAAACAACTCCGCTTTAGAAGGAAAATCGTTTTATACTTGATCCATCTATCATTCAATAAAAATAATAAAAATAAACACATCTCTAATCTTTAATCGCTAATCTATAATCTGTAATCTCGACAATGAAAATCACCATGAACATAGAAACTGGTGATAAATAAAAAAATCATAGCAACCAATGATAATAAAAAAAATCATCCACCTATTTAGATTACTGCATTTGCTATGTCCATGAAAATCACTATGAACATAGCAACTGATGATAAAAAAATCATCCGCTTATTCAGAAAATGACTGCAATCAACTGGATTATTATTTTCCTTATCATCTCTAATCTCTAAAACAGCAATTGTTATAAACCCATTATCATCTCTAATCTCTAAAACAGCAATTGTTATAAACCCATCAAACATACTACATTATAATGACTGCATTATGAGAATTTCTTGTACTATACATAATACATTACTAAAAGATACTACAACCAGAAAATAACTGCATTATGAGAATTTCTTGTACTATACATAAAGTAGCAAACAGAATGTATTCTCAACAAAATTTCGTATCAAATGAAAACCAAAAAATGACTGCAATCAACTGCATTATTATTTTCCTTATCATCTCTAATCTTTAAAACAACAATTGTTATAAACCCATTATCATCTCTAATCTCTAAAACAACAATTGTTATAAACTCATTATCATCTTTCATCTCTAAAACAACAATTGTTATAAACCCATCAAACATATACTACATTTAAATGACTGCATTATGAGAATTTCTTGTATATATTATACATAATACATTACTAAAAGATACTGCAACCAGAAAATGACTGCATTATGAGAATTTCTTGTACTATACATAATGTAGCAAACAAAATGTATTCTCAATCAAAATTAGGCAGGGGAATATGTAAGAATGTGGGAGTAAAGGTCTTGCCTCAGTACAATTTTGGAGTTTTAAAGTGGGAGCTATAGGTTCAAGTCTTACTTTGGTTGACGGCGCGGCGAAGCGACAATGCGGCGGGGCGACAGCATGGCGAAGTGACGGTGCAGTGGGGCAACGGTGCGGCGTAGCGACAATGGGGCGAAGCGACGGTGGGGCAAAGCGGCGACACGAAAATGCGGCGGGATGGAGAAGTTGTGGCACGGCGAAGCGACCGTGCGGCGGAGCAAAGGCGGGGTGTAGCAACGGTGCGGGGCAAAGTGACGTTGGGTTTTGAGAGAGAGAGAGAGAGGAACAATCGGCGTGGGGAGAGAAAGACACACACACACACACACACACAGAGGACATGATTAATTTGTACGGGTAGGTTACGTGTTTGATGAGTTAATATTGGAGATTTTGGTTGTATGTGCATTGCACGGGTCGGTAGATTTACAAATGACACTAAGGCCTTCTCCCATTATAGTATTAGAGATAAATCTAAGCAAAACCCACCTATAAAAATTGGTCAAAGAAGTTAACCCACCTTAAAAGTGGGTTAAGGCATAAAATCACCAAAGATTAATTAACTGTTAGTTTTTTTAATTACGTATAATATATATATTTGTATACGAAAAAAATATCCTTATACTGTTTAGTAATTATTGGAGAAACCCTAGCATTCATAGAACCCTAGATGAAGAGGACAATTGGGGAAGAGGGAGAAGAGAGATGTGATAGAATGAGGGCCCCATTTATATATGGGCATTTGAGATGGGTTTGCAGGTTTGCGGGTTTGGACCTGTTTTAATCGGAATGGGTAATCAACAACCAAGATCTAATCATTATATTGATCAATGTAGATCTAAATAAAACAAGATGGACGGCTCAGGTTTCATAAGAACATATTTATTCTTACTTTTATAATAGAAATATATATTTTTTATATATAAGTCGTCTTAAAATATTTATTACATATACACCCTTAATAATACATTTATATAAAAAAAATTTTTGCAAATACACCTCTAAATATTAAAATTTTCGAAAACTTATTTGTAAAAAAGTCAATCATTTCCTTCCTCATTCTTACTCTATCTACCATTACTTCACAAAATTAAACCCGAACATGCACTATACCTAAACTCAAACCCTTCCTCTTTTTACCCTCCGATCCCCTTCCTTTCTCTCTCTCATCTCTCTTCATCTCTCTCACCATCTGAAATCCAAATTAAATAAACTCATTAAATTGGAACCCGACAAACCTTTCAAATATAAACTCAAACCAACAAACCCATCAAATTCGAAGTCAATCCAACAATCTCACATATTTCTCCTCACCCTCTTTGCTTCCTCTCTCTCTTATCTTCATCTCTCACACCTACTCAAATCCAAATTAAAATAAAATATTAAATTGAACCCAACAAACCCTTCAAATCTAAATTCAAACCCAGCAAATTCAACAATTCGAATAATATCCAACAATCTCATTCCTTCCTCCTCACTCTTTTCACCTTTCCTTTCTTTCTTTTTCAAATCTTCTTTCTCTCATATTCCTTACATGTTCAAAATACATTTAAACCCGAAATCCGAAATTCAAAACCGGAACTCAAAACTGAATCCAAAATTCAGAGTACGGATATTTCTGTCATATACATTATATGTGCAACACATATATCACACATGAAAATTCTCAAACTCTTATCAAAACGTGCATCGCACGTGAAAAATACTAGTGATCTAAAAACTAACGGTTGACTAATGTCTTAACCATGAGCTTAGGTGATTTTCTTCGTAGACCCCCTTTGGAGATGATCAGAGTGTTTTGACCACTTTTTTTTTAAATAAACGGTGACCCCGCCACCGCTTCATTAATGATAATTAACAAAACTCAGAAGTACTAATTACATAATAACTACTACTAACTACAACAAAGTCTAGGTCATCAACTACAATAACTCTTACAACTTCTAATCAAAAGCGAGTAAGTTACAGAAACATCCATATGCCGTCAAGACCACTCCCTCATCTAATGAGATAGATTACTCCTCCTCCTCCCTTCGCAACCTCTTCTTTGTCCCAGCATTATTTGCCCACTCATGAATGGAAGAATAAATCTTATGCATCATAACAGGATATCTATTGTTAATATTACGAAAGTACAATTCATTTCGGTCTAGTCAGTCCCCAAATTGTAGATGCTACTGCGATATCCCAGGCTTCTCTGTTCTCTATTGGAATAGACTTATTGCTTTACTCCCCCCAAATATCATGAGTCGAAATTGGGCAAGTTAATAACCTGAAGCCTAAACAGACAACCTCCCACTCCCACGTAATCTTATCCCTTGGAATAGACTTATTTGGTGTCTCTATGTAGTGCTATAGTCTATTGAAATTAAACTTGATTTTGAGTTAAGCTTAATTATGGGTTCATAATCCAGACCCAAAATTAAGCCCAAGTTCTAGAGATTCTCTAGAAACATCATAAAATATTATCACCTCCTCTATATGTTCTAGAGAATTCTATAAAATAATTATCTAAAGATTGTGTAGAAAATTCTAGGAATTGTAAGACATAAAATCTAGATATTATGGTAGAGAGTTCTAGAAAGATATTTTGTAATCTTGGAGCCTATAAATAGCTCCCTCCTCTCCCATTTGTAAATAAGTTGAACAAATAAATAAAAAGCAAGTTAAAGAAAGAGTGTTCTTCATAAGTTCTCTAATTCTCTCTAAAAATCTTTCAAGTATTTTCTAAGTATTCTTCCATATCATTCTTCATACTTAGAGGGTTTCTTCTCTTGGTTTCGCTCGGGTTTCTCGGGTATTACGGTCTTGGGCTAGTGCTAAGCACTATCGAAGTTTCTCTACATGGTATCAGAGCCATTCTAATCTTGTGCTCATCAAGATCGGGGTTTAAGAGAGCTCGGTTTATTCTAAGTATGGAATCAATGGGTCGTGTCGTTGGATTGGGAATGGAGATCTTAAACCAATCTAACTACCGGTTATGGAAGTCATGTACGGAGTCATACTTGGTTAGTGAGGACTTATGGGATGTCGTCGGCGGTAGTAGCACAACACCACCAAGGGGAGATGCTGCAACAGCGGAAGCGACAAAGGAGTGGACACGGAGAAATGCCAAGGCGGAGTTTGCTTTGAAGAGGTCAATATCCTCGGGAGTATTTGAGCATGTCTCAAGGTGTAAATCCGCTAGTTCGATTTGGCAAGCTTTAGATCAATTGTTCAACAAGAAGAATGAGGCTCGGCTACAATTATTAGAGAACGAGTTGGCGAATGCGAAGCAGGGGGAGTCTTCAATCTCAGAGTTCTTTATCAAGGTAAAAAACCTTTGCTCAGAGATTAATACTCTTAATCCGGAGGAGTCGATTTCAGAAGCTCGGATGAAGCGCTCTATTATTCGTGGTTTACGACCCGAATATACACCGTTTGTTACTTCAGTTCAAGGATAGGCTACACAACCTTCCTTAGAGGAGTTCGAAAATCTACTAGCTTCGCAAGAATCACTAGCCATGCAAATGGCGGGAGTTAAAGTCAATGATGACTCGGGGAGCGCGTTTGTAGCTCGGAGGCAACAAAGTTTTAGAGCCAAGTTCAAGGATAGTGATACAAAAAATAATGATGGACGAAAAAGATCTTTTATGGGAGACAAGAAGCGATTCAAGTGCTACCGGTGTGGAAAACTTGGGCACTTCAAAAAGGATTGCCGAGTTAAGTTGAAAGAAACAAATATGGCGGAATCAAAGGGTCACACCGAAGACGAAGAATGGGGAAAATGTTTCACGGTGGAGGCTGCATCTTTAGGTACATCCACAACTAAAAATCTTGGAAATAATTGGATTGTGGATTCTGGTTGTAGCCATCATATTACCGGAGACGAGAAGTTATTTTCTAGTCTTCAGTGTCATGACGGGAAAGAAGCCATCATTACCGCGGATAATTCAATCCACCGCGTTGAGATGGAAGGGACTGTTGTCATTAAAGGAGATGATGGAAGCCCAATAACTCTCAAGAATGTATATCATGTTCCTGGAGTAAGGAAGAATCTTCTCTCTGTGGTAAATGCGGTGGACTCAGGTAACTACGTTTTATTTGGCCCAAGTGACGTCAAATTCTTAAAGAATATTAAAGAGTTAAAGGCGGATGTGGTTCACACCGGAGCACGAGTTAAAGATCTATATGTTTTATCGGCCTCCAACTCATATGTTGAGAAGATGAGCACCAATGATAATGTCTTTATATGGCATGCTAGACTTGGTCATATAAATATGACTAAGCTCAAAGTTATGGTAAATAAGGATTTGGTTAATGGGCTCCCAAGGTTGAAGATTCAAGATGACGGAAAACTTTGTGAAGGTTGTCAATATGGAAAATCACATAGGCTTCCATTTGACAACTCCACTTCACGATGCAGCCTCCGTTGGAGAGGATCCATAGCGATTTGATGGGTCCAACAAGAACACCCTCCTATTCCGAATTTCGTTACATGTTGTTGTTCGTTGATGATTTCTCACGGTACACCTGGGTATACTTTGTGAAGGAAAAATCAGAAGTATTTTCAAGATTTCAAGAATTCAAGGTTACCGTGGAAGGCGAGTTATGTCGGAAGATCAAGACCCTAAGGACGGACAATGGAGGAGAGTTTATGTCAAAGGAGTTCCTCTCTTTTTGTCAAGAGCATGGTATCAAGAGGGAATTTACATGCCCATATACACCTCAACAAAATGGAGTAGCAGAAAGGAAGATCCGACATCTAAGCGAAACGTGTAGAAGCTGGCTACATGACAAGAATTTGCCTAAAGCCTTATGGGCGGAAGGCATGAGATGTGCAGCATATGTCATCAATCGAATGCCACTAAGTCCGAATAACATGAAGTCTCCTTATGAGATGGTTCATGGGAAGAAGCCAACGGTGAAACATCTCAGGATATTTGGATCAATCTGCTACGTCCATGTGTTCGACTCTCAGAGAACAAAGTTGGAGGCAAAGGCGAAGAAATGCATATTTGTCGGTTATGGTGAACAAAGAAAAGGGTGGAGGTGCATGGATCCTGAGACACATAGGTACGTCGTGTCTCGTGATGTTGTCTTTGACGAAGTTTCCTCATATTATGGACAACCTCAAGTCTTGGTCGAACAAGAAGGTGGAGATTCCTTCAAGGTTGATGAACCAGTTCCTCAAATGCCAAGTGAGAGCGGAAGTCTTGAAAAAGAGACGCAAGGTGAAAGGGGGAGAACAAATCAAGAGGAAGATGATGATGAAGATCATGGTTCCATGGCTAATCAAAGGCCTAAAAGGAACATTGTTAAGCCTGCCCGGTTCAGAGATGAAAGGTTTGTCACTACTTACTCATGTTATTTTGCCGCTCCATTAGATGAAGAAGAGCCATCATCTTATGATGAAGCTAAAGGTGTTCAAGAGTGGGAGACCGCAATGGAAGAGGAGATGAATGCCCTTATAAAGAATGAAACTTGGGATTTGGTTCTGAAAACCAAGGATGTTCAACCCGTTTCATGTAAATGGGTGTATCGAATTAAGCGGAAAGCGGATGGAAGCATTGATAGATTTAAAGCAAGGTTGGTTGCTCAGGGGTTCTCTCAGAAGTTTGGAGAAGATTATGATGAGACTTTCAGTCCTGTGGCTAAGATGACTACGGTACGTTTACTTCTATCTTTAGCCGCAAGCTTTGGTTGGAAGTTATGGCAACTAGATGTAAAGAATGCGTTTCTATACGGTGAGCTTGATAAGAGTATCTTTATGGAGAAACCACTTGGTTTCAAATCACGAGAGCATCCTGATTATGTGTGTAAGCTTAAGAAGGCCTTGTACGGGTTAAAACAAGCTCCTCGAGCATGGTATGGAAAACTTGCTCAATTCCTTCAGTTTTGCAGTTATGTACCATCAAATTCGGATCCAAGTCTATTCTTCAAGAAGAATGGAGGAGTCAACGTGGTAGTTCTTCTTTACGTGGATGATATGATAATCACCGGGAACGATGATGCTGAAATTGCTCGTCTACAAGAGGATATGTCGGTGAGGTTTGAGATGAAGAAGTTAGGTGAGTTGAATAACTTTCTTGGTTTGGAGGTTGAAAGGGTAAAGGATGGAATCTTCATCGGTCAACAAAGCTATGCAAGAAGGATTGTTGAGAAGTTCAGGGTACACGAAGGAAAGACACGTACTACTCCGATGGATGTGAACATAAGGCTTAAGCGCGATGAAGGGTCCTTGCTACCTGATCCTCGACCTTATCGCTCTCTTGTGGGAAGTCTTCTATATTTAACCATTACAAGACCTGACATTGCCTTCGCGGTAGGTCTCATAAGCCGTTTTATGCAAAAACCAAGGAAACCACATTTAGAAGCAGCAAAGAAGATCTTGAAGTATGTGAAGACAACTCTTGGCATGGGTTTGGTATACAAGTACAATGCCAAGGTTTCTCTTTATGGTTTCACCGATGCTGACTTTGGTGGAGATCTAGATGATCGAAAATCAACATCAGGTTATGTGTTTTTATGTGGAGACACAAGCGTGTCGTGGTGTAGCAAGAAACAAGGAACGGTGTCATTGTCTACCACTGAAGCAGAGTATAAAGCTTCAACACTCGCAGCTCAAGAGTGTACATGGCTTCGAAGACTCCTTGAAGATTTGTTCGAGCCAATCAATAAGTCGGTTGCAATTTATGGAGATAATCAAAGTGCTATCAAGTTGGCTAATAATCCGGTGTTTCATGCAAGGACGAAACATATCGAGTTAGAGCATCACTTCATAAGGGAGAAGGTGCTTGATGGAACAATTGAAGCTTTGGAAGTTCGAAGCGATGACAACGTTGCAGATATCTTCACAAAGTCATTACCAAAAGGTAAATTCGAGTTACTTCGCTCGAAGCTCGGTATGGTTGACAAAATCAAGTTTAAGGGGGAGTATTGAAATTAAACTTGATTTTGAGTTAAGCTTAATTATGGGTTCATAATCCAAACCCAAAATTAAGCCCAAGTTCTAGAGATTCTCTAGAAACATCATAAAATATTATCACCTCCTCTATATGTTCTAGAGAATTCTATAAAATAATTATATAAAGATAGTGTAGAAAATTCTAGGAATTGTAAGACATAAAATCTAGATATTATGGTAGAGAGTTCTAGAAAGATATTTTGTAATCTTGGAGCCTATAAATAGCTCATTCCTCTCCCATTTGTAAATAAGTTGAACAAATAAATAAAAAGCAAGTTAAAGAAAGAGTGTTCTTCATAAGTTCTCTAATTCTCTCTAAAAATCTTTCAAGTATTTTCTAAGTATTCTTCCATATCATTCTTCATACTTAGAGGGTTTCTTCTCTTAGTTTCGCTCGGGTTTCTCGGGTATTACGGTCTTGGGCTAGTGCTAAGCACTATCGGAGTTTCTCTACATAGTCTATAGTGCATAATAACGGTGTAAAATCGATTTAAATTTTTTTCAAAAAAAGTTAATATGCAGCAAGAGATTGTTTTAATTGTCTTGATGTTAATCAAACCATATATTTTTCATCTAGTTTACAAAAGCAGTACAAATGTATAGGATAAAATCTATCGAGATCAAGCTGGTGCAAGTGGTAATTAAATAACAACAAGTGGCTAATATAATGCACTGCTGTGGAAAAAAAAAGATATATATTTGTGGATCTATCTTGTCCATAGATCTACCCTTACATACATGATGGCTACCAGATTCCGACAGAGAAAGAAAAAAATAAGCGCTACTATGAGATACATAGCACCGAAAAATAGGAGGTACATAGTAACACCGGCTACATCTATATAATAAAACACAAGAAAAAGCCATCAAGTTATTCACATTCAATTGGAAGAGAATCAGGAATTTAAATTTATTTTCTAAAAACATATTTTCACTCCAAAAAGTTTTTTCCCAGAAAACAAATTATTTTCCCCAAAATTAAAAAAAATCATTATTTTATTACTATCTCTCTCTTCTTTCTTCATTTTTTCATATTTCTCTCTCTCTCTCCCTCTCTCCTCTCATTTTTTCTTTATTTACTTGGAAATTTAGATTTTTCAGATTACAGGTTTATAAATTTTCGGAATTTTTATATTTTAATTTATTGCTCATGTTAAATTGAAAAATAACAAATATCTCTTCAACAGTTAAATTTTATCATTTTCTACTCTCAAATTTTTAAGAAGTTGGATTTTACACCTCCATTTATAATTATTTTTTAACATATGCTAATGGAAACATGGACTTTTATTTACAACTAATTATTGTCATACTATTCAAATTTGAACTACATAATTGTTATTTTACTCTTTAAAGGGTTTTTCGTGTGTTGTATCGTTCTGAAGACGTGCCGTAGGTACGTGCCCACGGGCAAATCTAGTATATACATAAAACTCAAAGTTTCACTTGAAAAAAGTTCGATAAATTCCAACATAAACGATAAGATTCTCAAGTGCGCACACCTTCATTTCCGTTGCAAGTTGCAACCAACCAGAAATAAATCAAAATTTGACAAAGGAATTGGATATAAAGGTGGTACGTACGTACATACAATTTGACAAAGAAGAACAAACCCACAATGCATCTCTACCAAAAAAGCAGACTCTCCCCCTAGATTTAGCAAGCAGCACAAAACAAAATGAAGGACAAGAATGGGTGCACCCACCGCCCATAGGAAGAATTACAACAGGAATTTTCTTTCTGCAGGTGAGACCCAACCCACATGCATAGCCGCATAATTTTTTTATTAGAAAAAATAAATAAATTAATCTCTGTTACATTCCATCAAAAAGTGAATTTAAATTCTCACCCTACATATGTACTAATATTTTTTGGAATTTACACAGATTAAGACGAAAGATATGATGAAAAACTGCAGAAATAACCGTTACTTATCTATATAATAAAACACAAAGAAAGCTATCAAGTGGCTCACATTCAATCTATCCCAAAATCAATGGACCAGATCTACTCTCACAAAACATATTTTCCCGCCCAAATTTCAAACTACACAAATTCAAAAACACACACTCTCCCTCTCTTTTCCAAAATACCCACCGGTCTCTATCTTTCTCACTCCGTCTCTCACTTTTCCCGCTCTCTCTCTCTCACCGACTCACTCTCTACCATAATATATATGCAGTTCTGAATTTATATGCAGTTCTGAATACGTGCCGTAGGCCCGTTCCACGGGCATACCTAGTATATATATATATACTAGGTATATATATATCTTAGTATATACCTAGTATATACCTAGTATATATATATATATAGTGATGTCATTCATTACTGTTCTATAATTGAAGCAATTGATCTGTATATAAGAAGGGGTGATTAACTTTGACGTTCTAAATAATAAAACACAAAGAAAGCTATCAAGTGGCTCACATTCAATCTATCCCAAAATCAATGGACCAGATCTACTCTCACAAAACATATTTTCCCGCCCAAATTTCAAACTACACAAATTCAAAAACACACACTCTCCCTCTCTTTTCCAAAATACCCACCGGTCTCTATCTTTCTCACTCCGTCTCTCACTTTTCCCGCTCTCTCTCTCTCACCGACTCACTCTCTACCATAATATATATGCAGTTCTGAATTTATATGCAGTTCTGAATACGTGCCGTAGGCCCGTTCCACGGGCATACCTAGTATATATATATATACTAGGTATATATATATCTTAGTATATACCTAGTATATACCTAGTATATATATATATATAGTGATGTCATTCATTACTGTTCTATAATTGAAGCAATTGATCTGTATATAAGAAGGGGTGATTAACTTTGACGTTCTAATTATTGTAACAAACCAATCAAGACATTGTAAGTAATCTATTTTCTTCTTTGACGTTATGATTAACTTTGATTATATTTTTTTTTAAAATACGAACATAATATTAACTACTATGATCTATCTTCTAGAAACTGTAGAGTAATGGGAACATGCATGTGCATAAGGTGGCTTGAAGACATGGTTGGCCTTTTGTATGTGCATAAGGTGGCTCAGGTTAATACCCAGGTAATGAATGCACTGTTGGTGTTTTTTCCATATAAATCACAATCAATTTTTGGAAGTGTACCAGTTACTTGGATTTACTGTCATGTTATAATTAGGCTTATATAATTGGCCCTAATTGGCCCAACAAATTAATTGGCCCGTCAACACGTGGTACCAGAATTTTTCATGTATGGAGAGATACTAATTGGCCCTATTTGCCTTATTATAATTAGTGGCATATTATCATACTCTGATTTTGGAGATTAACTCCTCAAAACTCCATTCCCAACATAGCTTAAGGACTCTAAATAATACAAAGCTAAGAAAACAAAACTCCAATTATCTTACCTTAACTACCTTAAAAAAAATATGATGACCAAAACAACTGTAGGGGGTGTTCCTCAGATGGTAGAGCTATTTTCATTTATAATTTGTTTGCAAATAAAATCAAAATTTGCATATCAAGGTTCTAAATGTTGCACAGTTGTCAATAGTGCAAGTAAGCTTGAGGATAAAAGATTTAAACAAATCTATAAATATGACAATTTGGTTTTACAAAAGGGTAAAAACCTATGAAAGTACCATTGTATAAACTTATTTTTCATTTTAAATTTGTGTGTAGCTACTAATTACTAACTACATCTGGAAGTTAATTATTTTCATATAAAAGTGTGTAAATCACGAAGCATATAAAAGTGTCCATATCATAAAGGGAAAGGAGATAGACTGGTGAGCTATCTGACATCTTTTCATATAGGAAAAGGGGATTGGCAATAATACAGCTTAGACCTCTACATTGTTGCAAAAATTTTAGAGTGTACAAAAATAGCATACATAAAATGAGTAAGTTGACGCAGCCCCCAAGCACAAAATGAGCAAGTCGACGCAGCCCCCAAGCATAAAATATGGAAGGGTAAATTCAAGTAGTTTCTAAAAGCTGTTAAAAGTTTTAACTGATCATATCAATATCACAGTTTCATATGAAAATTCATGTAGCATTACTTGGCCAGGAACATAACTTCAAATAGCATTAGAGAGGTCAATTAGAGAACATCCAACCACAACTCAAAACAGGATTTCTCCATGCCTCTTATGTAGTGTGTCTTGTGTCTTGGTTGACAATAGTTGTGTTAAACTTAAACCTCTTACAGCTAATGATATGAGTTTCCAGCTAATCGTCTCATTGAAACCAGACAAACCACCTACTTGCTTACAAAGCAGAGCCTGACATGACTCCCAAACGTGCATTGTAATATTTTATGAACTTCAACCTAAAAAGGTATGGTTGTATCATGTTTGCAAAAAGTCTATGATCAACCCAAACAGTCAATTTATGTCTATTGGAAAAATGTGATTTCAGTTTATACATTAGCCTAAGAAAAAACATGAGATTTCAGTTTATAGTTCAATTTATGTATCTGTACCAAAGCCATGGGCGGATCTTAGCGCCCCCCCCCCCCCCCCCCCCCCCCCCCCCCCCCCCCCCTAAAAATTGAGTTGTATTATTTGGCCACCACTGCTAGAATTAATATGCATAGATGCCTTGTTCAATCCACCGAAAAGAAAATTTTTAAAACTCAATGATTCATTCACTCATTCATTGAACATAATAGAGATAATTCATTCAGTCATTCACTCATTCTAGAACTCAATGATTCATTCATTCATTCATTACTTAATTGCTTAATTGTAACTCAACGAATTTTCATTGTGACCAATTTGATTCACTCACTCATTCTAGAACTCATAACAGAGACTAATCCATATATCAGAGACTAATTCTAGAACTGAATGAATGATTTTAGAACTGAATGAATAACAGAGACTAATCCATATATCAGAGACTATATATATAATTGTGTTGATCTGTATGATTTCACTACTTTTGCTTCATGAGGTTCATAGATTACGTTCTCGTGATTAAACTTTTGTCACTATTACTATCTCCAATAGTGGCAATAGTTAAAATGATGCCGCTATCCCCAATAGCGTGAATAGTTAAAATGATGTCGTTGTTGGCATTGACGGCAACATGCGTTCGCACGTAGTTCGCACCAAGTGAATACTTTCCCTTGTGTGCATAAAATGTGTCTTTAAAAGTGTTGCCGCTAAATGGTTCCGATTTAACCCCATTTTTAGCCATATCAAAAAGTAAACTCTCTCTTTTTTTATAAGGAATTTAACAGATATTCTTATTTGTTATCTAAATTTTCGGCATACCCTCGCACATATGATCTGTTGCATCTGGATGGCCTTTTCACCGCTGAAAGTCACAGGTAACATGTTGATAAATAAATGCTCAATAAAATGAATTATTTCTACTGGACTTGCGAAAGTCGGGTTGTTATACACAATTAGAGGGTTTTATGCGCCCAAATAGATGGGATAAGGGTGAGGGTTATCTGATTATTGATTAAATTTGGGAATAGTAGGCATGTAACTAATACACCTGTAAGAGTTGAAGTAAATAATCTTAAAGCTTTAAACTTTAAACTGAACCTCTTCAATATTATACATCAGAAGTTCACTTGAAAATCACCATCCTATATATCCATCATTCTGATTTTACAAAAGTGGGCAAGATATCTTCCAGATTCACTCACTCATTTAGTCATTCTAGAATTGAATGATTTTTCAGCACATTGAAATGAGGAAATTTGACAATTTGAAAATACCTAGATGGTGAAATCGGTGAAAAAAAAGACCAATTTGCCTCTTTGAAAGAAAAGAGGAAATTTGTAAACCCCAAACCTAGATGAAATTTGAAAAGAGGAAATTTGTATACCTGAGATGGTAAAATCGGTGGTCGGTGACGGTGATGGGTAGAGCCGAAGTTGGATGGCGTCGGGGTTGGCGTTGAAGAGGCGCCGGAGTCGGGGTTGGCGTTGAAGAAGCGCCAGAGTTGGGGGGGTGGGGGGGTGGGGGGTGAAGAGGCGTCGGTGACCGTGAGGCGTCGCTGAAGAGAAGTCGGGGTTGATCACTGAGGAGGCGTCGACTGGAGGTGGGGGGGACTCTGAAGAAGCGCCAAAGGTGGGGGGAGGGAGACACTGACAGAAAGCGGGGAGAGAGAGAGAGAGCGGTAAGAGAGAAGGAGAGAGTGAGTCGGTGAGAGAGAGAGCGGGAAAAGTGAGAGACGGAGTGATAAAGATAGAGACCGGTGGGTATTTTGGGAAAGAGAGGGAGAGTGTGTGTTTTTGAATTTGTGTAGTTTGAAATTTGGACGGAAAAATATGTTTTGTGAGAGTTGATCTGGTCCATTGATTTTGGGATAGATTGAATGTGAGCCACTTGATAGCTTTCTTTGTGTTTTATTATATATATATATATATATATATATATATATATATATATATATATATCACTTGCATCGGTTTGACGTGCGTAGTACGCACTGTCTAATTTAGGTGCGCACTACCCATCAAAAGATAGGAGTAAAATCACTTTTATCTTTTGGATAGGAAAGTGGAAAGATGAGAGGATTAATGAGTAGAAGGACGGACACTCTTGAGGAAAATGTGAAGTGGTAAGTCAGGTTGCATGTTTTGTTACGAATGTGAATTGTCAAGTTGTATGTTTTGAGTGGATATTTCCTCCACCTTTGTAACTTTTCAAGCTCTGCAAGTGAGTTGTATGTTTTGAGTGGATATTTCCTCCACCTTTGTAACTTTTTCAAGCTCTGCAAGTGTTTGAAAATTGAGGCCAATTAATTAAATATAAGAAGAAGAGGAAGCTAGTGGTAAATTATTAAGGTAGTGCAAGTAGATCTCATGTACATGCAAGGTGTTTTTATCTCCTTTTAAGGGAATGACACTATTTTATGGCATGCATGCACTTTGCTTGTTGCTTACTCTATATTTTTTTAAAAGAAAATATGAAATAATCTATAATATCTATTATAATAAGAGGGTTAGAGTTATCGTTTGTAAATCTACCAACTTACGTGCATTGTTCGTATATAACTAATATAAAAGAAGTCTCATGTTCAACAGTTCAAGGCATCGGAAATTTTGCTTTTTTTTAAATTAAAAAAAATACATTTTAAAGACATGCATTGAACGTATAAATTACTAATAAAAATATAATGAGACAAAACCTCATCTACTAAAGTAGGGAAAGATCATTTCTCAAATACTATCCAATAATAAGAGTGGAAGTAGAAAGAGAACAAAATACATACAAGAAAAAATAACAATATACACTAGCCAACGATTAAAAAAAAAAACAATATATATCTCTAATCTCTAATCTCTAATATTATAATGGGAGAAGATTTTAGTGTCATTTGTGAATCTATCAACACGTGCATACGTGCATAATTAATATGAAGGAAGTCTCAGGTTCGAGTCCGCACTACGTCAGATTTTTTACTTTAAATTTTTTAATATATTAAATGTACATCACCCGTCTAAATTGCTATCTATATATCTATAATATAATGTATAATCTATCAATATCTATCTATCTATATTATAATGGAAGAGATGGAGTTGTAAATCTACCTACTTACATGCAACTCCAACTCTCCCATTATAGTCTTCATATTTACTTTTAAAAATATATAATCATATTTATTAAGACAAATATAGCAACTTTAAATCAAAAATTTTTACTTTAATTTTTTTTAAAAAAATTAATACGTACATCGTCCGTGTATATTACTAGTATATCTCTACTATTATAATGGGAGAAGGGGTTAGTGCCATCTGTCATTGTTGTCATTTTGAAGCCAACACGTGCAGCGCACGTGTTGACAAAATAACCCACTTTGGTAAATATTTTCGGAAGTGGACCAGTTTGGTAATATTTTCGGGAGCGGATCAGTTTGGAAATTATTTTCCTTTTTTTTTTGTCTTTTTTCCTTCTTTCTCCGCATGCACGTGCGAAAGTGGACCAGTTTGGTAAATATTTTCGACAGTGGATCAGTTTGGAAATTATTTCCTTTTTTTATCTTTTTCCTTCTTTCCCACGTGCATCGCACGTGCATGATACTAGTATATAGAGAGAGAGAAAGAGTGTGTGTGTGTTTTTAAACTGGGGCCAGGACCTAGTGGGCTCCAAGTTAAGGTTTGGGCCAAGTTGTCCAATAAAACTAGAAACTCTAGCTCTAGCTATAGCTGTAGCCCAGAATCATATTGAAGAGAAGCTCAATTTGGTGTGGGAAGCATGTGAGGTTGTGGGCCCATAGAGCATGGAATTCAAACTCTTTTATCAAAAAAAACATAGCCTTAATAAAGAAAGGTGGCCAGCCAAAATCTGCAAAGTTCCACCTCCTGTCCTGTCTTCTTCGTCCCTTGTTGGTGCAGCTTCTACATACTCGGCAACGACAACCAAACATGTCAGATTCCCAACCTCAGGCCCCTTCTTGCCCTTTAGGGGTGTGTCCAAAATTCCTCCATTATTTGAGAGAGCGAAGAAGAAGAAAGGGGGGAGGAGGTAGATCCACTAACGGCCATCTCCTCCCGCCCGGCCCCGTCCAAACAAAAAGTTCATAAGTTTGAAACCCCTTCTCTTGAAGATGAAGATGAGAGAGGTAGAATGCCTACTCTATATATGTTGGTTTTGTAGAATCATGAATTTGGAACAACTGATAGGATAAATGACATGTACAAGATACACTCGTGAGACACCACTTGTTTCGTACTACATACATAAGTTGCATTATGTAACAAAATAATTAAGCGTGCACGTGCACACACATACGAGACAGACAAAACACAACAAGTAATCCTATATATATTCATTCATCGGTTCGAGACATGGTTATTGTGATTTAACTTCGTTATATTGTTCATGTTCATGCATCAAACCAACCCCTGCATGTTCTATATATAAGAAGATCGAAGAAAAGAGAAGCTTTTAAGTTTTAAGAACAAGTAGCTTTTAATAAGCATCAGCCCGCCCTAAGGCAAAAGACATGCCACCCATAGAGTAATGCTACATCAACTACCAACTTCACTATATTTTCCTTCACTATCTTTGATGGCACACTCCAATAGGTGGAAGAAGAAAAGTAGGTAGGAGAATTCTACAGTAGAAGTGTGTCACCTAAGATAGTGAAGAAAATAGTAGTGAAATTTGTAGTGGATGAAGCATTATTCATTTCATAAAGCCATCTCATTGAAATCTTACTTCTCCAAAGAAAAATTTAGGTGTAAAACTAGTAAATATATTTCTTGAATTAACACACAATCTATGACTTTAACTCAAAAAGAAGTCTTAAAGATCGAGAGAAATCGGAAAGACTTGGATAGTCCATATATACACATTAATTCCAGCCCAAAAGGTTTGGTCACTTGGCTTTCAAAATACAATAATGCTCTCCAAACACATCATTTACCAAAATAATAATAATAATAATAATAATAATAATAATAAAATCAATCTTGTTCAACTAATATATAGAGAGAGCATCATTAACCGCTTTTCCTGCCATATGTAATGAATCGACTGTATTCATACCAAATACTGTTACATTTCATTATCTTTCTATATGCCATATGTACCAATATATATGATGTATCAGCTAAAACACTGGAGGGTTAATGTTAACACATGTAGATAAACAACAAGTTCCTTACTTTTCAATATATGTTGTCAGGGATCGTCGGAGCATCACCTGAGTGTCACAGCATCACCGGCATCATCACACAGTTGGGTGGATGAGAGGATCAGAATGGGTTCAGAGTATAAGGGTCTATAGTAGAGTATCAGTAGGATATCTGAGTATCAGTAGTTTACGTGCTATACGCACGTTATTGTAATTGAAGGGTATAGATGGCGGGATGGCTGAAGAGTGTGTTGTGTATGTAAATCTCAGATTGGCTGATAGTGTAACTGCCTTCCCTTGCCTATATATAGGCTGTAATCGATTCTAGAAGGAATATAAGAAAATATCTCAATTCTCTTCTCCAAATTCCTCTTCTTCTCCTTCCTCCCAATCTCTTCTTCTTCCTCCCAATCTCTTCTTCTTCTCCAAAAACTCCATTATGGGTAGACCCAGATCTAGTCGAGGTCAGACTTCTGACAATCTGGTATCAGAGCTAGAACCGATCGATGGTGATGGACGTGATGAAGGAAGCACAACCTTAGAAGGAGATGTAGCAGATCTCCAGAGCCACATGGTGGAAATGCAGCTGAAGACAGGGTACCTTACTGAGCGGGTGGAATCAATCGCGACAGGCATCAATGAGCGCTTCGTAACAATGGAATCGAAGGTGAACGCTCGATTAGACGCGATGGTAGTTATGCTGCAACAACTCTCAAATCGCTCACCCAATCCACCTCTCCTTCCAAATCCGATGCACAGTGGTACATCTCTGAACCCATCTATGAACCCATCTATGGTGAATGTATCAGGAGTGAATGAGCATGGAGGATTATTTATAACTCCATTTAAGGTGGAGTTCCCAATCTTTCTAGAAGGGGATCCAACCGAATGGATCTGTGGGGTAGAACAATTCCTCGAATTCTACGGAATTCCTGATGATCAAAAACTGAGGTATGCATCGCTGAACTTGCGTGGAAGATCAGCTCAATGGTTTCGTCGACACATCAAACCCAAAATCGATAGCATCACTTGGTCCCGGTTCTTGGAAGAGCTCCTTACGAGGTTTGGGCCTACGAAATTTCATGATTATAGTGGAATACTATCCAAACTTGAGCAAAAGGGAGATTTAGAAGCTTATATACTTGAGTTTGATCGTATTTCTAATTTTTTAGAAGACTGGACTGAGAGCCATTATCTCAGTACATTTATTAGTGGATTAAGGGATGAAATAAGGTGGGACGTGAAGTCGCAGAGGCCCAAAAACGTTAACGAAGCCATCGGATTGGCGAGGGGATATGAAGAGAAGATCTCATGCCTTAAGAAGAACCATAGAATACCATTCACCTCCAGAAACAACACTTCAATTACTCCTCCTGCAACACATTCCAACCAGAGAAGCTTTCACACTCCTACAACATCAAACCTGCCGACACCCAATACCACTACCACCTCTACTGCTAATGTTTTCCCTCGGAGATTGAGCATTCCAGAAATGAAAGAAAGGAGGGCGAAGGGATTGTGTTTCAATTGTGACGAGAAGTATACTCAGGGGCATCACTGTAAGGCACAGAAGTTTTAATATCTTGAAGGTTTTGATGATGATGAAGGAGAAGAGGAGGCTGAATTTGATGCTATCCAAACAGGGGAACAATTCCCAGGATCACTCTCAACAAACCAAATTTCCAACCATACCCATACACCACCGGTACAAGCTTCCTATGACTTCCAAACTCCGATTTACACACAGGAACAACCTGAGATCTCTCTCCATGCGCTAGTTGGTAGCCAGGCTTATCCCCACACTATGAGAGTGAAGGGAAGAATAGACAACAAAGTACACATCTTGATAGAAACCGGATCCACCCATAACTATTTGGATTCTCAAACAACGATGAAGGCAATCTACCAATTGATCGGGAGTACAAGTCTAGAGTGACGGTTGCTAATGGTGAAGTAATGCATAGCGAAGGGAGGGTAGAGAATGTGAAATTTTCAGTCCAAGGAGTCCCATTGAAGGCAGATATATTACTTCTCCCACTCGGACCAGCACAGATGGTTCTCGGAGCACATTGGCTGCGCACTCTAGGTCCAGTTACTATGGACTTTAACTCCTTGACGATGGAGTTTATTGTGGAAGGAGTGAAGAAGAAATTGCAAGGTGTTGTGAACCCCCAACTCCAAATGGTTGAAGCATCAGAACTATGGAGTTTAGGGAATCACATATGTCAGGCTTACATGTTGCAGATGAGAAATTGCAGTGAAGAGGAGTACAATGCACACCCCTCAATTCCGATGGGAATCCAGAATATAGTACAACAGTTCCCCGAAGTTTTCACCTCAGAGTTGAGCTTACCACCCAATAGAGATGTCGACCATCGAATTCCCTTAGTGGAAGGCCAGAAGCCTGTGTGTCTTAAGCCATATAGACACCCTCATTTTCACAAAGCTGAGATTGAGAAACAAGTGAAAGAGATGTTGAAAGCGGGATTAGTTCGACCTAGCAGCAGCCCTTTTTCCTCTCCTGTTATATTAGTCAAGAAGGCTGATGGAGGGTAGCGGATGTGTGTGGATTATCGAGCTCTCAATAATCAAACGGTGAAGGCAAAATTCCCCATTCCACTAGTAGATGAGCTGTTAGATGAGTTGAATGGCGCTCAATTTTTTCTCCAAAATTGATTTGCGCTCAGGATATCACCAAATCAGAGTTAATCATGAAGATATTCACAAGACAACGTTTAGAACGCATCATGGTCATTTTGAGTTCGTTGTGATGCCCTTTGGCTTAACAAATGCTCCATCGACATTTCAAAACCTCATGAATGTTATTTTTGGTGAGTTCTTGAGGAGGTTTGTTTTGGTATTCTTCGACGATATCCTAATCTACAGCTCCACATGGGAAGGCCATCTGCAACACTTGGAGCAAGTACTCACGGTATTGAAGAAACACCAGCTGGTTGCAAAAGCAGCGAAGTGCAGCTTTGGGCAAACGGCAGTGGGGTACTTGGGTCACATCATCAGTCGTGAAGGGATAGCAGTCGACCCGGCCAAGATTGGCTCCGTGAAAGAGTGGCCAGAGCCACGTACGGTGAAGGAGTTACAGGGATTCTTGGGATTAACAGGGTATTATCGCAAATTTGTAAAAAATTATGGCATTATCGCTGCCCCCTTGACGCAGCTCCTCAAGAAGAATGCATTTTGTTGGTCGGAATCAGCAGCTAGGGCATTTGAAGCTCTCAAAGTAGCGATGACCACAACCCCAGTATTGCAAGATCCGGATTTCTCCAAAACATTCGTTATTGAGACCGATGCATCGAAGGAGGGAATAGGGGTAGTATTGATGCAAGAGAAACATCCAATTTCGTATATGAGTCAAGCACTAAAGGGGAGACAGCTAGTACTATCCACATACGAGAAAGAAGTGATTGCCATCCTGCAAGCAGTGAAGAAATGGCGCCAATATCTCTTGGGAAGTGAGTTTGTAATCCGCACTGATCAGCAAAGTATCAAGCACATCTTAGAACAGAAAATCAATACGGAGATTCAGGAAAAGTGGCTTTGGAAGCTGCTTGGACTCACATTCAAGGTAGAATATAAGAAAGGGGTGTTGAATTCAGCTGCAGACAGCTTGTCAAGGAAAAGAGAAGACCAGGGAGCTTACAATGAGCTGACAATTGTAGTTCCCCAGTGGCTTGAAGATATTAAGAGGTTGGTTAAGCAAGACCCATATTTCCAACAGCTCAGAGAGAAACAGAGTAGAGGTGAGTTGGATGAAGAAAGATACAAACTAGTCGATGGGCTATGGTTTCGTAAAGGCAGAATACTCATCAGTCCGGCAGCTACAATAAGGGAATTGATCTTCAATGACCATCATTCTTCCAGTAGCGGAGGTCATTCGGGGTTTCACAAAACACTTCACCGAATAAGGAGGACTTTTGTGTAGGAGGGGATCACCAAGGATGTGAAGAAGATGATACGAGAATGCCTCGTTTGCCAAAGAAACAAACATGAGACTCTGTTTCCAGCGGGGTTGTTGAGTCGCCCTACCAATTCCTGAGCGAATATGGGAAGAGATATCCTTAGACTTCATCGAAGGTCTGCCAAGGAGTGGAGGGAAAAATGCAATTATGGTAGTGGTCGATCGATTGACGAAGTATGCACATTTCATTGGTATAGCACATCCATATACCGCAGAATCCATCGTACAAGTGTTCGTTGATCAGGTATATCGACTTCATGGAATGCCCCGAGGAATTGTGAGTGACCGTGACCCCATCTTCATGAGCAAATTTTGGAGAGAATTCTTCTCTCTACAACAATGTAAGCTAAAACATTCGACAGCGTATCATCCACAAAGCGATGGGCAAACGGAAATTGTGAATAAGGCCTTAGAAATGTATCTACGCTGTTTGTGTGGACAGCAACCCAGTAGTTGGAGTAAATTTTTGGGATGGGCGGAGTTTTGGTATAACACAAATTGGCACGTCTCCACTGGTATTACTCCCTTCGAAGGTGTTTATGGACAACCCCCTCCAACACTATTGCACTATGTTCAAGGAACGGCAGCAGTGCAAACCGTGGAAGAAGGTCTGATGACGAGGGATGAAGTGCTGAAACTGTTGAAAGATAACTTGGCTATGGCTCAAAATTGTATGAAAAGATTTGCTGACAAGAAGAGAACGGATAAGGAGTTTGAAGTAGGAGATATGGTACTACTCAAGTTGCAACCATATAAACAAACCACTGTGCGGGGTTCTACACCACAGAAACTTTCGTCTAGGTTCTTTGGCCCCTATCGCATAATCGAAAGAGTTGGAAAGGTAGCCTATAAGCTTGAACTACCCCAAAATGTGTCTATCCATCCAGTTTTTCACGTATCTAAGTTGAAGCGCTGCCACGAATCTCATTTACCAGAGATCTCACAAGAGCTTCCACAATGGTGGGTGAAACAATAAGAAGAAGAAGAACCAGAAGAAGTTTTGGGTCGTCGAGTGTTCAAGAAGGACAACAGGGTTGGTATTAAGCTCTTGATTAAGTGGAAGGGGTCCAGCAATGAGGATGCATCTTGGGTTGACATCGATGAATTGCGCGCCAAATTTCCCACATTCGAGCTTGGGGGCAAGCTCGCTGATAAGAGGGGAGGAGTTGTCAGGGATCGTCGGAGCATCACCTGAGTGTCACAGCATCACCGGCATCATCACACAGTTGGGTGGATGAGAGGATCAGAATGGGTTCAGAGTATAAGGGTCTATAGCAGAGTATCAGTAGGATATCTGAGTATCAGTAGTTTACGTGCTATACGCACGTTATTGTAATTGAAGGGTATAGATGGCGAGAAGGCGGAAGAGTGCGTTGTGTATGTAAATCTCAATTTGGCTGATAGTGTAACTGCCTTCCCTTGCCTATATATAGGCTGTAATCGATTCTAGAAGGAATATAAGAAAATATCTCAATTCTTTTCTCCAATTTCCTCTTCTTCTCCTTTCTCCCAATCTCTCCTTCTTCCTCCCAACCTCTTCTTCTTCTCCAAAAACTCAATTATGGGTAGACCCAGATCTAGTCGAGGTCAGACTTCTGACATATGTAGGTGCCTATGGCTGGATGCCAGAAAAATATATTAAGGTTCATGTTGACAAGAACAGAACACATCGTGTAAGGGGTTTATTCTATTTTAATTATTTTTAGAATTTTTGAAGATGACCCGGTTAATTGATTGGGTTAAAGGGCAATGCAGCAAGTGATCACTATCATAATGTAATCAAGTAGCTAAAGACTTCCATAAGGGCATTCAATTCAGCGACTATTGTTATCAACTTTAATTTCTCACTAAAAGCTCACCACCATAAAGACTGATATGTTGTCCTAACATAAGCTATAGGCTATAACTAATGAAACAAATTGATTCATGGGAATCATAATACTAAGTTTCAGGAGTTGATGCAAATCACAACGTGAAGATTTTTCGCTCACCGTCCCAATTGATCTTGTCCAAGTTGTATTGGAAATTTTTGGATAAAAATTCAAATCAATCTTATGTTTATATACTCGATTATGGTTCAAATGGATAGATTGTATGTCCTATTTATGAGGTAACAAACAGATCATAATGGCATGAAGTAGATGATGCATAGTAAACATTTAGTATACGAAGCAAAATACACGATTCTATTTTGAAGTTGCCTCCTATAAGACATGTAAGACACATATCAGACACTGCCTAATTCAGTGTAGTATTTCAGAATTTTTTTTGTGTTTCTGTGTCCTTGTTCGTGTATCTTAAATGCCTTTTTTGCATTCCTTTAGGAGATGCACATTGTCCATAAACATCAACAAACTTTTTTGCGCTTAATTACATGCTAAAATGATAGTACACAGTTCCCTACTTGCAATCTTGTCACTGCTCTGTCTCCAATTTCATTATAAATGGAATAAATTGTTTAGATGAAAGGTTTAAAATATTGCAAAAAACACAATAACAAATGCCTTAAAGAAATGCATTTTTATGAATTATCACCAAAAAAGGTCTTCTAATTGTGTAGTTAAGAGGAACAGCTCAGAAATTAATTGATCTACACAGTTGATATATTTCCTACGAGTCTTCTTCGAAAACAATGATCCTGTTTTCTATTTATTTTCTTAATTTATTTCTTCTACCTACAAAATATGCAAAACAAACCTATAGAAATATTGTAAGAATATTCCCATAAGGTAGTGACTATAATTAGTACTTATATTGACTCATGAGGAAATAATAGCAATAAGCCAGGACTCAAATAAGGATGTGCACTTGAGCCAAGATGGACATGTTAGCCATACTCTTAATGGGTATTGAACATGCTTTGTGGAATCGGGTTAATGAGTAAGTTAGGGCCCATAGCCATAAAGATTAGACTTTTCTTTATAGTAGAAACCCTATATAAGGAGGATGTGGGTGCTCTCCCCAACTACTGTCAGATTAAAATATAAAGATTTAGAGATACAGTAACCCAGTACCATAGAGGAATTTCATATTCGGTTGGAATGCAGTTGGAACAGAGAGTACATCGCCATTTATTCAATCATCATGACATCCGGTAATATTTTCTATGCTGAACTTTATTTAAAGTATTACATTTGGTTTTGAGAGCTTGGTCATAGAAGATATAAAATCGCTTAACTAATTATTGATGATTAGCGATTAATCAGTGCATAATGCTTTTATTAATCATTGATGAAGTGCTAAAGAAACGTGACTAAACAAATATATATTTGCTGGAATTATTTATAATTAATTGAATGCTCAAGATAGTTCATTTTTTTTTTGTTGAATTACTTCCTGAACGGATTAGGGTTTACTATTATTAGTTTATTCTCGGAATATAAATTAATAAATTAGATAAACCCTAGACCTGGATCCGACGATCTAGATCCGGATCTCGGAAAATTAATTGTGATATTTGTGATATGGATAATATTGTTGACCAGTTCTCTATAAATATTTGATAGTTTTTGATGAAATTTTATATGCTAAAGTGCACCAACCATTAGTCTGCTTGTCTTTATGAAAGGATAACTTGAATAATTGTTCATATTAGTTTGATAAGGTTAGCTACAAGAGTTTTGAAGAAGAGAACCATTATTAATTCTTTATGCCTAACAGTTCAGTTGCTTGACTCTAAAAAAGTGTGCGCAAACAAACCGAACACATCTTTCAGGGTCTAATATGAATTCAATAAAAAAAATTATGAGCCATTAGGAGATCCAAAGTAGTTATGCAGATATACAGAGGAATTTTTAACATTTCAGGAACAAACTCAAGTTTTTGGGGTTCCAAACCTAAAAATAAAGAGTCCTAGAAATTATTGTTAATGCTGTGAGTATCATTCCTACATTGAATCTATATAGAGATATAATTTTTGAACTCCAACAACTAAATATAAATATAATTCTGAGTCCAGTATAAATCAGTGCTGTTGGATGTACTTTGAATTCCAGGTCCGGTTATCACAAGATTCACTATACATATATGACACCACAATGAAGCCCCTGACTCATTAATTGACAAATATAATATCTTATACTAAAGAAGGGGGAGCCCAAACTTCGGACAATTTCACCTGGAAGCTAATGACCAGAAGTTCAAGAGAAAAGTCGGGAAGACAGCGAACCAGCAGATGAAGGCCATGGCTGTTGCTGTCTCAAAAATAGCACAATGGTTCACTTTGCAGAGGCTGAGATCATTACCTAACAGAACTGTGATGCCTGCAGACGAGCACGCTGCGGCAAATGTGAGAGTCGAGGTGATCTGCAGCCAAAAATCCAAACAAAAATAAGGACAAATAAATAAATAATCATTACTGGGAGATATCTTGTCTCTAACATAATATATCGTAAGAAAATTTGCAACGTGAGCCAACTATTTCAAACTGATATTTGCAAAACACATGCATCATGGATGCATTGTTTTTTATTGTAACTAGATTTTTGGACATACTTTATTCCCATTGTATTTGCATATGTAGGGATATCAGTCAACATACTGGGCTGTGATGTTTAATAATCTTTCTTTCCAACATGCATATGCAGCATATCAGAAAGAGATGAATAGCAAAATGATCACATTATGAATAACAAGGTGATGGATGATAATGGCTATTTCCTGGATAATGGCTATTTCCTGATGTCTTTATGGGGATCAAGAGAAGCTCGTGCAATACACATGTAAAAACACACTTGCGGAAATATGAACTACAATCACTAAAATTATACGTACAGAAAGTTTTGTGTATGCTATGTGGCCAATCCGATCCATTAAACAGATTATATATGCACTACTGGCTTTTTTCCCCCAATAAAACAACTTTATTCACAGATATTTATTTTTAAGTCCCCACATTATTGGTACTTTCTGTAAGGTCCCTCAATGTTGTTATTTTTATAGTTGTTGACATGTTGTTGCTGCTGCTAACAGAATTAAGTGAATCAATTGAAAAAGGTCCTTCTGTATTTTCCCATTCAAAATTCAAAGTAACTATGATTACCTAGCTAACCAGAAGTGTCAAATGACTAATATACTTGCAGCATTATGAAGGGGAATCACACTGACACATTATATATGGTACCCTTGTTAGGTAGGTTTCCAGAGTTAATGAAGAAACACAGATTTGATCTATTGATTGATTCTTAAATTGGGGAATCTAATAGGAAATACCAAGAGGGAAACCTAATAGAAAATATATGGAAACCAAGAGTTATATGCAGGAAAACCCTTATTTTTTATATTATAGCTAACATCACTTTCTCAGCTAGGAACAAAGGGGCTGCAAAAGTTTTCATATGCATAGATATTTTGCACAATTTTTCTTGCATTCTTAAATCTTGTTGTGAATTTTATATATATATATATATATATATATATATATAACAGGCCAACATTATCGAGCATAAGAACTTTACTGTTGTAATATTTTATGCATAAGCAATGCCTCCCTCGCCCTGCATGATCTTCAGGGAGTATTGTGCAGGGAATGCAAATCTTAAAACATGCCGCTCCCTAAAGCTCATGACAGGAGGCCCACTTGTAGGGATACTACACGCATATGCACTTATGCACCATATGTCAGTAGGGACTTTTCCATGCAATGCACATGCCTAAAACTTCTACTCCAGGAAACAGAAAATATGGTGTCATCCTAAGATTATATTTATGAGGAGACAGAATTCCTCACCCCATCTCCAATTGTGAACACACAGGCGGCTTTAAAATTGTGCAGACAGCGCCTGACTAGCAGAGCATATACATCGACAAAGGCTAGAGAAAGGCTCCACAAGCATTGTAAAGTAACTGCTCCAACAAGATAGCTACAGACAACGAAATAAAAAAATTAGTCTCTGTCATCAGAAAGAGTAAATAATTTTGCCAATATCCAAGAAGCATAAAACATAAAGCTGGGAAAGAAGGGTTTGTTCAAGAAGAATAAATTGAACTTAAAGATAAATAGCACAGAACTCCCAAAGGTTCTTTCCCTCTAGCAGATGGAGAATTGACACTATATAAAGTTAGATTGCTTGATCTGGGAAGATATAAGAGTTAGATATATGTGAACAACCTCAAGAGCATCCAACTCACCAATTAACTCGGTCCCCATTTAGATAACCCTACAAGAGGTGCAAGGTCCTTACAGTACATCTCAGTTTGTGGTATAGGTATGAGATTGCAGTAAGGTAACATAAGCGGTATGCGAAACAGAAGGACAAGGGGGTAAGGTTAATTGAGACAATCATTTGAGTTATATATGTTTCCATTTAGGTATTTCAAATATGCCCTATACCAACCATTTGATCCACCAATCCAGTACTTCCTAGCAACCCTGATATCAAGATTTTGAACCTTGGCAGGAACACCTCATACAAGAGTATATGATGAGCCAAAAGAAACATAGTTAAAAATCATATTCATAGATCTAATGTGTGCATGCTTACACATGCAAATACATGCACAAACACAGATATAAGAATATTTTTTTGAGGTTGTTGGTTCTTTTGCAAACTCTATATATGAAAGATCTATGAGAATAAACTTAATTCTCTACGGAGAAAGGGATAGCAGGTATGGTATGCTTGCTTTGCTTGAGGTCATTTCTGCATCATCAAATGCAAATGATGTTAAATCAAAAGGTACAGATGAGCTTAAAATATGTCATGTTTATAGTAAATTAATGCTCCAACTTAGGTATCAGCTAAGCAATTAAAATCGGAATTAATCGCCAATTAATCGGCAATCGGTCGCCAATGGAGATATAGAACATGATTTGGTTCAAAGGGTTCACAAAGGAACCAAGTACTTAATGATAATTTGATATTTCCAGCTTATAGGTTAGCTATCCCAGAAGAAAGGGAAAACAGTAAGAATAGTTGGTATGCTGTACCAAAGTTATCATTTTTTCATACAAAAAGACATTCATCATAAGATTGCCTTAACATTAGAGTCCAATAATAAATAAGAATACATGCACACACGCATAAACATGAGTGCTTGCAGATGAGTAAATACAAGTTTTGGACAATAACTATATAAAATGTATAATTTACATATGTAACCTAACATGCCATACATTTAGATAGAATCTCTGCACACAAGTCTTGTACCAAAATGCACCCTTATTATGCTTTATGTATACGCAAGACATTATATTGCCGTTCTTTTACAATATAGTTTATAAGGGAACCCAAATACTATATTTTCCATATGCAGAGAATAAGAAAATAGTATTGAGTAAGCATTGGAATGAATCCCAAAGTATCCACGAAATGCCTGATGTTCAGAAATTTGAGGTCATATTTGAAAAGTATCCCGTACAAGGGCATAGCTTCACGAATCACTATAGTTGTGTTATACTACAAAGCATAACTTTATACAACAGACAGTAGGATTGTAATGCTCCTTGTTTAGCCAGAACAAAGGTGTGCCAACATGGGGGATGTAAACATAAAAAAATCAAAGCCAACATTGTGTGCTACTGAAGTTCAACTATCTTTTTCAACCGCTTTCACCTGACGTCGTTCTTCATGACAAGAACCATCATACGATCACCTCAAATTATATATTAAAAAAAGTCAAAAAACACATCATCAAATAAACCAGGCAGCTCCTAGAAGTTAAATCTTAAGTTCGTCATAAGGACAAAGGAGCTTTGAATCATTTTGTTAATGCACATTCATGTGACAGGTCAAACACAAAGGCTGATCTCCCTGTCTCCACCACAACTGATATCGACACCAGTCATTGCTGCTTCATGCATGATTGCTGATTAGACATGGCTAATAACTGTTCACTACTTGAAATAAAACTAATCCTCCCTCCACCACTCAGTACTCATACCATTGGTTGAATTGTAAAACCAGAATAGAAAACAACCGCAGTTAATTTCTCTTTAGCATAATAAAGGGCAGTTTAGTTCGCATAATTGTTCTGATGTGAAAACGTCACTCTTGTCTTATCACCTACAAACAAAAATACACATGAAAGTATTTAACCTTCATAATTGAATGACCTTAACATAGTTCGAGGTCAAGCCATAGTAAAGGACAATGCAAGTCTACAACTGCTCGGATACTAGCTGGTAACAGAATCTCATCGTATCAACAGCTAAATATCAAATTGCTTATGCAACAGTATATCAAACTCCGAAAATCATCCATTTACATGTCAAAACTCAAAACCAGGTTTTTTCCATCGATATTCTGTTTCATCAGCATAAGATTATAGCAATTTAACAACCTTATGCAATAATCCGACGTTGCTAAATTGAATCACAATGTATAATTATATCTATCCTGAATCATAACCGTACTTCATCTACGTTCAAGACCCACCATGTTCCAACCTTACTAAGCATACAGAGATAAGCCTTGTTTTTAACAAATGCTGCTTATTTTTAGTACCAAATCTTCGAATTATCTTATTCAAATCAATGTGTTTCATAAGCATACTTTTCCTAAATAAAATGTAACAAAAAATCATAATAAAGTATATCAAATTAAGAGTTATACCAGAATGCGGTAACGGAGGTGAAGTCGTTGGTGGTGGCCATGACTGACAAAGCGGCAACAGCAAACACGAACTGAACCAGCCTCAACACGAGGCCGCCACGTGTTCCGGGCATCCCCTGAATCTCCTTCACCCTCACCATCGCCGTCGGGTTCTCCGCCGCCTCCGTCATCGGCGGCGCCTCCACCGGGTGCACCGCCGGCCGGCTCACGAACATCCCTCTCCTTCTTTTCTTTTCCTTTCTGGTCTGTTCTTGATTAAGCTCGTGGTTTCATCTTTTGATTGAATAACGGATTCTTGAAATGAGGTAACCCTAGATCGATTGAATGAATGAAAAAACAAAAAGGGAAAAGTAGGGGAGTGGTAGGGCCCGGTTGGCAGTGAGTGGGTAAAGAAGTGGGTGAAGTGTGTGAGCTACAGAGACCGGGAGTTGAAATAGATTGTGCGAACAACCTTAGCCGAGGACTGAGTGGAGTGTAACTAGTGTTTGTCGGTGGGCCCACGGTTGTGATTCTAAGAGTAGAGTGTAAAAGTTTCTGGGATGGGCCGGGTTTTTGGGCCTAGGCCTAATTTTTGAATTTTTAGGTTCTTTTCAATAAAAAGAAAAAAAAAATCCAGGATTTTAAAAGGTGTTTGTGGGACAGGATTTTGAACCGTGTTTTCAGAGTTATTAGGTGTTAATTGGAAATAATTTCAAAGTGAGGTTTTAGAATTGGGTATTAGTTAGACATGATTTTTAAAACATAATATTGTAATTATATTTGGCTTGACTTTGAAATCCAGCTATAATAAAAGTTGATACTTTAATACCACACCTAGCGACATCCAGAAATAGAGCTAGCTGCAAACTTGTGAAACCAGGCCCAAAAAAAAAAACCGGTGGTATGAACTGGTATTGAGTCAACGTCCTTGTCGAAACGAACCGGACCGGCAATGCCGTGGTCAGAGATTTATCAATGGCGCTCCATCCAAAACAAGAAAGAGAAACAAAAGAGGAGGGAGTGTGTGAGAGAGAGAGAGGAGAAAGAGGAACATTAGAGTATTGGTTAATTAAGTCCCACATATGGAAATAAGTAAATTTGTTGTTATACTAGGTTTGCCCGTTGTCACGTGCCTACGACACGTCTTCGGAACGGTGCACCTGATTTGATTATATAAAATAGTTTTAGAGGTCTAGCAAATTAATTGAAGTAGCAAACATAAAGCAAAAAACATATTATATGATTTTTTTGAATTTTTTTGAATTATTTTTGATGTTTTTAAAATTTTAAATTTTAAAGTTTTTTAATATTTTAAAATTTTTATTTTCTTAATTTTTTGAATAGAAGAGGGCGGGAGAGAGAGAGAAAATAAAAACCAAAATAAATATAGGAGTTGTTTTGGGTGAGAGATTTGAATTTGAGTTTTGGGGGGAACTTTTGGGAGGAAAATATGTTTTGTAAGGTTAGATCTGAGCCTTTGGTTTTTAGGGGGATTGAAATAGAGCCACTTGATAGCTTTCTTTGTGTTTTATTATATAGATTAATTGTAACCTATTAAAGATGTCACATATGGGCAAAGCCCGTACTTGTAATAAAGTTATATATAAATGTATGTAGTGTGTGTTGTAAAAGGGGAAAGAGAGAAGAGTAAGCTTATAAAAGTATTTACATGTTATCAGAGCTCCTGTCCAGCTCTCTCTGACCAGCAACCCAGTCGTCGACCTCCGACCCGCATCTGACCATCAGCTCCCCCAAAGTTGTGAAGCATATCACATCAACCATCAGCGATTCTTAGGCATCATCATCTCATCTTCTACTGCTGACCTTCTCCACCAACACCCAACACAACCATCATCATCTCCTTGAACGGAAATAAATTCAAGCTTGAATGAATATCACCAATATTGGTGTGGCACACCATGTGTTTGATGAATTGTCACAAAGAAAAGAACTTATCTTTAGGTGTGTGAACTCCTCCAATTTAACTTCCGACCTATCTCTCTTCACTTCTAGGATTTATTGTGATCGGCAAGATGACCGAAGAGAGTGGTGAACCCGATGTGAATGATAACTCTGTTGTGATAGGAACTACTGTGACAAGAATTACTTTTCCCCCTTTTCCATCCAAATAATTAACTGTGAAATTGAGTAATAGTAATTGGCAATAACTTGATGTCAAGAATGTATTTCTCAATGGTGTTATTGAGGAGGAGGTTTATATGAAGCAACCCCCCGATTTTGTTAGTAAAGCTGAGCCCATTAAAGTCTGCTGCTTGAAATGATCTTTGTATGAACTCAAACAGTCTCTTCGTGCTTGGTTTGGCCGTTTCACTGAGATTGTCACGAGTTTTGGATTAAGGAGGAATGATAATGATCAGTCTGTGTTTTATAGACATCATCAAGGGAAGAGGATCATTTTAGTTATATTTGTTGATGACATTGTAATTACAGGAGATGATTTGAATAGTATTCAAGATCTGAAGTTATATATTCAACATAAGTTTCAAACTAAGGATCTCGGGCGACTAAAGTATTTTTTGGGGGATCGAAATTGCTCGATCTAAGCAGGAAATTTGTTTATCACAGAGAAAGTATGTGCTGGACATACTTACCGAGAGCGGTATGCTATGATGCAGGTCATCACACACTCCTATGGACCCAAATTCCAAGTTGTTGCCAGATAAGGGTATCCTATTGGAGGATCCAGAGAGATATAGGAGGCTTGTGAATAAACTGAATTATCTCACAATTACTCGTCCTGATATTGCATATTCAATTAGTATAGTAAGTCAGTTTATGACTTTTTCCCGTACAAGCCATTGGAATGCGGTTATGAGAATTCTTCAGTATTTGAAGAGCTCCCCTGGCAAAGGATTGTTGTATACTGATGGTGGACATTGTCGAATTGCTGGTTGGTCAGATGCTAACTAGGCTGGCTGCCCAACGACTAGGAGATCCACCACTGGGTATTGTGTATTTGTTGGAGGAAACTTAGTTTCATGGAAGAGTAAGAAACAAACTGTGGTGTCTCGATCAAGTGCAGAATTCGAGTATCGTGCTATGGCTGACCTCACATGTGAAATGACATGGATCAAACGATTACTTACTGAGTTAGGGGTTCCTCAGTATCAGCTATTGCGTATGTATTATGACAGCCAATCCGCTATCCATATAGCCACTAATGCCGTGTTTCATGAACGAACCAAGCATATTGAAGTTGACTGTCGTGTGGTTCGCAACAAGATTAGTGGCTCTCTGTATGAGCCCCCTCGGATAGAAGCTAAATATACTCGTATTGATCACCAGCTAGCTGATGCTTTCACAAAGCCCCTTGTGAGAGCAAGAATACAGTTTATCAATGACAAGTTGGGCATGTACGATATATATGCTTCTACTTGAGGAGGAGTATTAAAGATGTCACATACGGGCAAAGACCGTACTTGTAATAAGGTTATATATAAATGTATGTAGTGTGTGTTGTGAAAGAGGAAAGAGAGAAGAGTAAGCTTATAAAAGTATTTACATAACCTCTATAGATGTAGTGACACAGGCCTCAATAAGATTATATATATGCACACATATTATTGCTCTCCGTTTTCTGCTCTCTGAGTTCTGCATCTTCAATTCTTAACGCAGACAAGCATGAGTCAGTTATAACTCACCTATTGCAATTAAATTTTGCGTAAAGAGCTTGACATTGTCCACAACTATACATCAATATTTGCACTTCTCTATGTAGGAGGTTGCAAGGCTAGTCAAGCTGTTGACTTGTTTCCAACTATTTTATCTGAAATTGTGGTTAATTTGAGATGCTCTTCTAGAGGAAGGACTATTGGGAAATGGCAGACAGTCACGTACTGCAGGTCCTTTTTTCCGAGCTTGACCGCTTTGTAGCTGTACTCTCTCGGTTCTCAGTACCTCCAGGTTGGTTGGACAAGGGTGTATGTCTTGTTGCTATTTCTGGTAGTTCGGAAACGATGAGCTATATATTGGGAGCGAGGGGATCAAAGTTGGAGTTAACAGGGTCGGGGGGATCTGTGGCCTGAATACTTTTTTTTCTTCTGTAAAAGGTTGGCAATTGCCCCCCCCCCCCCTGTGTTTCATTAAAAAATTTAACAAAACAAACAACAAAAAATAAGGTTTATGAAGTTCAGATCCTAAAAGGCTGGGTTCTGGAATTTATACACCCAAACCAAGAAACAAAAATATAACGAAATCAAGTCCTACTGATCAGCCACCCCCGCCAGAACAACTTTCTCATGCCAATTTGAGCTCACACTCTCACTCAGTCTCTCGCTTGTACGCCGTTTATCCTCTCCAACTATCGTACGCTCTCCCTCATCGCCCCCAGCAGTGACCCATACGACAAGCGTAAGCACCATATTAGAGACCCCGCAGGCACTCCACCAATCTGACAACTTTATGTCCAGATTGAGTTCTCGTTCTCATCCCCTCGCTTCACCCTCGATGACTCTCACCGCAACCTCGCAACGAGGGTAGACATCGCACCTAACCCCTGCGAGCCCTCTGACATGAAAGAACCAAAGGCACCCATCATTTTAACCCACCAAGGTCAAAGTAGAACCCAAACTATAAAATTGCCCGACAATCATCGCCTACACCAATTAGGATACATTTTGTTGCTAATTGTAAGTTGATTATAATTTGGATATTAGGGACAAATTTGGATCTTAGGGACTCCACCGCGTCAACTCAAATTTTAAAACTCAATTTGAAATTTAAATCTCCCCCCAACCGCAGCACTCCCAAATCAGAAATCTCCCTCCCCCTACTCTCTCCCCGACCTCTCCAACATGCCTCCATGACAGCCCCGACTATCTCGTAGTTCGTTGCTCGCCGCTCCACACCGGCAGTAGGCAGCACTCCCGCCACTAGCCCGACGCAACCAGTCCGAGCACCGCTACGATCTGCGTTGCCATCCTTGATGACGCCAGCCCTAATCAGCTCATCCGACAACCACAATCATGAACGACGAACTACACCCCATGCAGCACCTTCGGCCCCGCCAAAGATGCGGCGCTCTCAACTCTCGCTATCGCACCCCTTTCCGACACCAGAGTAGACCCCAAATAACGACTGGTGGCACTGCTGCGCTCTGCGTCGACCCCAAATGATGACCGGTGACAACCACAATCATGACCGGCGAACAACACCCCGCGTGGCACCTTCGGCCCCGCCAAAGATGCGGCGCTCTTGACCCTTGCTGTCGCATCCCTCTCCGACACCGGAGAATACCCCAAATTAACTACCGGTATCACCGCTGCGCTCTGCGTCGACCCTAAATGACGACCGGTGACGACCGGTGACAACCACAATCACAACCGGCGAACAACACCCCATGCGGCCCCGCAAAAGATGTGAAGTACATATTGATTGACCGAACAAAACTACCACATCCTTGTCAAACGAAGCACCCACTATGAGAAGGAAGTGAAGTCATCACCAATAACAAAAGAACCAGCATGGTTTTCATTGGCTTGCAAAGAAGCCAGTCTGGTGTCCAAGATTGCCAGTTGGGACATAACCCAAGGTGGGTTGAACTTGCCTTCAGTCCACGAAGCTTCACCAGTGTCATTGTGCTTAAAGTCTGCCTTCGGACCCGCCAAAGATGCGGCGCGCTCGACCCTCGCCGACGGCTAGATTCCGAAAGCGAAAAGTAAGAATTTGGGGGAAAACAAAATAAGAGGGAAAGAGAATATGAGAAATGGGAGAGAGCAGTTGAGAGGAAGCGTGGCGGGGGGGGACGAAGATGAAACCCTAGCCGCCGACCGCTCCCAAGCTCAGATCTAAGGTTTGGTTTTTGGTTTTTTTAGGGGAGAGCTTCTCTCTTTAGATTTTCTAGAGAGAGAAACTCCAAACATTTGATATGTCACTTTTTGTGGCCTAAATACTTACTGTAGATACAATAGCAGATTTCCTTTCCAAGCTAGAAGAGGGCCATCTAGACAAAAAAAAGGTCAATCATATATATTTAAAGATCAACGTAATCAATTCCATCTTACATTCTAACAATTAAAAAGAGTTTCTCTCTCTAGAAAAGTCTAGAGAGAGAAACTAACCCAAATTCCCCCCAAAAAAGCAAACCCTAGATCTGAGTAAAGGCTGGGGGCGGCGGCTAGGGCTTGCCGCTGCCACCCCACCGTCCTGTCGTCGTCCTCCCTCCGATCGCGCCCCTTCGACGGAGTTGCCCCCTCCCCACCATCCCCCCCGTATCGCTTCGTCACTCAAAGCCTCCAGCTGAAGGGCTTCATCGTCCCCCCTCCTACTTGCTAGCCTCCGGCGACGGTATCCCCTATTGGAGCGCCATCGTTGACGGCACCGGGGGTCCGTCGTCTCCCATCTCCCTTCCTTTCGATGCCGTCCATCCCCTTCCCCTTGAAGCCTACCCTTCCCGCCTCCAGTCGCGCCGTTGGCTGTCTACAACCACTGCAACGCCCATCCCGCCCCCTCCCAACTCCCCGATCTCCTTTCCCCTCCCCGATTCCAGATCTGTTGATGGGGTTTGGGGTTATGTTTGTATGGGATTGGGGTTTGGGTTTGGTTTGTTCTGTTAATCTATTGATTCCGATTCCAAATGTTTGCTAGATGTTTGATAGATTCCAGATCTGTTGATCCCGATTCCAAACAAACTCCATATATTGCTGTTCTGTGCTAAATGTTTGCTAGATGTTTGCTAGATGTTTAGCTTTGCTAGATGTTTACCTGGATGTTCTGTGTGCTTGCCACCATGTCCACACTCTCAGGGCCAATCACGACGTTCCTCGGCTTTGATTTGGCTGTTGTGAGGGTTGGCAGTGCGTGTGAAGATGTCGGGAGTTAGGTTGTATTGCACGTTTGTGGAGCTTGGATCCAAAGATGGGGTCTCTCCGTGATGTGCGCTCACTTGTCTCAACTTCCGGGGTGCTTGTCTCAACTGTCACGGAGCAACTATGTCGCGCCAGAGCATCCTCCCGTGCCTGTTGTCGCAAACACAATGAATTTGGAATTCAAGTGTGTGAGATCGGTGATTCAGTTTGGGGCCCGTGGGGTCAGGCCGGTAGTTGGTTGGTGATGGGGGTGATGGGGTGTGGGATTTGGGTATGGTTAGTCTGCAGTGTCCTACAATGTCGCCAGTGAAGTCTTCATAGCGCCTACTATCAGGCTATTGAGCTTCCTCCAGCTTAGGCCACTAGCTCATGATAACGTCGCCTCTTCCCTCGAATTGGGAGTACGAGTCGAGATAAGTCTGTGGGGTGAAAAATCGCCGGAGAGAGATTAAGCGTGAGAGAGGTGAAGGTATCCTCTCCACGGCTATCTCCTGTAGCATGGTGTTTGGTGGGGTGAGCGAGATAGTTATTTGGTGAGAAATCGTCTGAGAAAGCGCTATCGTGTGAGAGGTGAAGGTATCATCTTCACGGCTATCTCTTTGGTTGCTGCTGTGGGAGCTGCTGGCAAGTTTGTAGGATGAGTGGAGAAGATGGTGGGAGGGTGCGATCGATGTGCTTGTGCCTGGGATCAGTTTTCTTCCTGCGGGGCCTGGGCCCAGAGATGGGGTCCCCCCAGCGAGGTGAAGGCAGGGATCGGCGGGTGATAAAATCCTGCCAGACTTGATTCGGGTGGGTGTGCATGTGCCGTGGAGGTACTGTACGAAGCTAAACTGACGTACTTACAATTTTGTTGGACCGAGCTTGTTTCTCGGCCCACCCTCCAGGATTGTTGGAGAGATCTGTTGTTTGTACGCATCAGGTTGCTTCATGTATATTTTATTTTCTGTCTGTAGTTTGTACTTAGGCCCAGCACTCTGAATTTGTTTCGTTAAGATCTTATTAATGAAACAGGATAGTCAGATTCCAATTTTTTCCTAAAAAAAAATATTTTTAAAAAAAAACGTAATCAGTTCCATGTATGATATTTATTGCATTGGTATGGCATGTAAACTACCTACCTTCCACAAGAGAGCTTTATGTCCTAGGTTAAGCCTCAAGGTATATATCCTTAATACTTACGTACCTACTACTTCTGCAAATTACAGAATTAATTAAACATGTGATCGACTAAGTAATTTGTGTTGGAATTAATTTTTGCAGTTTTCCGGGCCGAATTCCAGCAAGCTTCGACCACCGGCGGTGTCGGAAATTGAGTGGATTGCGATCCTCTCGACGAGTACTATTCCGTGGTGTACTCACTTGCCAAAAAACAAATCTGTATGAATGAGAAATGTTGGTCCAAAGTTGGGTACTTAAAATGTACTAACTTGGCAACTTGGAGAAAATGGATAGTCCCATATCGAAAATTGGGAAAGATTTTTTCTAGTATATATACTAGAAAACTGGACTAAAGGGCGTGGCCCGGGGGTTACCACTAACGTGTAGTGGAGAGAGGACTGAGCCAAAATGACAAGCACACACGCGCGCGCGCCCTGCCCGGCTCGGCCCCGGCCCCGGCTTCGGCTTGGGTCTGGCAAAAAATATTTCTCCCCAGTAAACTGATGAGGCTTTTCACATTCAGTAACTAATACCATTACTCTATAACAGCAGAGTAATGACTCACCAGTTATGAATCTGAACCACCACTCTACAATCCACTCTGCTGTTGCAGAGTAGTGGACATTACTTTGCTGTTACCGAGTAATGGGCCTCTAAAGAGTCTCCATTTCTTATAAGGCTACTGAATCCTGCAGAGTCTTTCATACCGTCCAAGTTTTATTATTCTTCTTCTTCTTCTCCTCTGTGTCAACAGAGAGTACATCACAGACAGCAGTTCACTGGAATCTCTGAAGCAAGGGTGCTGCTTTTCAGAGAAGGTACAATTGTATCCTGGGAAGCAATTTGCCAGCCATCGTCATACTACGGGGCGAATTATGCTTTAAGGAGAGAGATTTTTCATCTCGACTCTGTGCAAAGCCTTCAGTTTACTAATTTTATTTCCTGTATTTCAGTTCTTCACAATTGCTGTTGGTATTTTTTCATATTTATAAAATCGGGCTCTAACAATTTGTAGAAGTAATATGAGCATTCATGGATTTACGCCTTGAGTCTTCACCTGCAACTAACCTATGATTTCTTTGACCACCATTACCAATTTCCATATTTCCGATAATTATAGACTACAATGTACTTTAAGGTCATATATATATACTAGGTTTGCCCGTTGACACGTGCCTATGGCACGTCTTCGGAACGGTGCACCTTGTTTGATCATATAAAATAGTTTTGGAGATCCAACAAATTAATTGAAGTGGCAAATATAGAGTAAAAAACATATTATATGATTTTTTTATTTTTTTTGAATTATTTTTATAATTGAAGTAGCAAATATAGAGTAAATAGATCTAGGCCTTTGATTTTTTGGGAATTGAAGGAGAGCCACTTGATAGCTTTCTTTCTATTTTATTATTATTATATATATATATATATATATATATATATATATGACAAATGCTCCATTGAAAATAGGTCTTGTTTTCACGGGTTGGAAAATACCAATATGATAGGTCTTGTTTTCACGGGTTGGAAAATACCAATATGAACCGTTGGATCGCTCATGATCGTGATTAGCGGCTCAGATCGGGCTCCCCATAACCCGTTTCAATTGATCAGCGGACGGTTATTTTGGGAATTTCGTCTCAAATAACTCTTCGCTGAACAGATTCTAAAAAAATTGATATAACCTAGGCCGTTGTTGGGAACAACGGCCTAGGTTATAAAAATTTGAATTATAGGTCGTTGTTTGGAACAATGGCCTTGTTTTAATTTTTTATAACCTAGGCCGTTGTTCCCAACAACGGCCTAGGTTATAAAATTTCAATAAAATTTTATAGCCTAGGCCGTTGTTGGGAACAACGGCCTAGGTTATAAAAATATAGAACAAGGCCGTTATTCAAAACAACGGCCTATAATTCAAATTTTTATAACCTAGGCCGTTGTTCCCAACAACGGCCTAGGTTATATTTATTTTATTAGAGCGAATCAGGCAAAGAGTTATTTGGGACAAAATTTTCAAAATAACCCTCCGCCACTTAAGTGATATAGGGTGATGAGCGGAGGCGATCTGAGCCGCTGATCACGATCAAAAGTAATCCGACGGCTCAGATTGGTGTTTTCCAACCCGTGAAAACAAACCCGTTTTCAATGGAGCATTTGCCTATATATATATATATATATATATATATATTTCCACTTATTTCGTTCTAAGGCTCCTTTTGACATTGCTTTTAGAGAGTGCTTTTGAGTCTAAAAGCTCTTTTAGACTCAAAATAGATATTTGACAATGAAGGTGAGTTTAATCGAAAGTACCTTTTCTAAAAGTACTATTTTTACCTTTTTTGTCAAATAATAAAAAAATTGATGCAATTAGCTTTTCAAAAAATGTTTTCACTTACTAGAAAAATTTTGAAGTTGAATATAATTCTTTCTAGTAGTCGTACTTTCGGTACCAACACTTTTCAACGAAATAACTTTTAGTTCATCGCAATACCAAACAGAGCGAGCGTAAGAGCAACACTTCTTCATAGTTAAATGTGCTAAAAGTTAGTCTGATATGGTGGCCGTTGGGGGATGAAAAGTGATGAGTGGTTTGCACAGAGGCGCATGTTGTCTCTCTGTGTAGACATGAGGATTTAGGGTGACCTTGAGCGTGATTGATGATATTGTGAAAAGTTTCTTTTTCTTTGACTGATACAAAAACATAGAATAGATCGATCTAGGGTAAAGATTGTGTTTCTGACTTGTATGTATCCATGCATGCTGTAGCTACTTTTAGAACTTCATACGTTGCTGTAAGTAGGGATGGCAACTGGGTCGGGTCAACCGGCGACCCATCCGCGACCCGGCCTGCCAACCCGGCCCATTAATTTGCTCTGCAGGTTCGGGTCGAATCCGGTGAACAGTACCGGGTCGATCCGGGTCGCAATTTAAGCGAATTGAATTCGCGAAACCCGGCCCAATTCGCGAATTGGACCTGCCAACCCGCGGGTCGACCTGCGGGTTTCGATCCGTACGGGTTGAACGTTCGACCCGTGACGGGTCGACCGTTGACCCGCGGGTCGAACGGTCGAAAATCGCGGGTTGCGCTGCTGATGCGCTGTCTTGGGACAGAGCCGTTGCATTTTATTTATTTATTTATTCCCACTTATTTAGCCTATAAATATCCCCAAAAATCTCATAAAAAATCACACCTCACTCTCTTATTCTCTCTACTATTATACATCATTTGTAAAGAATTTTTGAACAATTGTAGTATTCATCAAACAAGTGTACAAGGAGGCATATACACGATCAAATTTCGGTCGTATCGGAATCAAAATTCAACGTCTTCAACGTCTTCAACTCTCTTCAACCCTCGTCAGATCTACTTCAACCTCTTCTCAACTCTTCAATTGCGGAATCGGCAAAGCGCTCCTCCATCTTTTCTATTCTATTCTTATTTTAACGTTTTTTTTACATACGCGTATTCCACGGTGAACGGTATCAAAATATCTCTATCTCTCTCGTTAATTTTTTTTTTACATTGTAGTTAAAATTATTGTTCGTTTTTTTGAACTACTCTATCTCAACCCTCTTGTTTTTTAGATTTTTTTTTTGTATAATTCACCGCTCCTACATTGTATATTTTTTTTACATACCACATTACTACATTATGTCTAGATCACGCGGTAGCGGTCGTAGCGGACAAGATTCATCCTCCTCTTCGCGTAGGCCACCAATTGTCCCAACTAGTGAGCTCGCCCAAGATTACATTGATCCTACTATGGAACAATGGGGTACACACGACGATGTTGTAGGTGACATACAATTAGAAGAACAACAACAACAACAACAAACCGAAACTACACAACCCCGTAGTAGTAGGAAAAGTAGAGGAGAAACTAGCGATTGGCATAAATTTTATGATTATATCCCGGACGAATATACTCCGGGTATAGGTTTGAAAGTGTGTAAAACATGTAGTAAAACATACAAATTCAAGAAGGGTGACGGCACTGGTACAATTAGTAGGCACATACAACATAATCATAAAGAACTTCTTGATCAAATACAAGGCCAACAAAAAATCAACCCTAGGACTGGTCAAGTAGATAGCCATCCTTATGATCCCGAACTTGTTCGTCGGAAAATGGCCCGATTAGTCATTAAGGAAGAGTTGCCATTTTCCTATCCCGAGAGTAGGAATTTGGAAAATTTTAATCAAACGACCTTAAACCCTCATTTTAAAAGAATTTCGAGAAATACTTGCAAATCGGATTGTTTTAAAGTGTACATGGAAATGAAGGACGCTTTGATTGCAATTTTATGGAGTTTAACTTGTAGGGTTAGTTTAACTTCGGATTGTTGGACGGGTGTCAACAATATTCCAACGATGGGAATAACCTGTCATTGGATCGACAATGATTGGATTCTTCAAAAAAGAATCATATCACTTGCGGCGTTGCCGTATCCCCATAGTGGCGCTGAAATAGCAAATCGTATTATAGAAATTTGTGATGTTTTTCATATTCGTGATAAAATTATGGCTATTAGTTTTGATAATGCATCTAACAATAATGTAGCAATTACTACTTTAAAATCTGTATTAAACCCTCCATCTGACAATATTTTTCATGTTAGATGTGCATGTCATATTATAAATTTATGTGTTCAAGATGCATTAAGAATAACCGATCCATATATAGTTAAAATTAGAAATTGTGTACATTTTATTGCATTAAGTCCAAGCATTTTACAAGAATGGAAAGCTTGGTGTAGGGTTAGAAATGTTCCTTTTAGAAAATTTCCAAAGGATGTTAGACACCGATGGAATTCTACTTTTGATTTACTAAATGTTGTTACCGATTATAAAGCAGTTGTAAATGATTTTTGTATTGCAAAAAATATGCACAATTTTGAAATAACTCCCCCCGATTGGTTTTTTGCCGAATCTTTGTTGAAATTTTTAGAACCTTTTAAAACCGCAACTTTAAAATTTTCAAAAATATATGAATCTACTTCTAGTAGCATTTTTATTGAATTAGTTAGCATGATGCAAATATTTAACGAAATGTTAAATGATCCCTATATTAGTGACATTGTAATACCTGCATTTCAAAAAAATTTGAAGTATTATTTTCCTCCTCCTATGTTAATTTGTGTTGCTACTGTTATGGATCCCCGTATCAAATTAGAAGGTACGAAGAATTTGATAAAAATATTTTTTGGATATTTAGAGGACAATGTAGAATTAACAACTGATTGCGCTACTTTTTTAGTTCAGTTTGAATCTACGTTAAATAACTTGTATGATTATTATGATAGACGTTTTGCTTCTAGTAGTACAACTTCTGTAGTTAGTTCTTCTTCTGGTAGTTCTAAAGGTAAGGGTAAAAGTAGAATTGGTGATAGAACATTTAGTTTACTTGAACAAATTCAATCTAAAAAACCTAGGACTAATCAACCAAATGAATTAAATTGGTATAACCAACAGGATACTGAGCCTACTCTTTTTCCACTAGATATTTTACAATGGTGGAAAGAACATGAACACACTTTTAGTATTCTGTCAATTATGGCTAAAGATTTACTAACTCCTCCTGTCTCTACAGTTGCTTCTGAGAGTGCATTTTCTACAAGTGGCAGGGTTCTATCTGATTACAGGAATCGGTTGAAGCCCGAGGCGTTAGAGATGCTCGTTTGCACAGAAGACTAGCTGAAGGCTGAAGATAGGACGTAAGGGAAAGTACTATCAAGTTCCACAAGTGGGAGCAACTCGCTCGAAGAACAACAACAACAACAACAACAACAACAACAACAACAACAACAACAATAGCTTTGCTTGTTATGTCAAATTAGAAAATTTGTACTCAATTAAAATTGTATATAAGAAATATGTTATTGTATAAAACTTATTTGTGAATTGAATTCTTCATTTCGTTATAAATTGTTCAAATTGTATAACTTAAATTCATATGAATAATATTTCAAAATTTGTTGTCAATTTCACTCTTTCAATCTTATTATTATTGTAACCCCTGTTTTTGATTGTACGAATTATTTTTTTCTTGTATGTCTTTGATGTATTTTTCTCCCCTAATTATTGTATCTGGGTCTTTGTCATGTTGTGGGCTTACTAGTTTCCATTTATTTATTATATTATTGTATTCTGTGGCCCATCTACACTCAAGCCCAACCCATATCTTATTGGATATTGGATCCTAGTCTAAAGCTACCCACAACCCAATTCCCCTAACTAACCAGACTAATTCTCCCTCAATCCCACAATTCCCTAACATCCCACGATCTCCTCTTTATTGGTTACATTAAAAATACCCCACCTTCCCCACAAATCAGAACCACCCCTTAACAAACTCTCTCTCTCTCCCGTTCTCTCTCCCTCTCCTGTTTCTCAAAAACCCAAACAACCCACAACCTCCCGCTTACTTCTCCCATTCTCGCCTTCACCCAAAAATCACCCAATACCAGCACTTCGCATCGCCAACTCCATCACATCCCCGACCTCGTTCCTCCATTGCCGTCACCAACGCCACCTCAGTCACCACCTAGCCCCGTCCTCATCTCCATTATTCTCCGCTTCGACCTCCCCAAAGCCGAACCCAACTCCATCGACGAACCCACTCTGACATCACCTTCGAACCACTGTCGCCCTCTCCTAACCACTTCGATCACCTTCACAACATCACCGCAAGCTCTCCACAGTCTCGCCGGCGCCGCCCAAGCCCAGAAGACCCCGTCTCCGTCTTCCTCTGTTTCGATCACGAAACAGAGCTTCGCTCTCGCCGGAGCCGTTCGTCGTCGCTTGTGGTTGCGTCGCTTCCCGACCAACACCGTCGACTCAGTCACCACCAGCCGTCCATGCCACACCGCGCTGTCGCCGAGGCTCGCGCTGTTCCCTCTCTTCGATCGAAGGAAGGAGACGAACGGCGATTGGCCGCTCTTGCTGTTTGCTGTTCGGCACACACCGATCCTACCACCGCTGTTCCGTGTTCGGATTGGATCCGCTGTGAGATCGAATCCTGATTCGCTGCTGCCGCTGTTCTGTGTTCTACCCGCACTGAATCCCTCTTGCTACCTTGCTGTTTTGGCCGATCTTGTATGGGGGATAGCTACTGTTGCTGTTTGTTGCTGTTGAGTTCTCGCACGTATTTTGCACGTGTCTCTTGGGATTGTTCCCCGGGATTCTGATCCCGTTATTCTTATTTTATTGAATCGACTACTACGAAAAAGGCAAGTTCACTTGGATTATTTTATTCATTCTAGTTCAAGATTAGTTGACCTCTTATGCAAGTAGTTCCAATTTATTTATCGATAATTTTGCCTTGTGTCCCATCTCGTTAAGAGTATCGAGGGTTTACACGAGCTAACCCGACGTACTCTTGACTTCTTTTATTATCCATTGACTCAAACCCAAGCCTAGACATTCATTTGACATGAATAAATAAATAAATTTGTACATGAGGAAAACACGCCGTGATTAAATGCATATTATTTATACGAAATCTTATGACTTGAACTTGATAAATTCACATGGCTTGTTATTTAGAAAATTCACAATGCTTGCTTTACATTAATCTTGATATATGTGTGAGTCATTAGTTCGATAACTACTCACTTAATGAATATAAACATGATAGTTTTATAAAATTCTTGGTGCATGTATTGTTTAGCACAGAGGTTTCGACCCTGTAAATATGAGAATTAGCACACAAGATATAAAAGAGAGTTTTTACCCATTGGACCTAGTTTCCAACCCAAGTGACAATCTTAATTTGAAGTCACGAGCTGTAAGATATAACATTTTTAGTCAATTAGTCTACATTTTCAGACTGCAGAAATTACTATAACCTCGACATATTTGATGGTGTAATACTATATAGAAGTGTTAGAATGCTATGAAATTTTCCATGAATCTTATAGACATGCTTAGGGTTCACCTCAAATTTCTGTACATTTTTTTAATATATTTATACCATGAATCTACCCTTTAGAAGTCGACATCTAGCTGCTGCCAGAACAACTAATCTGCAAAGATTAGAGTTTTTAGCCTAGATACAGTTAAAACTAGCAGAAAGTCCTTGAATATAACTTGTAGCCCTATCTGTCTAAATGTCCATAGCCTACTAGAAGTTCAAATTTGGAGTTTTAGTCTATGAGTTATACCTGTTTTAGTGTGACTGTGTCAGCTATTTCAGATTTATTGTTTCTTGCTTATTATTGTGTAATATACCATGTTGCTGCATTATCATCATTCACTTGACATTCTTATAACTACCCGCATGTGCATATATGACTTATTAATAAAATACTAAACAAGCCGGGGTTTCTAAGGGTTGACCCCACCACGAAGTCTAAAACGAACACTGTTGTGCGTGCATCAAACCTGTAGTATGGGATGCAGTAGTACGTGCACTAGTTAGGAGAAACAACTTGATAATAGACCTAGTTGACATATATACATACTTGATAAAGACCATTGCTATTAGTACCATTATTGCCCTTGCAAATTTGATCTTGATTCATATTTCCTACACGTACCTTACTCCTTTACTCTCTGTTTTCACTACTTGCTGTCTGTACTTGCTCTAAGGACATTTATTTTTCTTCTTTAGTTAACCCAGCCACAGGTGAATCTGAGGATCTACCAGAAGGAGTTGGCGAGCAGTACTTTTAGATTGGAGCAACTGCATGATAATAAATTATTTCTTTTCATGTCCTTCTTCATTCATTGTAATTCTTTTGTTTATTTAGACTTGTACCCCGGGCTTTTGACCCGTAACTGCTACTTATTTCTCAGTATTATCATCATGTTGGATTATTAATTTCTTGAATTCAATTATTATTTTGTGATGTTATTATTTGCGTGGTTGAGATATAATTTTCTGAGTATTGTTGAGTTGAGACTGGTACAGCTTATGAATGATATTAAAATCATTCGCAGGGCCTACGTCATGAGCTCGTATTCCCGTATTCTGGGAAGCGGGGCGTGACAATTATTATTACGATTTTTATTGTTTATTAGTATTATTACTTACTTAGTATTATAATTATAATTATTATTTTAATTTAAGCTACCACAAATAAATAAATAAATAAATAAAATAAAATAAAATAAAATTAAACGTGCCAACCCGCGGGTCGACCCGGCCCAACCCGGGTTGAACCCTAAAGGGTTCACTGGTTGGGCGGGCCACCCAAATGAAAAAACAACCCGGCCCGGTCCGGCCCGTCTAATTGTACATGTCAACCCTTACGGGTTGGGTCTGGCCCGGACCACTCGACCCGTTCGCCACCCCTAGGTGTAAGTACTTTGAACTTCATACGTACAGAGCCAAACTCTCACTTGATTCTCACATTAGAAGTCAAAATATCTTTTAATTAATTTGTAGCACTTGGACGAGCTGGTCAAATCAACAAAGATCTAGTAATGTCGAAAGCACTTTTCGTAGCATTGTCATCTTAATTGGCCCAGGTTATAAGGAAGTTAATTAATATCAGTGTGTTCACAATTTAAACTAGAGATATTTTTCATCCAATAGGGAAAAAAGTTCACACCTATTAGAAGGCAAAAGAAACTTTAGATCTCGTCAATTTGAAATGAGATTTCCATTCTTTAATACATGAATTGTCCTTTTTCTTGCACATTAATATTCTAAAATTAATTGTTACCTCATATGATAGATTCTTTAATTGTTAAATTATAATTCTTTATGGATTTTTTCCATATGATATTCAAATTGAATTGGTAGTTTGAAAATAACATACCTAGTTTTCATATTTTCAAAACAGCACATGTAAGCATTTAGTATATTCCAAAATAGCACAATAGCACCTGAGGTTACTTCATTCATTAAGTTATATGAATGGGTATACGGGTTAGGTCATCAGCGCGCCAAGGACCGTCATGGTTCTTGTCACCCTTACAACCCTATATGACTTTCATTATATATACTAGTATTATACACGTGCGTTGCACGTGGGGAAAATGAGAAGGTGAATGAAAAGAACAAAAAAAAAATCTAGTATTATACACGTGCGTTGCACGTGGAGAAAATGGGTAGGAAGAATGAAAAGGACAAAAAAAATACCAACACGAGCGCTGCTGTTGTTGACAAAATGACACAATGACAAATGACACTAAGTCCTTCTCCCATTATAATATTAGAGATATTTTTTAAGGTAAAGATATTGTGAAGTGATGTTTACGGCGAGTGCAATTTTGGAATTTACTAAATACTCAACCGTGTTATTTAGATATATGAAAACTGCGAGTGTTATTTTAAAAATACCAATTATTTTGGGGTTCACTACTTGAAAAACACTCTTTCTTTATTGAAGAGACATTATAGGCAGGAGAAAATTAGCCCCTGCCCTGAACTTATCATTAATCAACAATATCTTTCAATTATCAAAAAGAATTAACAGTATCTTAATTTTCTTCGTCCTCCTTTCTTCTTCTACTCATTCTTCTTTTGACTCATAGAAAAGTATATCCTAGTTATGTTTTGATATTTTTCCATTAACTAGCTGATCTCCTTCTGATTTGGATAAGATCACTACATTCATGAGTCTAACAAAGGAAATTAGAGGAAATAAAAAGACACACTTCAAATATAAATAAACATGATAAAGATGAAGATCCTATATATATAGTAGATCTTTCAGTACTGCATAGTCCAATGCACATGATCCACCTAGATCAGCCATTCATCACTGTATTGAGATTCATTCATTTAACCGTCACAGACGAAGTGTCAAGTCAATATCTTCGTTCCTTTTGTCCTCTTCGCTTCTAGATCTAGCTCCAACACTAGCCGAAGTAGACATTTGTTCATTGTTAGTAGAGGTGTTCACCCAAGCATTCCTCCCTTCGTCCATCCTTGTACACCTCTGCTGCAATAAATTGGTATTCATTTGATTCCCAAAATAAGCCCTTGTGTTTCCAAAGAAAGTAGGATTATTAGGATTAGGGTTAAGTCGAAAGTTGTACGGTTGGTACCGGGTTGGATAATAAACGGAGCCTATGTTGAGGGGATAGCGATAACTGTGTGGGTGATAGTACGGAGAATATGGTAGCTGCGGTAGCGGTGGTGCCATGTTGAATGGATCTAAAAGAGAGTACGGGTGCTGATCTTGAGGCTTTTTCAAAGCAGATCGCTCCCTACGATGGGCATTTTGATGGCCACCGAGAGCTTGGGGACAATGGAAGAGCTTGTCGCAGAATTTGCATGGGAAAAGTTTCTTTTCATTGTTCTCTCCAATTATTTCGCTTGCCTGATCATCTTCTCCTAGGCCAGCCATTGCTTAAGAGAAACAAGAAGGAATAATATTGTAAGTAAGCTTCAATTAGTTTGACGATAGTATATATAAGATAAACATTATGTTATGCTTCCTAATACAAATAAATAATAAATAAGCTTAAATAAATTTCTTAAAATGCTAAGATCCTACAGGTTAAAATTTTAAAGAGAGAGTTTGTGGCACATGATCTAGCTGGATGCATTAAGATTATTTTCATGGAGGCCTTTCAGTGGATGGGTGAAAAGAAAGTATACTAGATCGTTCAATAAATACAATGAAGATGATTTGCTACAATAAATATTGTAAGTTACTTTTATTTTCCTGAGCATTTTATTAAACTAATTTAATTCAGGCAATCAGAATGGACATCATTATTTATTTTTTTTTCATAAAAGGTTGGCAATTGTCTCTCGCGTTTCATTAAAAAACTTAACAAAACAAACAATAAAAAATAAGGCTTATGAAGTTCAGATCTCAACAGGCTGGGTTCTGGAATTCATATACCCCAATCAACAAACAAAAATACAAAAAAACTAGTCTTACTGATCGGCCACCCCCGCCAGAACACTTTCTCGTGCCACTTTGGGCTCATTTTCTCACTCAGTCCCTCGCTTGTACGCCGTTTATCCTCTCCAACTATCGTACGGTCTCCCTCGTTGCCCCCAGCAGTGACCCATACGACAAGCGAAGCACCATATTAGAGACCCCGCAAGCTGACAACTCCATGTTAAGATTGAGTTATCGTTCTCATCCCCTCGCTTCACCCTCGATCACTCTCACCGCAACATCGCAATGAGGGTAGACAGCTATTTAATAACTTTTAAATATTCATAGAAAAATACTTTTAAATATTCATAGAAAAATACGTGTAATTTTGCACATATGCTACAACTAGTGGCGAAGATGCCGATTCACACCATTAATTTTTGAGTTACAACAATGTAAATTAGAAGATATTGCTAATTAAATTATAGGGTGACAGATTATCTTCCTTTTTTTTACGTGGTTCAATACTTGAGAGAATTTCCTCAACGATATAAACCAATAGTCTCTTTTATTCTCAACAATTTCATAAGATTGGATGTGGTCATAAAATTTCAATCTTATAAACTTGGTATAAACAAATAGAGATTAAAATTTGATTTACGTCATGGAAGCCACGTCCACAGATCATATAAATGCCTTCAGGAGTACTAATAGTATTAGAGAATCTAGTTCTATTTTATTTTTTTCCCTATCATAGAATATATATAAAAGTTACGACAAAATTAACAAAATAAAGACACAAAGATTAATGTGAAACATACCAATGGAACTCAAGTTGAGAAGAGAAGAAAGCACTTTGTTTGTTTGTTTGTTTATGATGTGATCCCTCAAAGTGTCTTTTTTATAGGAGAGAAGTAGGAAGACCATGAATGGAAAGAGTTTAAAGTTAAAATTCATTATTCTCTTCAATGCATGAACAACAACTGTAATGAGGGTGAAAAGCTTCACAAAATATTTGCTCTAAAGAAGAAAATCTTTTTACATAGATTCATGTTTTTCCATTTTTAAACATGCCTCTTTTTGGACTTGTTTCAAAAGTGTTGTTTTGGTAGGTTAATTATACTTTTAAGGTTATATGAGATCTACTTGTGATTTTATTGATCATTTTAGCTTCATCATATCTTGCATATGTCTATTAGATACATTCACATAATAAATAGGAGTGAACACTTTCTTCCTTTTTAAATGAGGATGAACTATACAATATTAATTCTTTTGATAATCAAGTCATACACTATTAATTTCAATAATCTTTCCCTAACTAGCAAGAAATATTGATCATGTATAGTGAAAATATATATATACATCAATCAATGCACGCCCACACGAAAAACAAAATACAAAAGAGTTTCAAAATTTTAAAATAAACCCATAGAGTGAACGCACACATTTTTTATTTTATATTTTGGTAATCGGGATGAAATAGCTAGCAAAATGAAACTACTCTTTAACAAATGAAATGCCTAAATAATCTGTATAATTTCCTCCTGTGCCAGATCTCTCTCTTCCCCTGGTTTCTCTACTTCGACCTTTGAGGCATTTTCTGTCTGTTTACGGTCAAAACAGTTAAAGAATTAAATGTCTTTCAAAATAGGTTAAGAACAAAAATTCCAGATATTTTAATTGAAATTAAAATGAGATTTGACAGGCAACACCTTATTCATTTTTAATCATAGACATAAATAAATAAATACATTTATTGTGGAGACGACGATTTTCCAAGATTCCGGTTAAATCGCTTCTCCAATAGTGTAAACAAACAAGTTACATTAGTCCAAGACTCACAACCAAAAGATAGAAGAAAGAAAAGACAACACTTTAATTAATATTGGAGAATGATTACATAAGCTTGGACATAATATAAAAAAAGACACTAATAGTTCAAACTTGCACAAGGATATGAATATGGGAAGGATTATTTGTGGCTTTGGTTTGTTTTTGTGCATGATGGATGTGAAGAGATGAGTGGGTATATATAGGCAAGGTGATGCATGAATGTAAATGTAGGTGGTTGCATAGAGAATAGGAGGTGTATGTTTCCAAGGGTTTAAGGTAATAGGAATGTTTGGTTCCAATGATGCATAGGTAATTGAAATATATGGTTTCAATGATGTATGTACATGGGTAATAGGAATGTATGGTTTCAAAGAATTAATGAGGGTAGGAACTTGTGCAAATTTGACTACTAATTTTTACATAAATCTAGAAAATTGCTTTAATAATTTCAACACCCCCCCTTAAAGTAATTTTCTAGAGACCGGACCTACCTGTGAACGAAGAATTTTAAACGATCCTTTGGGGAGAGTCTTGGTTAAGATATTCGCAACATTTGCATTGCTCCGTACCTCATGAATTTTGATAGTCCCATCAAGCACACTTTCATGAATAAAGTGATGCTCAATCTCAATGTGTTTAGTCCTTGCATGACAAACCAGATTTGTAGCAAGCTTGATTGCACTTTGATTATCACCATAAATAATAGTAGGATCATGAATTTGTAATGCCACATCGTCAATCAACCGCCTCCAGACACACTCTTGAGCTGCAAGAGAAGATGCTTTGTATTCTGCTTCGGTGGTAGAAATAGATACCGAATCCTACTTCTTACTGCACCAATAAATACATGTCGAAACACTGAAGAAAACATAACCCGAAGTAGACTTCCAATCATCCAAGTCACCACCAAAATCAGCATCCACATAACCATGCAAACTAAAACCAACTTATTTCTTGAATATAAGACCCATGTCAAGAGTAGATAGAACGTATTTCAATATGTGTTTAGCTGCATCAAGATGAGACTTCCTTGGTTCTTGCATAAATTGCCTTACGAGTCCAACAGAGTAGAAAATATCTGGCCTTATGATAGTCAAATAAATGAGACTTCCAACCAAGGCACGATAAGGTCAAGGATCCTCAAGAAGCTTTCCTCCATCAAGCCATAGCTTGATGTTGGCCTCAAGTGGAGTAGAACATTTTTTGCTTTGGATTAATCCAAACATTTCTACCATTTTATTTGCATAGCTTCTTTGAGATAAGAATATGTCATCCTTCAAATTTTCCACCTCCAACCCAAGAAAGTGACTCAGCTCACCTAAATTTGTCATCCCGAACCGAGTTGACAGTTCAGCTCGAAGAAGCAATCGCTTTTTCATCATTTCCAGTCACAATCATATCATCCACATACAAAAAAAAATAATATGCAACTTCTCATGCTTCTTAACAAATAAGCTAGGATCAGAATTTGAAGCAAAATAGCCACAAAATAGTAAGTACTCAGCAATCTTGCCATACCAAGCCCTCGGTGCTTGCTTCAAGCCATAAAGAGCTTTCTTTAGCTTGCACACATATTGTGGATAATCTTGAGAAACATATTCAAGTGGTTGCTCTATATAAATTTCCTTGTCAATTTCTCCATACAAGAAGGCATTCTTCACATCAAGTTGCCATAACTTTTAACATTGAGATGCCGTCAAAGAAATGACTATTCGAATCGAAGTCATTTTTGCAACAGGACTAAAAGTCTCCGCATAATCTTCTCCATATTTTTTAGAGTACCCACGAGCAACCAATCTTACTTTGTATCTATCATCGGTCTCATCTTGTTTGCGCTTAATCTTGTACACCCATTTGCAACTAACTAGCCTTACTTCCTTAGGCTTTGACACAAGATCCCAAGTTTCATTTTTGATGAGCGCTTGCATCTCTTCATCCATTGCACAATCCCATTCTTTCACGCCACGTGCTTCATCAAAACAAGACGGTTCATTATCATCAAGTGGTCTTGCAAGAAGACAAGAATGGATACTAACATAAGCTCCATCTTTATAGAGTATTAGCTTTACAATAGTTCTTGAAGACTTCCGAAGTGCACTTCCTTGAGAACTTTTAGCTCCCACATTTTCTTTCTCCCCAATTGATGGAGAAGAGGAACCATCGGAAACTACCGAGTCAGAAGACTCAGAATGTGTGATTGGCAATTCCACCACCTCAAATTGAGAAACATCACTATAATAAGAAGTTACTTCATCAAAAACAACATCTCTAGAGATAATTAACTTGTTAGTACTGGGATCCATACACTTTCATCCCTTCTTCCTCTCATTATAACCAACAAAAATACACTTCTTTGCCTTCGCATCCAACTTTGTTCTTAGAGCATCTGGAACATGAACATAACAAATAGAGCCAAATATTTTAAAATGCTTGACATTCGGCTTCTCATCCCAAAATAGTTCATATGGAGACTTCATGTTTATCGGGCTAAGAGGAACCCGATTAATGACATAAGTTGTACATGACATACCCTCCGCCCATAAGGCCTTGGGTAAATTTTTTGCATACAACCAACTCTTGCAAGTTTCCACCAAGTGCCGAATTTTTCTCTCCGCTACACCATTTTGCTGCGGTGTATGAGAACAACTGAGTTGCTTCGTGATGTCATGCTTCTTGCAAAATTGTATAAATTGATTCGAAGTGAATTCACCACCATTATTAGTTCGCAAGCATCTAATTCTTCTATCAAGTACGCCTTCAACCAACACCTTGAAATCTTGAAATTTAGAGAATATCTTTGACTTTTCCTTTACGAAATACATCCAAGTGTATCTGGTGAAGTCATCAACATAAACCAACATATAACGAAAGTTTCAATAAGATGGTGTATTGCATGGTCCCATAACATCACTATGGATCAACTCCAACGGGGCCTTGCACCTTGAAAGTGAATTGGAAAATGGTAGACGATGTGCCTTGCCAAATTGACACTCTTCACAAATTTCATCATAAGAAAAAAAAGACTTGGGCAACCCATTGACCAAAATTTTCAAAGCCATAGCTTTCAATTTGGTCATGCTAAGATGTCCCAATCTAGCATGCCAAATTGATGAACTATCATTTGTGCTCATTTTGTCAACATAAGAATTAGATGCAGATAATACATATAGATATTTTACCCTTTTTCGGTGTGAATAATATCCGCCTCCATGCTTGTTAGATTCCAAAGAAACTTCACATCATTGGGTCCAGAGAGCACATGATGACCCGCATCAACAACATTTGCTATTGAGAAAAGATTCTTCTTCATTCCGTGAACTTAAAACACATTGTTAAGTGTAATGTAGTCATTTTCATTTGCAATGGTGACTACCCCTTCCCTTTCAACTCGATGAATGGTGTTATCCGCTGTGACAATAGCAGCCTTCCCATCATAATGACGAAAAGTAGAAAACTTGGAATAATTTTCGGTAAGATGATGACCACAATCGGAATCACTGATCTAATCATCTTCGAAGTTTATGGAGGCCATAGCATCCACACTAGTGTGATCTGCTATAAAGCATTTCCCCCAATCTTCTTCCTTCTGAAATGCATCATTTTTTTCAGCAACATTTCCAGCGTTTGGCTTCACTCGGCAATTCTTTCGAATATGCCCAATTTTTCTGCACCGATGAAATGTAATATTTTTGTAGGCCTTTTTATTTTCATCATTTAAAAATGAAGATTCCTCATTAGCTGGCTTAGGGAACTTCTTCTTTTCAATTTTTTTGTTTTTAGTGAATAGGGCATTTCCATCGTCATCAGAAATAGAAACACCTGCCATTTGCTTTGTAGAACCCCGTATTTTCAAATATTATTTTAAATATTTGAAAATGAATTTAAATAATTTTCGGGAGATTTAATTAATATTTTCTAAAAGATTTATCTTTTTACACGTGCAAAACATGTGCAAATACTTTCTTGAGAAGTTTGAAAGTCAAGTTTTCTTTATGAAAAATCATTATTTAATATTTGGGATTTATTTAGTATTTTTCCAGATTTTTTTGAAATTAATTGAAACTGTTTGCAAATTTTGAGAAAAGAAGGACTTTTTTTGCAAATTTGTCATTTTAAGGGTTAAAATGCAAAATGTATTTTCTGGACGTTTTGAACAGTATTGGTTGAGATTTAGGATTATATTTTACTTTTAAATCCTAATTTAAATGAATTCTATTGAATTTCCAAGAATAGAACTATATATGTAAACTTGTATTTTGAAGGGATTATTTTGCAAAAGTGGGTAAAAACCCTAAACCTAATCCCGGATATTTAAAGGGATTTTTCCAGCCGTCATTTGTTGAGAATATACAGAATTTTGGTGATTTGTTTTGGTGGAGGAAGATGAAGTTTTGATCTAGCAAAAGGAAGGCTTTTTCGTGGATTTTCTCAATTCAAAGGTGAGTGATATAAAATCGTTTTATTGTTTTGATCTATGTATGCGAGTGACAATGTTGTTTTGATTTGATGTTGAGAATGATATGGATCTTATATTGTGGTATGATTCATATGAACAATTGTTGTTGTTTGGACCATGTACGTGAAATCTATGAATGACTAGTAGATCTTGGTTTATAAAATTGTATTGCTAAAAAGCATGTTAAGATTTGAGTATGGTTATGAACGGATGGTTAAACATCTAGACATTGATCAGATTTGGATTAAGAGTTGTGAAAGAAATTTAGTTTTGAGTAACCCTAATAGAAGAATTAATAATTTAGAACATGAGAACTTGAGTTTGGACATATTTGATGTTTTGAGTAATGAATCCACAATGAGGAATTGTTGAGATTTGTCATTTTTCCTGAATATGAATTATTTCATGAACAAAGAATCTTTAGTAAACTCCAGTTTGATTTTGTATTCAGACCTAAATTACGAAAACTGTAGGCCGACAGTTGATTGGTCTACTATTCAGTCGACTGGTACGACCCTGCTGTCGTTTCTTCAGATTTTTTAAAATCCCCTCTGGACAGTCGACTAGACTCTTATGCAGTCGACTGGTGTACTGAGACCTTATTTTGTAAAATTATTTCAGTCCTTCTGGACAGTCGACCATGACCTTTTCAAGTCGACTTATGTACTTAGAATATCTTCTTGAGAACTATTGGAATTGTCTCAGGTAAGTCGACTGATGGCTTTCAAGTCGACTGTTATGACTTAGTTTATTTTTGTAAAATTTTGGATATTTGTCCTCTGGACAGTCGACTTACTACAGTATAAGTCGACTGGTACTGATGAGTTTTTGTAACTTGAGTGTTCCTTTGAATGATTGGTTCTCAGATAATTCAGTCTATACTAGATATTCAGTTAAACATTTGATTCTAAGATATTCAGTTAAGTATTTGATTTTAGATATTCAGTTGAGCCACTTTGTTTAGTGGAACTTTGGTTTAGACATTTGAGTTGAGTCTCTAGAGGTGTGTGACCCTAGTATACCGGTGTTGAGTTATTTCGTTGGGGCCCGTAGAGGCAATTCAGTTATTCAGTTTTGAATTTAGGCCGGTAGGGTACACCACCCTAGGAGATTTGTTGAGTAATTAAGTAATCCAAAAATAATAAGGACAGACACTAGTGGTGATATGATGAACGGGAACATGGGTCAAGTACCTCAGTATGGCTTTCGGTGTGGGATTTAATCTCCGGAATTATCCAAGTAACTTATTTGTGGTGTGGGATCAATCTCCGGAATTATCCAGGTAAATTACCTGCGATGTGAGATATATCTCCGAAATTATCCAGGTAACTACTTGTGGTGTGGGATTGATCTCCGGAATTATCGGAGTCGAGACGACGCACATGTGGTATTCATGTGATGATGTGTCAATATTTCGGTCTGGGTTGATCTTCGGAATTATCCAGGTAAATTACCTGAGATGTGGGATCTATCTCCGAAATTATCGGGGTATGGGCTAACACTCACAGTTTATCTTTATCTCGTAGTATTCATCGTGATAGGATTAGTTGCATAGCGGGAGATTGAACCCTATGAAGTGGAGACGTTAAGGGCTTGCACCGAACCTATGTAGAGTGGGATGCATAGACTTCGACAAGTACGCATTAGAGAGTCCACATATAGAATTTGTGTTTTCTTGACTTAGTTTTATGCATGTGGTTTTCCGGTTTTCTACACTTGACACTTGGTTTAGTATCACTTGTTGTTACATTTCTTGCTATCTCATATTTTATGTATTTTGGTTCACTATATGTTATTTATAAATCCTTGCTTAATGATTATTTATGTTGTTTGTTGTTTTATGTCACTCACACCATTTATGGCTAACCCTTTTAGTTTTGGGGGTTAGGGATCATCTCTAGCCTCACATGTTGCAGGTTAATGCTTAGAGTTTAGAGGTTTGGATGCTTGAGGCATATTTGAGATGAATTGATTTATAAGAGTTTTGTGTAAATTTGTAAAAGCAGATTTGAGATAGTTTTGTGTTGTAAATAAAGGAAAAATTTGATCGAGATGTTTTGAGTTCCGCTGTGCTTTGTAAAAGTTTGTTGTAATAAAAGTTGAAAATTTTAGTGGTGTTGGTTGTGTTTAATGTTACATTAAAGTGGATGCTGGGATTGTGCCACGTATTTTCTAAGATATCATATTAGAAATTCGGGGCGCTACATGCTTAGCCAAGGTCTCTTGCTCAGCAAGAAGATTTTCAAATTCCACTTAAGATTGATGGACAACCCACCCATGAATTGATATCACAAAAGGAACATATTCATTTTTGAGACCACGAATAATATGTCGCTTCACATTTGCATCTGAAATTTGACCATCCGGATCAAGAGAAGAAATCTCTGAATTAAGATTTTTTTATCTTAAAAAAGAATTGATAAATTGATAAATCTCTCTGAGTTGTATTGGACAACTCTTTCTCCAGTATTTGTAGTCGCGTCTCGTTCTTCTTATTGAACAAACTATCAAGTGTTGTCCAAATCTCACAAGCCGATTTACAGCCCATGATATGATCAAATAAGTCCCGAGAGATAGACTTTTTCAAGGCAAACTCCGCTTTTGCATTTTTAATCTTCCACTTCTTCAACTCGCCAGCATCCTCCGGAGCGACCTTATCGTCTCCACCGACAATGTCCGACAAATATTCACCCAAAAGATGAGACTCCATACAAGTCTTCTACACCTTGTAGTTTGAATTATTAAGAACTTCAATGCCAAGACCATAACTTTGACCTGTGTCCATTGATGGAGTGTTGAAGCAGCTTCTTCTTCTCTTTCACCAAGGGATATTCACAAGTACAAGAAATTCCCTTGTGGCTCTGATACCATGTGGAGAACGACGATATTCCAAGATTATGTTTAAATCGCTTCTCAAATAATATAAACAAGCAAGTTACACTAGCCTAAGACTCATAACCAAAAGATAGAAGTAAGAGATTGTTGGAAATATTTTTGGCATATTTTTTAGGCTTGATTCCGGTGGGCTCCGGCCATCGGCGGCGCCGAAAAGTAATTGGATTGCGTTCCTCTCGTCGAGTACTATTCCGTAATATACTCATTTGCCAAAAATGGATTCCGTATGAATGAGAAATGTTGGTCCAAAGTTAGGCACTCGAAATGTACTAACTTAGGGATTTGGAGAAAATGGATAGTCCTACATCGAAAGTTGAGAAAGATTTCTCTAGTATATAAACTAAATAAATGGACTAAAGGGTGTAACCCTGGGGTTACCACTAACGTGTAGTGGAGAGAGGACCTAGCCAAAGTTACAAACACACACGTGCGCGCTCGGCCCGGCCCCGGCCCTGGCTCCGGCCTCGGCTTCGGCTCGGTTCGGTTTGGCTGGGTTTGGTTCTGGCCAGCCTAAATTATTTTTTGCCCCGCTCCAAAATTTTCCTTGGATCTAGTTTACTGTTGGGGCGTTTGAAATTCTGTAACTGGTGCCATTACTTGTAACAGCAGAATAATGAATCCATCAGTTACGTTTTTTGAGCCATTACTCTGCTGTTACAGAGTAATGGATCCATCAGTTACTCCTCATCTCCTGTTAATGCAATCATTTTTGTCTGTCGAGACACACAAATTTGAATTTGACAATCTCCTTCTTCTTCTTCCTCTGAGTCTGAGTCTGAGAGTGCAACACAGCTAATGGTTTGCTAGTATCTCTGAAGCTAGGGTGCTGCTCTTCAGAAAAAGGTAAATACAGTTGTATCATGGGAGGCAGTTCGTCAACTACCGTCACACTACGAGGCAAATTTTGCTTTAAGGACAGAGATCTTAATCTCGACTCTGTATTGAATTTTCTGGTTTGTTTTCTTTTATTTCTGTAATTGTACTTCTTCACAAAGACTATTGGACTTTTTTATTTTTCGAAATTCAAGTTTCAACAGAGAAGATAACACTTCAATTAATATTGGAGAATGATTACATAAGCTTGGACATAATATAAAAAAAGACATTAATAGTTCAAACTTGCACAAGGATGAATATGGGAAGGATTATTTGTGGCTTTGGTTTGTTTTTGTGCACAATGGATGTGAAGAGATGAATGAGTATATATAAGTAAGGTGATGCATGGATGTAAATGTAGGTGGTTGCATAGGGAATAGGAGGTGTATGTTTCCAAGGGTATAGGTAATAAGGCCATCTCCAACCCCACTCCATTTTGGCGCTGAAGTGGGGTTTGGCGTTGGATTTGGCCTCCAACTCAATGCCACTTCTGGCGCCATTTTGGTGAGGATGGAGATAGGGTGAACAGTGGTGCGCCATATATGGCGCGCTACTGTTCACCCAGCGACAATTTTTTTTTTTATATAAAAAAAACCCCTAAAAGTTTTCTAATTTTTAATTAAACCCTAATTCAACATTTTCTTAACAAAGTTTATTACATTCTACTCCCATAAATGAAAATTTAATTTATTTGTGTTCTATTGAAGGTTATTAATTAAATATTTAGTATATATAATATTTAGAAAATAATACGTAATGTCAATTACAATATATAAAAACTTCGTACATTTTAGGACGCCTTAATTAAAATTTCATAAACATTCAAATAAAAAACAATGCAGACTACATAATGCAAAATACAATAATGAAACTAAACTTGTGAAATAAAAAAAAAAACAATGCAAAATACATAACGCAATAAAATAATAACACACATAAGACTAACAATTTAGAAAGGCGGTAAATCGGTTCCGGATCCTCCAATATCATTGAAAAATTGTCCAAAAGCATCGGAAGATGGCCCTTGATGTTGTTATTGTTGTTGTTGTCTTTTCTGAATAATTCTTGCTTGTTTAACTCGGAATAGCTCACGCACGTTTGGATCAGCAATGGAATTCAAGTCTTTTAATAAAACTTTATTTTCTTCTCTCATTGCTTTAACGACCAAATTTGCCGCTTAATTTCCAGAAGTTCCTTCCTGTCGGATCTGGTCTTTTCTAACATCTCCAGCAGTTGTCGATTACTTTCTTTAACATCGTTAATATCTTCATCATTTTTTCTTTTTCCTCTAGCTTTTTTTACCCCAATGGGTCATAGCGATGAAGTGCTACCAAAATTTTCTTCATCTAAATTTGGAGAAAATGAAGGCAGCCCAGGGGAAGAAGACATGGGAGACTCTGGAATGGGATTATCTGACTGTGGCGAGTCATAGTTTAAATTTCGAGCAATTTGTCTTGCAGTGGGTACGTTATCTTTAAATTTCTCAAAATCCTTAACTATAATCCAAACATGATCAAATTTGAATCCTTTTTTGAACTTTGGATCTTGCATGAATAATTCATTCGCTCGACTAAACTGTAAATTATTGTGAACATAAGGTTAAGTAATCGGAATGAAATAATAACTTTTGAATGTAAAAGTTTAATGAATACTCACTATTACCGCTGATTTCGGTGTGGGGGTAAACAGATAGAATTTGTGAGTCCGAGAAAAACCTGAACAGCTGATTCAAGCCTTCTTTCTCCTGCCGCAACCTGCAAGGAAGTGCGAGACACCGGGGTTGATTCCGGCGACGCACCCTCCGACGCTCTTGTCAGTAATCAGAAGAGATTAAGAAAGAGCTTAAAGTGGTGAAAAAGTGATTAACCTGGTTACAGTGGCAGAGGGGAGGTATTTATAGTCGCCAGGGGAGTGATTAGAGGCCTGGTTCCCTGTATAACTGCTAGGAGAAAGATCCTCACAGTCTGTTTAGGAAACTAACCCCTTGATTCCCGGTGAGAGCAAATCAGGCCCGTTGACTTGGTCAAATCAGTGGCCCTGATTTGTCTCTTGCTGGTCTGGGCTCGCTTCGGGTCGGGACCCGTGCCCAATTGGAGCGGACCTATTCGTGGGTTATTGGATCCGTGAGAAGGAGATCCAGTACCCGCTTTGGATCCGCTTGTATGTGAAATTACCTTTTTACCCCCGAGCTTCAAGATTCGTGCCCAATCTGGACGGTTCCGATTTAACCCCATTTTTAGCCATATCACGAGCCCCCCACTCCTAAAGACTGAGCGTGATCAGCCTTTGAGAAGTAGTTTGATTGTTTTGGTGGCTAACGGAGTTGTATCGGAGTTCGTATGGAGGACTTAGAATCTCGAAGGGGGTAGTGAGGTAACTTTTTGATGCCATGTGCTGTTTCCTAGCCATATCGAGTATTTGACGTCTTTTATCTATTTTTTTCGGATTATTTACTTAATTTTGCGATGAGTTTACTAATCGTTCGGGGGGCCTTAACAGTGCATTCTGGGCAATAATTGTTCGTTCAGGGGCCCAAAAATATACCCCCGAATTTTCAATTATTTTCTAGAATTTTTAGTTAAATTTTTCGAATTTTTAGCAATTTTTCGCAATTTTTAAATAAATAAATCGATTAAAATAGATAAAAAATGATTTTTAATACCGATTTATGACGTAGCTCGATCTGAGCCGTTGATCATGGTCGAGCTCGAATTTCTGAGAGATCCATTGGTTGTTATCGCTCGGAAGCTTTTTTCTCCGTTTGCGAGCTCGGAAAGGCACTTGCTCGGCCGCCGACTGTAGGCAGGGGGTCTCGGTAGGCCGAGCGACGTGGCGCAATCTGAGCCGTCGGATGATGGTGTGAATCCCAAGAAAATGCTATCTTGTCTTTTAGTGCACGCGGCACGATCTGGACCGTTCATCATCAAGAGCACGAATTTTTAGGAGATCCAGCGGTTGTAGGAGCTCGGAAGCTTTTTTCTTCGTTTGCGAGCTCGGAAAGGCACTTGCTCGGCCGCCGACCGAAGACAGGGGGTCTCGGCAGGCCGATCGACGTGGCGCAATCTGAGCCGTCGGATGGCGACACGCATCTCGAGACGGGCACATTCCTCAAGAAAACACTATCTTGTCGTTTGGCGCAGGTGGCAAGATCTGAGCCGTTGATTGTAGGCACGAATCTCGAGGCAGCTCAGTTCCCAAGAAAACGCTATCTTGTCGTTTAGCGTCGGTGGCAAGATCTGAGCCGTCTGATCGAGATCATGCGCGAAAGTTGAGGAAAAAGTGTGTTTTCTCCGTTTGCGTGCTTGGGAAGGCACTTGCTCGGTAGCCGACCGAAGACAGGGGGTCTCGACAAGTCGGGCGACGTGGCACGAACTGTCTCGAGATGATTCTGTTCCCAAGGACATTAATGGTGCCCCGGAATTTGTGTGGCGTTCCACCTTCCCCAGGTCATTAAGGATAACTCCTTCAATTAATGTGTGGCGTTTCAACTTCTGAGGGTCATAATGGTCAGGCCTTGGAGGGGAGCTTATAAGTACTCCACTCCCTTTGTTATTTCAATTGCAGCAAAGTAGAGTTTCAAACCTCGGAGGCATTGGCCTTGGGTAACTTATCTTTTGAGGTCCGAAGGGGTGGTTGCTCTTCTGCCTTTTTCTTCTCCCGTTCCGGACGGCCCCAAAGCGGATGTCGGGAGCGGGGGGGGGGGGGGGGAGAATGAGGCAGTAGTGGTGACGACCGTAGTTCGGACCCGAGGGATGAGTTTCTTCGGAGGGACGGGTGGTCTTTCTGTTGCCTTGTTCTTCTCTCGTTCCTCACGGCTCGAAAGGGGATGTCAGGAGCGGGAGAGAATAAGGCAGTAGAGGTGACGACCATAGTCCGGACCCGAGGGGCGATGTGCCTCGGAAGGACGGGTGGTCGTTCTTCCACCAAGATCTTCTGCCGACTCTGGTTGCCCCTCGGTGGGTGTCAGGGTCGGCGGAGATCATGGTGGAAGAGGTGATGATCAGTGTCCGAGTCCGAGGGGTGAGCACAATCGGAAGGACGGGTAGTTACCCTTCCGCCATGATCATCACCCGATTTTGACCGGCCCGATCCGGGTGTTAAGATCGGGGGTGATCCAGGTAGAAGGGGTAATTACCAAAGTCTGGATTTGTGTGACGAGCCTCGGTTGGACGGGTGGTCATTCTCCTACCATGATCTTCTCCCGATTCTGACGGCCTCGGTGTGGGTGTTAGAATCGAAAGGTCATGGTAGGAGAGGTGATGACCCAAGTCCGGTCCGAGGGGAGGGCTTGCTTCGGGATGACTGGTGGTTGTTCTCCCGCCCAAATCTTCTCCTGACTTTGATGGTTCGGATGGATGTGTCAGGGTCAAGGGAGGTTTGGGCCGAAGGATATATCACCGAGGTCCGGAGCCGAGGGACGACCTGTCTCGGCAGGACGGGTGGTCGTTCTTCTACTATGATCTCCACCCGATTCTGAGGGCCCCATCGTAGGTGTCAGGGTCGGGGAAGGTCATGGTAGAAAAGGTGATGACCCTAGTCCGGAGCCGAGGGACGACTTGGCTTAGGTAGGACGGGTGGTTGTTCTTCTACCAAGATCTTCACCCGATTCTGAGGGCTCTAACGTGGGTATCAGGGTCGGGGAAGATCATGGTAGAAGAGGTGATGACCCTAGTCCGGAACCGAGGAACTGCAGCAGCTTCGGAAGGATGGGCCTCTTCCCATCTCTGTCTTCCTTCCGGGCCGACGGCTTCCGATGGTTGTCGGCTCAAAGGGGTTAGAGATGGGGGGCGTACCGATCTATTTTTGACCGGGCCCCGTGGGTTGGTGGAATGCCGACCGAGACATGGGGCCTGGGGGGCCCGCCGAAGGCGGTGCCTTAAAACTTTAAATTAAAATTTTTTCTGGTTTCTTCAGACAGAGGTGGGGTATGGAGGAAGTGTAGACCATCCGAGCGACTTGATGCAATTGGTACCGTTGGATGGCGTCGCGCATCTCAAGACGGGCTCATCTCTCGAGAAAACACTATCTTGTCGTCTAGTGTTCTCGGCGAGGTCTGGGCCGTCAGATTGAGATTTTACGCGAAGCTTGAGGAGAAAGGGAGTTTTCTCCGTTTGCCAGCTCGGATTGGCATTTGCTCGGTAGCCGACCGGTCTCTTCGCTGGCGTGGTCGGATGGCGCAGGGTTCGGCTTTTTGTCCTGATATGCCGAGCTAGTTGTCTCAGCGAAGAAGATAGTTGTGTTGGGCCTTCGCGACGTTTCGAGAGCGGCCCAAGAGTCGCACCTTTTCATTTGGAAGTCCAAGGGACGTTCTCTTTTACTATAAACCTTCACCCCCCCTCAGACCAAGTCTCATTTTTTACTTTTACTCTCTCCATTCAGTTCTTACTTTTCGCCTTCGAAGTTTTTAGCTCCTTAGTGGTGGTGCTAGCTGACGCGGCAAGGCGTTTCTTGTCTCCGGCAAACTTTCCGACCGTACCTATCACTTCAAGGTCAGTCTCTTTCCTTTCTCTCTTAGAAAAATGGTTAAGGTTACGCTCTCGGATGAGACCCCCGCCTCGGAGCAAGCTGTAGGCCGAGGGGGCGAAGGGAAGGAAGTGGTGGAGCCGAGCGATCAGCACGTCGTTCGTCCGGATAGAGAGGACAAAGTAGCCGAGCTGCCTAGGGAGGTCGCGGCGGTGTCCCAGAAGGGTAAAGCCGTGGTCACGGTCGTGGAAACGCCGAAGAGAGTGGGGGCGTTCGGTCGGTAGCCTATTGCCCTGTCGAGCGTGGGAGGCGTACGGGACTATGCCGAGGACACCTTAGAGAGAGTGACCCAAGGCACGGCTAAGTTGGTGGAGGAGAACGAGCCGAGGGAGCTGTCCGAGGTGGACCATACCATCTCGTCTCTTACCGAGACCGACCTTCGTCTGATCCGAGAGGGTTTCCGGATCCCTGCCGACTACGGACTGCTCCTCCCTGGGCCGTGTTTCCGAGCCAATACAAAATCCTCGTCGGACGTGTGTGTCTTTCCGGTCGACTCCCTAATTGCCGGACTCCGTTTTCCCCTCCACCCGTTCGTTGTCGAGGTCTTGACGTGGTACGGTTTGAGCCCCGCCCAGCTGATGCCGAACACATGGAGGCACGTCATGGCATTCGTCCTCTAATGCCAAGAGGTCGATGCCAAGCCGAGTATGTTCCTTTTTCGGAGCCTCTACCGACCATGTCAGCCAAGGCGAGACGAGCAAAGGTTCTATCTTTCGCCCCGGACGGGCGTGAAGCTGATCGAGAATCCGGATTCGATCAAACATTGGAAGGAGAAGTACTTCCTCATCAGAGCCCTTGCGCCGTGGGTGATACCGACGGTTTGGGCAAAGGATGGTCTGCCCAAGCGGACCAAGAAGGAGGCGGTGCTGAGCGATGAGGAGGCGGAGGTCCAGAAGAAGCTCCTCGCCCTGCCAGCGCTAAGCTGGAAAGAAATTACCGAGGAGGATCTGTTCCGAGGGGGTCTCAGTCCGATCGACCCTAGTATGCTTCTGGTATTTAGACTCTTTGCTTAGAATTCATAAAAAATTTTCTAAGTTTTTTCATTCGGTTTGTGCAGAGACGATGAAGCTGGACTACAAGGCTCTAATGGCGAAGGGCAGATCGGAGCAGGAGGCGAAGAAGAAGAGGCCTTCGGCGGGGCCTCAGGACAGCCGAGCCCCGAAGAAGCCTTCGGTGGCGAAGGTCGCTGACCAGCCGAAGGTCATGGTCCTTGAGCAGGAGGAAGTCATGGTCCTCGACCCTCCTGCCTCGGGTGCGCCCACACCGACCCCTAAGGGGGACGCTGCCGGTTCGTCGAGCGGTGCGTTCGGCGTGAAGGAGGTGTTGTCCCTCCAGGTTCCGTCCCTCACTGCCGATGCGGAGAAGATCCTGACCGAGCGTCACAAATAGATCTTCGTGCCCGACTGGCAAGTGATGAACGTCGACGGCTTCTTGGGCGACGGCAACATCTGCATGGAGGCGGTGAGGCACCTGCCGACCCCCAAGGACCGAGCGACCCTGAAGGTCGGGCTAGCAAGGGACGCCGTGATGCAGATTGCTCGGAATACTATGTCGGTAAGTAGGCCGAGCTCTCCCTTATCGAAATTTCTTTCTTAAAATTTTTATAAGTCTTTGGGTTTGAATTTTAACGTGCTATTCTTTTTCAGACCCTCTGCCACTTCAATTTCCTGCTCGAGGAGTTTGCGAACAAGGAGCAGGAGAACGAGCGGGAGAGGGCGGAGCGCGTCAAGGCCACGCAGCTGCTTGGTGCCGAGCAGCTCCTCTCGGCGAAGAGGGGTGCTGAAGTGAAGGGGCTGGAGCAGCAGCTAGCCGACGCAATTCAGCTGTCGAAGGACGCGGCGGCCAAACTTGAGGCCTCGGAGAAGGAGGCTGCCGAGCTGAAGGAGGCACTGGCCAACGCACGGTCGGAAGCGGAGAAGGCTCGGAAGAGGGCCGAAAAGATCATGGCCAAACACCAGAAGAAGGTGAAGAAGGTGAGGAAGGCCGTGCAGGAGGAGGCCGCGCAACACATGCTCCAGAACATGGAGGATGCCTACGGTCGAGCCTTGCTCCACGTAGCTGCCAAGAACCCGGGCTTCGACACGTCCTCCTACCACTTTTACGACCCCGTGGAAAGGGAGGAGGGTGTTCCCGAGGGGTTGCTCGACCCCGAGGGAGAGGCGGAAGGTGTCGAAGGCCCAGGGGAGACTGAAGCCGAGGGCGAGGAGGAGGACGACTCCGAGGAGGAGAGTGGGAGCGAAGGCGGAGGCGAGGGCGATGGCGAGGACAAGACCGGGGGGTCGACGGACCCGAGCGGCAAAAAGGTCGACCCCTGACTCGGTTGTCTCTCTTTTTTAGTCTTTCTTTTTTTTTGTAAGCCTAACTGCGAACTGGCCACCGCTTTTGTAAAACTTTCTCCGAGGAGGAGAGTGGGAGCGAAGGCGGAGGCGAGGGCGATGGCGAGGACAAGACCGGGGGGTCGACGGACCCGAGCGGCAAAAAGGTCGACCCCTGACTCGGTTGTCTCTCTTTTTTAGTCTTTCTTTTTTTTTGTAAGCCTAACTGCGGACTGGCCACCGCTTTTGTAAAACTTTCTCCTTGGTTTTGAATGAAAATATTTTGTTTGGCCAAAATTTATCCAAGTGTTGAGCCTCGAATTTGCGTATGACTAGTAGTAGATGTTTCCGTGTATTGTCCCATCGGATTTATCTCCGCTTTTCAGGTGAAGTTCGGTCCGATCACGGAGGTTGTATACCTTCGGAAGGAGCTGGCGAAAACGAAGGGTGAGCTCTTGAACAGCCGACAGAATCAGTTTCTCCTGCTCAGAAGGCTGGATGAGACGAAGGCAGCTGTGCGGAGGTATTGTCGCGAGCTGTGGCAACTGCGGAAGTACCCCCAAGCTCCTTGTCCCGAAGGCGAAGTCGAGCGGCTCCGTAGAGAGCTCACTGCCGCCGAGCAGAAGAATGACGATCTTTTGGCTGAGGTCCAACACTTGGAATTAGCGGAGAAAGAACGCTCGGCGGAGGAAGAGAAGCTGACTTCCGAGCTGGAGAAGGCGTCGACCGAGCGCAAGAGGTTATTGGCCGAAGTCGACAGGCTCAGAAGGATCACGATAGATAGGGGGATCGAGGTCACCCACTTTCAACGGCTTGCGACCGATGGTGCCAACGCCTCTGGCTCGTCAAGGCCTTCTCGTCCGAAGAAGTTGGCGAAGGACGACGCTCTGAAAGACAGAATCATTGAACTGGAGGAAGAGATCGCGTCGCTCAAGCCTGTGCCGGAGAGGGCTAACGTTCGCAATACGTCGTGCACTCGCGAAGAGAGCGAGAGAGGGATTTCTTTTTACGAACTCGCGACACGTTTACCTGCGGCTAGGCGGAGCCCTGCCGACGCACAGAGTAGCGCAGCCGTCTCGTCGAGCGGTGCCTCGGCCGGCGCCACAATTAGGGTCGGCAGCGAAGGGGGTTCACGCTTCGTTGGTTTAGGGTCGAGTTCGGAGGGCAGGCCTCGTCGTCCTCGCATTTCCCTAAACCGAAGCGTTCCCCTTCCGAAGAGGCCCTGATCATGTCGTTTTATGTTCCTTCTGAGTTGTTGTAAAACTTTGTAGTAGAGTCGGTCTTGATGTATGTGAAGACAGTATGTATGAGTTTGTAAGTTTGATTGGATAATTCTTCAAGTCTTGTGCCTCGGAAGCGTATTGAAAACTTGCAATTCATTCTCCTTTCTTTTCAGCTCGAGACGGCCGACCCATATGCTGATTTCCACGATTCGGATGATGACTCTGAATCCGAGGCCACTTCTGGGACGGCGGCTCTGAGTCCTAGGAGCGTCGAGCTGGAGATACGCCGAGCCGAGAGTGAGCGGGCCCACCTTTCGTCCGTCCTCGACCTTCGGGAAGCGGAGATCCAACGCTTGGAGAATAGGGTCGCCGAGTTGAGCCCTGCAGGAGGGGACGAAGATTCGCAAACCGCTTTCAGCAACGCTCTTCGGGTCAAGTGTATTCGGCACAACCAGTCGAAGATTATAGCCGAGCGGGATGATTTGCTCTCGGAGATTCGACACTTGCAAACTGTGGTAGCGAAGCTTCGGAAAGATGCAGGGGGGCCATCAGCCGAGGAGGACGAACAGTCGACCGAACAGTCTAGTGAAGATATTTCCATGTGAGGGCCAAGTATAGTGGGTCGGCGTCGTATATTTTGTTTGCAAACACTTTGTAACTATGGAAAAGATGTGCTTTGTATTATGGCCTAGTTGTTTAATAAAATATCTTTCATTGCTCTGCATATTTGTCTTGCTTATAACTGTGTTGGTCGCGCCGAGATCTTTGAACCGAGCATATTAGTTCCTTCGGCGAGAGTGTTGAACCGAACGGGTTCTTATGAGTACAGTATTTTGTCGTTTAGCGACTCTGACAAGGTATGACACGAATTCCTAGGCGGCTCTGTCCCCAAGAAAGCGCTATCTTGTCGTTTAGCGCAGGTGGCAAGATCTGAGCCGTTGAACGTAGGCACGAATCTCGAGGCGGCTCAGTTCCCAAGAAAATGTTATCTTGTCGTTTAGCGTCGGTGGCAAGATCTGAGCCGTCTGATCGAGATAATGCACGAAAGTTGAGGAGAAAGTGAGTTTTCTCCGTTTGCGAGCTCGGTAAGGCACTTGCTCGGTGGCCGACCGGAGGCGTAGGGCTTCGGGCTTTGACTGCTGGGCAGGATTGCTCGGATTATGTGGTTGAACATAGCTCCGGCATAAATCCACTGGAGAAGCTGAGGGGTGGACTACTCCTGTTCAGTCGCGACGTAAGCCTGGGGGGACTGGGAGCCAAGTGTTGGACTTCGGGACCATCGGTGTAGCTCGACGGTTGTGGGAGCAATTCCGAACGGCGATCTACCCCTGGCTCGCCCGGAGGCGAGCCGAGGAGGTAAAGTCGAGCCGAGTATTGGACTCCAAACCATCGGTGTAGTTCAACGGTTGTGGGAGCAATTCCGAACGGCGATCTACCCCTGGCTCGCCCGGAGGCGAGCCGAGGAGGTAAAGTCGAGCCGAGTGTTGGACTCCGAACCATCGGTGTAGTTCAACGGTTGTGGGAGCAGTTCCGAACGGCGATCTACCCCTGGCTCGCTCGGAGGCGAGCCGAGGAGGTAAAGTCGAGCCAAGTGTTGGACTCCGAACCATCGGTGTAGTTCAACGGTTGTGGGAGCAGTTCCGAACGGCGATCTACCCCTGGCTCGTCCGGAGGCGAGCCGAGGAGGTAAAGTCAAGCCGAGTGTTGGACTCCGAACCATCGGTGTAGTTCAACGGTTGTGGGAGCAGTTTCGAACGGCGATCTACCCCTGGCTCGTCCGGAGGCGAGCCGAGGAGGTAAAGTCGAGCCGGACGTGGACTCCGAACCGTTGGTTGAAATTAAAATTCAAAAAGCAGATGATAAGAGGGGAGAGAAGCATGTGAATTCACAAATACGAAAGAGCTTTCTTTATTGATAATCGACGGCGAACCGTTTTACATAGTACAATTTATGAAAATAGGTTACAAGTCGGAGGACTGGAATGGCTCCATATCCTATGATACTTAGAGTGGCGCCGGAGCGCTTTCTTGGTATTTTAGGAGGTGGTCGGCATTCCAGGTCCTCGGAAGCTCTCTGCCCTCTAGGTCTTCAAGACGATATGTTCCGGGCCGAACTACACTTGTGATCCTGTACGGCCCTTCCCAGTTCGGAGCCAGCTTGCTCTTCTGACTGGGGAAGGATATGGCTAGCTTTCTCAAGACCAAATCTCCCTGCTTAAGGTTGGCGGGTCGGACCTTTTTGTTGTACGCTAGTTCAACCCTTCTTCGGTAACTCTGCTGCCGAATCGACGCCCTTTCCCTCAGTTCATCTATCAGGTCTAAGTCTGCTCGGAGGTCCCTAGCATTCTGTGCTTCGTCATAGGCTGTGAGCCGAGGGGAAGGTATTCCGACCTCGAGGGATATTACGGCCTCGGACCCATAGGTGAGGTTGAAGGGGGACTCGCCTGTGGGGGTCCGCTTGCTCGTGCGGTAGTTCCATAGGACGTTGCGGAGTTGGTCGACCCATAAACCCTTGGAACTTTTGTCCAGCCTTTTCTTGATGCCTGCGAGGATCTGCCGATTAGCATTTTCTGCTTGTCCGTTCGACTGAGGGTGGGAGACGGACGAGAAGCGTTGCTGGATGGCCAGGTCGTCGCATAGAGCTCGGAATGCTGCGCCAGTGAACTGAGTCCCGTTGTCTGTCATGAGGACACGGGGGACGCCGAACCTACAGATGATGCTCTTCCAGAAGAACTGTACCACCTTGTTCTCGGTTATAGTGGCGAGGGGCTCGGCCTCGACCCACTTCGAGAAGTAGTCGATGGCTACGACCAAGAACCTGAACTGGCCCGGAGCCGGAGGGAAAGGCCCTAGTAAATCCATCCCCCACATTGCAAAGGGGATGGGACTCGATAGGGAGGCGAGGTTGGCCTGAGGGAGGCGACGGATGCTGGAGTGTCTCTGACAAGAGCTGCATTGCCGAACGTGTCGCTCGGCGTCCTGAAGGAGGGTCGGCCGGAAGCTTTCGGCTCAGGGATTTCTAGTGTCTCGAGCGAGAGCACTGGTCCCCCGGTGGAAGTCACGTAGCACTTCCGGGCTGTTTCTTGGCTTCCCCTGACTTCCCCTTACTCCCGACCGAGTGGGGAACTTCATTTTCAAATGGTACGCCTAGGGGACAGCTTCCAAGGTGGCTAGGCCGGGTCGGCCTAGAATGACATTATACGCTACCGGAACGTCGACGACCATGAAGTCCATCGGCTCGGTCCGGGTAGTAGGGGTGCTTCCTGCAGTTACGTCCAGGGTTATCACCCCCTCGACAGTTACCGGGACCCCCGTGAATCCGTGGAGTGTGTAACCGGCAGGCTTGAGACGGTCTCGGGACAGCTGCAGGCCTCGGAAGGCCGAGAGGAAGAGAATATTGACTGAACTCCCATTGTCTACTAAGATCCTCTGCACCTTGAAGTTGGCCATGCGGAGGTCGATGACGAGGGCGTCACAGTGCGGGGTTCGGACCCCTTCGAGGTCTGCGTCGGAGAAAGACACAGGGACGCCGAGACCTTTGGGAGGAGGGGCGCTGTGAACCGAGTTGACCTCTTGGACGAAGGCCTTCCGGGAGGAATTAGAGGAGCCTCCCATGGGGCTTCCGTGGATCAGGTGCAGAATTCGTTCTTCCTCGAACTCGGGTGTCTCCTCGCGTCGCTCGGAGTGCTTGTTAGCCCCCCGAGGTGGAGGAGAGTTGCGATCCGCCCGATCGTTAGCCTTCACGAATTTGGCCAACTGCCCCCTCCGGATGAGGGCTTCTATCTCATCTCTCAATGCCCGGCAGTCGTTCGTCGTGGCCGTGGTCCCGATGGTAACGACACCATTTATCTTTGTTCCTCCTCTTTGCCGGGGTGTGCATCCTCGGAGCCGGAGGGATGACTCCCTCCTTCTCCACTTCCATTAGGATGGTGGAGACGTTAGTGGTGAGGGGAGTGAACTTCTCGAACCTGGGGGGAGGGCGACGCTGACCGCCGTTGTCCTTCTGCGCTTTCTTGGACCCCTCTTCCCCCGTCGCCTTCCTCTTCGACCCTGAGGAGGACCCCCCGAAGCTCGGGAGGGCTTCAGCCTCCTCTGCTCGGATATACTTCTCGCACCTCAGGAGGAGGTCGGCGAAGTCATGCGGGGGCTTCTTGGCTAGGGACGATCGGAGGTTGGCGTTGAGGACGTTCGACTGGAACGCCACGGTCGCCACTGACTGGTCTAAGGAGGCGATAGACCTGACCTCTGCGATGAATCTCTTCACATAGTCCCGCAGCTTCTCTTCCCTTTCCTGCCGCAGGTTCAGTAGGGAGAGGCTTATCTTCTCAGCCCGCCTGCTACTCACAAAGTGAGTTATGAACAGTGTTTCAAACTGTTCGAACGAGAAGATGGAGGAGGGAGCGAGTCTGGAATACCATTCCTGAGCCGACCTCCTGAGGGCGGCGGGGAAGGTCCTGCAGAGCACGGTGTCGGAAGCTTGATGGATCAGCATCAGGGTCTTGAAGCTTTCGACGTGATCAACTGGGTCGGATTCCCCTGAGTACGTTTCAAACTGCGGAGGTTTGAAACCCCTCGGTATGTGGGCCTCCATGATCGACCGAGAGAAAGGGGGTCTGCTGGGGCGGACGGTTCCTGCTCGGGACTCCTCCTCTCTGTCCATGCGGCCAATACGCCTTTCCACCTCATGGAGACGGCGGATGAGGGTGTCGTCCCTCTGCTGGTAGTCATATGACCCCCCGGACTCCTCTTCATATGAAGGGGAGCGCGGACTGCGGTGCCGGTAGTCCTGGGATCGGCGAGGACTGTATTGCTGCTGCTGGCGGCTGGGAGCCGGGGAAGGACTCCGGGTTCGGCGACGAGGACCGGGATCCCTCGGGGGCGTTGGAGCCCTCTGGGCATTTTGGACGTTCTGCCGAAGGTTGAGAGCCTGCAGTACGGTGTCTTGGAATTGTAGGAACTCGGCACGGGTGATGGGTGCGTCATTGTTCCTGCGATGATGCCGATCCACAGGGGACTGCGGCCTCCTCCTTCGGCGGTCGGGCGATGCCGCTCGGCCCCTTCGGTCCGGAGATCGTCTGCCGTCTCGGCGGTGAGGCGAGCGCTCACCACGATGCTGGCGGGAGGCTCCCTCCCGGGCCCGCCTCTCATCAAAGTGAGTGCGAAGGTCCTCATCTTTCTGGCGGTTCAGCATTGTGTGGCGGAGGTCGGGGTGATGAGAAGCCATTGAGTCCGACGACCCATTATGGACCGAGACATGATCCGGGTTGAGGGGCTGCTTCTGCTTCCGACCGTTATGGCCGGAAGGGCCATTGTTGGGTTGCTGCTTGGGAAGAGGAGGTTGGCCCTGCTGGGCGGGCGGAGGAAGATCGAGCTGAGGAATAGGATTGAAGGGGGCTTCCTCTGTAGGGTCGGCGGGATTAGCCCCACGGTTTGACCCTCTAGATCTGACCTTCTTTGGAGGCATGGTTGAAGAGGACGACAGAGAAGGGGCTGAGGCTGTTCGTGTGGTTGTTTCCCACAGACGGCGCCAATCTGTTACCGCTGATTTCGGTGTGGGGGTAAACAGATAGAATTTGTGAGTCCGAGAAAAACCTGAACAGCTGATTCAAGCCTTCTTGCTCCTGCCGCAACCTGCAAGGAAGTACGAGACACCGGGGTTGATTCCGGCGACGCACCCTCCGACGCTCTTGTCAGTAATCAGAAGAGATTAAGAAAGAGCTTAAAGTGGTGAAAAAGTGATTAACCTGGTTACAGTGGCAGAGGGGAGGTATTTATAGTCGCCAGGGGAGTGATTAGAGGCCTGGTTCCTTGTATAACTGCTAGGAGAAAGATCCTTACAGTCTGTTTAGGAAACTAACCCCTTGATTCCCGGTGAGAGCAAATCAGGCCCGTTGACTTGGTCAAATCAGTGGCCCTGATTTGTCTCTTGCTGGTCTGGGCTCGCTTCGGGTCGGGACCCGTGCCCAATTGGAGCGGACCCATTCGTGGGTTATTGGATCCGTGAGAAGGAGATCCAGTACCCGCTTTGGATCCGCTTGTATGTGAAATTACCTTTTTACCCCCGAGCTTCAAGATTCGTGTCCAATCTGGACGGTTCCGATTTAACCCCATTTTTAGCCATATCACTCACAATATCCGCATCTAAGGCACCACTTGGATTTAAATTCTCTACTTATTTCAGACAACCATTTAATTTTTTCACTTCGGTCATTATAGTCTGAATTCGACATTGCACGGATCTTTTTGAACGAGACTCCCAACTCTGGTTTCTTGATGCATTGTAACTTTTCTCCACACGAGACCAAAATGATCTACTGACTGGTACCTACCCGTAATAGGGTCCTGAAAAATTTCTAAATAAACTTGACAAAGGTGCACGTCTTCGCTAACAACGTATGAAGAAGCTCGGACAAACATTTTCTTCTGAACAAGTGGAATGAGAAAGAAGATGAGTGGAATGAGAAAGAAGATGAGTGGATTGAGAAAGAAGATAATAATATCTCTATTTATAGATGTTAGATTGTAGCCATTTAGATTATAGCCGTTGGAATACAGCTGTTGGAATATAGCTGTTCGAATATATTCGTTTGGAGTATAGCCATTTGGATTATAGCCGTTGGAATATAGCTGTTGGAATATATTCGTTTGGAGTATAGCCATTTGGATTATAGCCGTTGGAATATAGTTGTTGGAATATATTCGTTTGAAGTATAGCCATTTGGATTATAGTCGTTGGAATATATTCGTTGGAATATAGCTGTTGGAATGTGTTCGTTTGTAGTATACCCAGTGGAATTTAAAAGTTGGAATATAGCTGTTGGAGTGTAACCGTTGGAGTCACTTCATTGATTGACTATAAATAACGTACTACAGCCTCATATCAATAACGTACTACAGCCTCATTTCAAATTTTATTCTTCTGTCTTCCATTTGCTCAAAATAAACATTCAACAAACTTGTTCATTTTATTCAATTTGAAAATGAACTTCAATATTGGAGGTCCATCTAATTCAGCAAGTTCCACTTCATCTTCGGATGCCGACAATGATGCGATAACGATGAACGTTATGGAAAATTTGTTCGCCTCCGAAGATGCGATATATCAGGAGATCGCTAACAACAACATGGTTCTTGCGCGTTACTTCAACCAACAAAGCCACCATGGTGGCTCGATTTCAGGTTATGTAGTGAACAATCGCGATAGGGAAATTGTGGATCGTAATTTGTTCAACGACTATTTCTCCGAGAACCCATGCTATAGTGAAGTCATGTTTCGCAGATGGTATAGAATGTCTCGAAGTTTGTTCCTTCGTATTATTGATGCGGTCAAAGGTCATGACAATTACTTCCACCAAAGAAATGATGGACTTGGTAGAGCTGGATTATCAAGTTTACAGAAAGTAACAGCCGCATTCTGGATGTTGGCGTATGGTCTACTAGCAGATGCGACGGACGAGTACATTAAAATAGGCGAATCAACGGCGATTGAAAGTATGAAGAAATTTTGTCGTGCTATTGTAGAAATATTTGCAGAGCGATATCTAAGAACACCGACCGCTAATAATGTCACAAGTCTACTCCATGTTGGTCAACAACGTGGTTTTCCGGAAATGTTTGGCAGTCCTGATTGTATGCATTGGAAGTAGAAAAATTGTCCAACAGCATGGGCTGAACAATATGCAGATCGTACTGGGCATCCAAATATTATTCTTGAAGTTGTAGCAGATTATGATCTTTGGATATGGCACGCATATTTTGGCATGCCGGGCACCAACAATGATATCAATGTGTTGGAGTCATCTCATCTTTTTTCTAATCTAGCTCAAGGTATTGATCCTCCTGCTCATTATATTATTCAAGGAAAAGAGTATAACATGAGTTATTATTTAGCTGATGGTATATACCCATAATGGTCCACTAATGTACAAAGTATACATCAACCGCTTGGTCGGAAGAAAAAATATTTTGCTATGAAACAGGAAGCATGTAGAAAAGACGTAGAACGAGCATTCGGAGTTTTCCAATCACGATTCACAATTGTTGCAGGACCGGCACGTTATTGGAATAATAATGTGTTACATGATATAATGACTGTGTGCATTATTATGCACAACATGATTATCGAGGATGAACGTGATCTTCATGCACCAATTGAAGTTATAAGGGAGGTTGCAGTTCTAGAAGTTGAAATGGTTGTAGATGAAAATGCAAGATTTCAACAATTTATTGCTCGCCATAGACAAATCAAGGATAAAGATGCTCACATCGCGCTTCGTAATGCATTAATTGATCATCTGTGAGAGGAGTATACTAACTCAGATGGTTAATTAAATCATATATATATATATATATATTTAGTATTCCTATTTATGTTATTGAATGTAATATTTTGGTAGTCATTTGTTTTAATTAATGCAAATTTATTTTCTAAGTAATATATTATTTGTAGAATGGTCATTTTATAATAAAATATTATTTATTAATGTTAAATATTGAGGCATATTATTGGATCAATACATTAATTTTTTTTTGTTTGTGGCTAATTGGTTAAATAGATAAATAGTGGGGAGTTAGAAGAGAATTAATTTTTAAAGTAGATAAAAAAAATATGCTGAGAATATTCCTTTTTGGAGTTAGAAATGAAGTTATGGGTTTGAGATGAAGTTACTGTTTGATGTGACAGTTACTCCATTTTGGAGTAAAAGTTGCTCCAAAATGGAGTTGAGGGTTGAAGATGGCCTAAGAATATATGGTTCCAATGATGCATAGGTAATAGAAATATATGGTTTCAATGATGAATGTACATGGGTAATAGGAATGTATGGTTTTAAAGAATTAATGAGGGTAGGAACTTGTGCAAATTTAACTACTAATTATTTACATTAGTCTAGAAAATTACTTTAATAATTTCAACATTTATGATAAATTCGTATATTATATATATGCACGTTAGCAGAAGTGTATTAGCAGAAATGTATTATATGATAAATGTACAACAGTATTTTTCACTTAATGTGTAGCATAAATTTAGATGTATGTATATTTGTATTTGTACATTCCTTGCTGTGTGAACTGAATACAAGACGAAGTTGACCTTTATTCTGAACACCTCTCTTTTGCGGGTCCTTGTTTAGGAGATCTTAATACTTTTATGTTGCAGGATTTGACAAGCCATATGCTATAGGACTTTTAAGAGCAACAAACAATGGGATGGCAAGAAGTGCATCATTTTAGCTTGTAGTTTCTCTCCTGGAACTCGTTCTTTGACTGCATACAAGCTTACCCTGCGCAGGTTATAAATGGGGCTGCGCTAACGAAGACACTGAGTATTATCCCCATGGTTACCTCCCAACCAATTACTACGAGGTCAAGATGCAACAAAGTAACAGCTTCAAGGGATTCTACATGGTAATATTTATTCTTTTCATCAAATACTCGCTTGAACGGTTATAATTAGATTGAAGAAAACTTATTAATTTGCATTTTGGCTTTTAAGTACCTGATGCTGGGCCTTGGAATCAAAACTTTATGAGAGAGACGCATACACTGAGAATGCGACAAGGAGTAAAGCTTGAATACCTTGGGTGAGGAAGAAACTGCTGAGGCCGATTGGCAAGATACCTTCTCACTATACATCAATTTTTGTTCGATTAGAATATTTTCAGTTGTAGCTGTGGGCGGTGATTACAATGCCTAGTTGAGCTATACATAACTTCTAATGAAATGAGCAAAACCTATAACAAATGAGTTTCTCTCTCTAGACTTTCTGGAGAGAAAAGCTCCTCCCAAAAAACCAAACTCTAGATCTAAAGCTTGGGGAGGGGTGGCAGCTAGGGTGTCCCCCCCCTCAGCGCGCCTTTGCTTCTTCATTCCCCTCATCGTCTCTCTCTCAGATCTCACCGTCTCTTTCCCTCCAAATCCATACCTTTCTGGTTATGTTCGTCGTGGCGCTGGTCTTCATCCGCGAGGCGGGATGGAGGGGGGAAGGTGGTCGCGTCCATCTTTCGGGATCTATGCCGGGCTTGGAGTTGGGTGCGCCTAGGATAGGCTGGGCGTTGAGGGTACAGCGACGGTGTGTGTCGAGGGCGCCGCATCTTTGGCGGGGCTGAAGGTGCCGCACGGGGAGGATGTCGGAGGCACCACTTCTCGTGGTCGAGGTTGTGGGATGTGATGATTGGGGGCTGACGTCATCGAGGACGGCGGCGCAGCTTGCAGTTGCGATTGGTTGGTTGCATCGGGGCTGGTAGCGGGAGTACTGCCAGTCACCGGCGTGGGGTGGCGATTGGCAAACATAGGGGTAGTCGGGACTGCCGTGGAGGCATGTGGGGGAGGTCAGTGAGAGAGTGGGAGGGAGGGAGATTTTCGACTTTCGAAAACGGTTTGAATTTCAAATTTGATTTGGGAGTGTTGTCGCAGTGGGGAGATTTAAATTTCAAATTAAGTTTTGAAATTTGAGTTGATGGTGTAGAGCCATAAGATCCAAATTTGTCCATAATATTCAAATTTCATCTGATTTACAATTAGCAACGAAATGTATCCTAGGAGGTGTGGACGACGATTGTCAGACAATTTTATAGTTTGGGCTTTACTTTGACATAGTTTGGTCAGAGTGAGGGATGCCTTTGGTCTCTCTCATGTCAGGGGCCTTGGAGGGATCAGTGCGACGTTTGCCTTCGCCGCAAAGTGGCGGTGAAAGTCAACGAGGGTTAAGCGAGGGGATGAAAACAAGGATTCAATCTGGACAGGGAGTTGTCAGATTGGTGGAGTGTCTGCGGTATCTCTCATAAGGTGCTTGGAGTTGATGTTTGGGTCACTGCTGAGGGCGACGGAGGCGATCGTGCGATAGATGGAAAGGATAAATGGTGTACAAGCGAGGGACTGAGTGAGAGAATGAACTCAAATTGGCACGAGAAATTTGCTCTGGCGAGGCCGGCCGATCAGCAGGATTAGATTTCGTTGTATTTTTTGTTTGTTGGTTGAGGTGTATGAGTTTGAGAACTCAGTGTGTTTGGTTCTGAACTTCATAAGCCTTATTTTTTGTTGTATGTTTTGTTAAATTCTTTTTAATGAAATGCAGGGTGATTTCAACCAACCGTTAAACGATATAAAAAAAAAACATCTAATGAAATGTTGTACATAAAATCATTGGTAGTGGAGGTATCCAATATATAGTGGTAATGCTGAAAGAGCTTCTTTTTGTTTTAGGTGGAGAATCTATGTACAAATCATGTAGAATTTGATTTCTTATTTATTTGATGCATAGATTTTGTTTTGAAGGTTGGCGTTCTATTAGGAAATTTTATGGCTGATCTTTTGGTGTCATATCTTACTTTTCATTTCAGTTCACGGCAAGTCTCTGCATAGAAGTCTCTACATAACAGGTTATTGACATATGGTTCAAAATCTTTGCCTATTGTTTACTCTCAGTTAAATTAATTTATATTCGTACATGTTGCTATTTGATTGCTCTTTGGGATTCTTCCACTGCATATTCCTTGTATTCAGTTCAATTTATACTCGAACAGGTGGCTTTTGGGTTACCATTTCAACTGGAGAAACTTTGTAGCTTTGTGTTATAGGATTCTTCCAGACTTTAACAAGTTAAAACCAAATGAGAAGTATCCTATCTAGGGAGTCCTTCGGTTGAGAACTAATTTAGTGAGAACTCCGTGAGAACTCACGGAGTAGACCTCCATGAAAAATCCAAACCGGCCATCTCGCTCTACACACCTTAGATAGCATAACATAAAGAAATCAAGTAATTTAAAGTTCATTTGCCCATAATTTACATCATCGAAAAATTGCATGGCTGAAAATTCTACTTTATTTAATGGATGGGCAAATGAACTTCAAATTACTTGATTTCTTTATGTTATGCTATCTAAGGTGTGTAGAGCGAGATGGCCGGTTCGGATTTTTCATGGAGGGTCTATCCGTGAGTTCTCACAGAGTTCTTACCAAAATTAGTTCTCAACCGAAGGGCTACCATCCTATATATTTACTATAGCAAGCCATCCATCACCAATTTTCTTTTCGAATCATTTGGCTGTAGCTACTTACACCGGATGGGATTGTGAGCTTGTCAACTATGCTGAAGTGCTTGGCATCGATCATTTAATTAAGTTCCAGATAGAGTAATATTTCAAGAGTAATGCTACATTCAATACCAATTTCACTATATTTCTCTTCATTACTTTAGGTGGCACAATCCAATAGTTAGGAAGAGTAGATGGGGGAACTCTTCAATAAGAATATGCCACCTAAGATAGTAAAGAGAATGGTAGTGAAATTGGTAGTGGCTAAAGTATTACTCATATTTCAATTACCCACTTCTGCACATCATTAATTAATTTCGATGTGACCATGAATAGAACTATTTTATTTCATTTTATTTAGAACATAAAATTTCTGTTATCCAGTATCAGAGGTCTTCTCTAAACATCGTTGTCAAAATTGGCTTAATTATTGACAGTGCAAAGTCTCATCAATGGTGGGAACAGGTAAGTCAGTAGCTTAGACAATTGCAAGAGCCAATTGAGATGCATAAACCAAGCTGAGATCACTCATTCAAGTCCTTTTCTATGACAGAGGTAACAAGATTTATCTGCTATAAAACAGGAGACTTTGATGACAATTCTTTCAAGAATTAGAAAAACAAAGATAACAAAGCATGATGTTAAATTATCTAGAATGAATGCATGATTTGGTTACCCTATAATCAAAATGAAACAAAATAAACTAAATGCAAGATTTGGCTGACAATGAGCAGGAAAGATGAATCATTTCCAACTACTGCCACCCTGCTGAAAGTTCCTCCTCTTTTGTGACCCCCTTGCCCTTTCCCTTCATCTCCTCCTTGATTTGCAATTGAAGTGGAGGATGAAGAGAACGAAAAAGGTCGCACAATATTAGCATTAATTAAGGAACTTCTGCATATCGAGATATCTTCTAACCATATCCCTGTAATAACCGCCCTCAGCATAACATGGGACACTTGAGCTTGGCATCATTCATCCATAAGAAGAGCATGAAAAATAACCGGAGGAATTAGGATTCACAGCAATTTCTTAAACAGAAAGACCAGCAAAGGCAGCAATGCTGGCACACTACGCTGATAAATTTGTTGCGGCACACCATCATTAGTACGTAGGAGGGGGCATATACAGTGGCTAAGCCTGAATTTTTTTTCTAGAGGGTGCAAAACTGTTTAATAAAATAAAATAATCCTCAATTACCAATGACTGAGTAAATACTATTCAAAATCAGTACTTCTTTGCAAATGACATAAAATTACAATACATATCGATATATTTTGATATTTGAAAATCCTTGACAATTACATTACTGTTGACACTATTTAAATATGCATTTCAATGTATTTAGGTAGCGTTTGGTCCAGCTTAAAATTAGCTTCTCTTCTTCTTTAGAAGGAGAAGTTGGGCCAAACGCATATTTTGAAAAGCTCTACAGAAGGAGAAGTAGCTTATTTTTAATGAAGAAAATGAGCTTCAAAAAAAGCCCTCAAGAGCAACTTCTAGCTTCTCCTTTTCTCTTTTTTTTACCTTTTCTCTTTTTTTGGTCCTTCCCACATATCAAACCCTAACAACAAAATTTTTTCCCCCTTTGAAGTAGCTTTAAAGGCCAAAAAAAGCTAGGCCAAACGCATCCAGTAAAGTAGTCACTCATCCAGCTTCTCAATTCATGATGCTATATGGATTGACCACCAACTAAAAAAAAAAAAAACAGCTATGTCTAACCAAAAAAGCAAAGAAAAAAATAATCAAGGAACTCACCTCCCCCACTTTTTTTTTGGTCGAAAAAGGAGAAGGAAAAAGAAGGATAAAGCTTGAATTCAAAAGACATAAAGGAAGAACATAAACAATGCAGTAATTGAAATTGATGGTTTATTTGGCGCTCTCTCTTAATTTAGTAAAATGTAATTGATATGGCTCTTTCTTAATTGAAGAGTAGATTTGAACAAATGCAAATGTTTGAATCTATATTTGGCTTCTTATTTGATGCATCACGGTTAATTTTATTGGATGATGATGAAATGAAAATTTGTTGTATGCAACTTGAAATTGCTTTGAAACATTGTGAGATGTCTGATGATGCAAATTATTTACTTTCAGAATTACAAATATTGCAAGAAATGCTACCAAGTGAAGCACATGTAACAGATAAACCATGACATTAAATTAAAATTATGGAGTTTGCAAAAAAAAAGGATATGTTTCCAAATATTTTGGTTGTTTATAGGATTTTGTTGACTGTACCTGTGACTGTGGCATCTGCGGAAAGAAGCTTTTCAAAATTAAAATTATTAAAATCTTATTTACGAACAACTATGACTCAAGATCGGTTAAATGGATTAGCAATTTTGAGTATTGAAAAGAATATGTTGAAAAATATTGAGGTTGAACATATAATTCATGATTTTGCTTCTAAAAATGCAAGAAGAAATCATTTTAGATGAGATGTGATTTTTTTTTTTTTTTGGCAGGTGCAAGAGTCCCAATCACTATGCTTAATGAAAAATATGGAGTATTTGATGTCATAAAACAAAACAAAGGTAACCTTTATTTTTTCTGGGTATTATTTTTATGGTCCCCGTCGTTATATTATATTTTATTAATATATATAAAAATATATGCGTGTCTATAAAAAGCGAATTTTTTGCCGTACTGCCCCACTTTTTGAAAATATTTGGCGCTCTGACCCACTTTCGAAAACAATTAGCGATCTGACCCAGTTTTGGACACGTTAGCAACAAACGTTATTGGGAAAAACGGCATAGGTTATTTGCAAGCCGTTTTCCCCAATAACGACATCTATTTTTTAAAAAAGTGTCATGCCATTTTTTGGAGTAACGACATAGGTTATTTTGATTTTCGACAACTTGTATTCTCCATTTTGAGAAAAAATGTCAAGTGTGAAAACCTTATAATAGATACCGTTCTTTCAAAAACGGCATTCTCCATACTGCTGCCGTTATTTTGAATAACGACATCAGTTATTTACCTTGTTTGCCTATAAACAGTGGCCCCCTCTTCTTCATTCCCCTTTCTCAATCGATCTGCTCTCTCTCTTTCACTCCCGAAACCCACAAACCCTAGATCTCTAAAACCAAAAATCTCAAGTATTGGGGTGCTCTTCCCGAAACAAAACAATTGAATACCCATACATAAAACCTAATTGTGATTCCCTCATTTCCTTTACAACTCTTCCGAAATTCAAAATTTTGGTAAGTATTGTAAATCCCTAAATTTAATTTAAAATGTTCATTTTGATGAATAAGAGCTATATATATTGGTAGAATAGTACAAGAGATGTAAATTAGATTAATCTGAGTACTAAATATGTGAAATGTACTTAAGGATTGTTGTTGATGATGTGTGAAATGTTCTTTTTGATGAATGAGAGCTATGTTGGTAGTATAGTATAATAGATGTAGATTACATTCATCAAAGTATTAGATATGTGAAATGAGATTCATCTATGTGAGATGTGGATGAGCTATATTGATATATAAGGATTGTCGTCAATGATGTAGTCGAAAAATGGCAATGTTGTATATTAGACATTGATGGATAAATAGTCATTCATTAGAATTGCTATATTTCTAACCATTATATTCATAGTTCGGTATGTATGAATGGATATTGATATGAGATTTGTTTATATACATAGATATGTAGTGTGTGGAGGTGTTGTGGTGGTGATTGTTATGAGTAGTAATTCGATACGAGTATTGAGAAGTTATTGTTATCTTCAAACATCGATTATTAATTCTATTGAAAAAATATGGCTTACAAATTTAATTATCTCCATACATCATCGTTTATTAATATTGTTCTTGACACATTATTTTTGATGTTCACAGATAAATGGATCATACACAACCATCTTCTTCCCATGATGTGGGTGCTTCATCTTCATCTTTGCACGCACTACAAGGACATTCGGGTCCTTTAGACCCGCCCGTACTCTATTTGCAAGCGGTGTGGAATGGAAATGTCGAGAAAATGAGTTTCCGATTGCACATCATATTACCAACGCACCCTCGAATACAAAATTATTTGGTAAATTGCGGGTTCTATGGAATGTCCATGTTGGCAAAAGTGAAATGCGACCATTCATTACTTACCGCTCTTGTTGAGCAATGGAGGCCGGAGACACACATGTTTTACCTACCCGTTGGTGAGATGACGGTCACGCTACAAGATGTAGCCATCATATCGGGTCTTCCAATCGATGGGGTGGTAGTCACCAGAAACCTGCTTTTCAATAAAGTGATGTTGGTTAGAGATTATCTTGGGAAGCAGGTTGAAGACGATGATAGAGGTGTATTCGTCCGGGAATCAATCCGACGTTCATGGCTCTTTACAGAGTTTAATAATAGTTTGGAAGACGAACCGACCGACTTCGATCTTCAATGTTACACACGGGCATATCTTTTTGTCGATGATCGGAGGTATTCTCTTTTTTAATTCTTCCAGTGATGTAGTCCATTTAATGTATCTTCCCTTGATTGCCGACATATCTAGAGTCGGGCGATATAGTTAGGGAAGTGCAGCTTTGGTTTCTCTCTACCGTGCCCTGTGCAATTGTTCGATGGGGTCGATCCAAATAACGAGCCCGATGGGGTTATTGCAAAATTGGTGTTGGGAACGAATACACCTCGGCCGGCCGCGAGTAACTGTTCTTTCAAATAATTGGAGTGTGCTTCATGAGAATCCAGTTTTTAGGGCTCCTTTAGGTGTGTACTGGACGGGTAAACTCACGTGGAGAGATAACCCACGTGGTGTGTTGACGTATTATAGGGATGAACTCGACCAGCTTAGGGAAGATTACGTCAATTGGACACCGCACACGGATGAAAAGCTACAACGTCTACCTCCACTATGCACGGCCAATAATCAACTTTGGTTGACACGAGCTCCACTTGTAAATTTCTCAGTCGTGGAGTTCTATTATGCCGACCGAGTCCTCCGCCAATTCAATGTACAATAGCCCATCCCAGAAAAGACAATGTAGGACCGAAGACTTCACAATACCACCGGTCAAGGTCGATTGCCAAATATGGATTTGGCCAATCACCACCGCTCTCATGTAGCATGTTGGAATGAGAGGAAGTATGATTTGGTGGTAGAAGGGATTGCACCGTATGACGGGTCATTGCAAACAGCCTACATGGCATGGTACCGTCGTATTACACGGTTGTATATTGCCCCAAGAATGGATATCCCCGCGGGTAATCAAATGCCGATACCTAGGCACCAAGTAGAACCACCACCGGCACATTCCACGTCGCAACCTATGTATCAACCCAAAGCGTTCGCGTACCGACTAATGGTAAAATTTTGTTATTGTTAACAAATATGAATTTAAATTTTCTTTTACACATTTTGCTTTTATTTGTTTAAAAAGGTTTGGTTTACTACTAATTTATTTCGTTGGTATTGTAGATTGACAACACATGAGATATTGTGAGGAAATGTGCTCGTGTGTTGAACAGCAACGCTTTGAAGGCTTGCAAGGAGTTAGCGAGAGAAATCCTCCATCCATGTCGTACCTCACTTGAAGAAGTTGGTGTCCGCGCTTCGCTGCTCTTTTACCTTCATCCGAACTTTTCACTCAACCGCCCCGAGTAAGTGTTACCTGAGCTCAACCTCCACCACCACGAACAAGACAAGTTGAATCTCCTGTTACACCACCACAAAGATAAGCTCAATCTCCACCTAGGTCATCTACACATTCCTGAGCTTCTCCTTCACAATTTCCACGACAGAGTAAGAGTATTTGTTTTCCTCCTTCATGAAGTCAATTAGCATCAAGAGAGATTGAAAAAGTACAAGCGGGGCATGAAGAAGATGTCGAGCCCAGTGTACCTGCGACGCAAGAAATTACCGAACGTAGGAGGAAAGTCCCAGCTCGTAAAAGGAGGAAGCTGCAACACTATACGCCTAATTAGTGTTGAATGTTTAAATTTGTAATTTTCTAAGCTTTGAATGGCCCAATCACATCGGATACATTTTGAATGTATAATTTTATTATATTTTGATATATTATGAAGTACTGGATATTTTGTAATTTTTTGTGCTTTTAACTTTTGAAGCAAACTCGAAAGAAATAATGCAATTCGAGTGATGTATTAATTCTATATATATATTATCTGGGGTTCGTAATTGCATATGTTGTTCATTGTAAAATTGAAATCTGAAAACATTCAAAACATGAAGTACTGCATATGATTTCGTTGTAATTTATAAGTAACAGATGCCGTTATTGCATGTAACGTTATTTGCAACGACGACATCGGTAAAAAACATGTACAAGTTGGTCTATATTATAATCTAACATGTTGCCATTTTCCAGAACAACGACACCAATGAAAATGATGCCGTTATTACAAAAAACGGCATCGGTTGAGTCATTTATTTCGAGAGAAATGAAGCTATGCCAAGACCAACTAACTTCACAGTCGTTTCTGTGGATAACGACATCTCTTAAGGATGCCGTTATTCTGAAAATCCCTTTCTCTTAAGTAATCAGTTGTGCATGTTTTGTGCACGTTTTGAAAAACCTCATCTCTTACATATCATTTGTACCCAAAACATGCATGGCCATTCATCAAATGCACAGCCATTCAAAATATGCACAGTCATTCCACAAAAAATTGGATATCACAAACATATATCTCAGACTTAACTGATTACATTACCATATATTACATAAAATGTTCATAAAATTCAACATCTCTAAACACGTGGTAACTATACAGATAGATTTTACACATGTTGACAATTTGGAATACAACTTCAAATATCTTACAAAATAAAGCCAACATTGGTATACAACTTCAAATATCGGTAGATTGGGATGTGCCCACATTGGGTACATTCTTACATCTACGCCTATTATGTCCACTTAATCCGCATTTTGAACAAATTTTGCCAGTGCTCCCACCTTCTCGAGCATCCATATCGTTGCGAATACGAGTACTCCTAGGTCGACCTTTCAACCGACGTAGACTTGCATTAGCTATGAGTATCGATCCACTTTGTGTCGGCCAATAAGATTCGTCTGGAATAGGATTAAAAGTTGGTGCCCACGTTAGTGCTAATGAACTTGTAAAATAAAAGACATCATTATAAGGTTGATAATCAATTGTACGGGAGGCACAAACGGCCAATACATGAGAACATGGAATGTGATAGAGTTGGAATTTTTCACAAGTACAAGTACGCCCCCCGAGGTCAACTTTGTGCCAATGTCCACCCTCTTGATGTCCATTATCTATTCTAATGCCAGTTTTAACCCCAAAAATACCAGGCCGATTATTAACCATTATTACCTCATGCAAATTGGATTTTTCACGGTGTAAATCAATAATATCCTGAACACGTGGTACTCATAATTTTCCTTCCCTGATAAGGGTCTGCACTGCTTCACGACGGTCATTGAAGTACATGTTAAGACGGAAAAAAAATCATTTCAACAATTGCGGTGACGGGCAAGCTACGCACAACTTTTAGAACCGAATTGAACTTCCGATAGGTTTATTGTCATTATATCATATCTACGACCTCCATCGGGCAAAAAGTGCCCACTTCTCAATCGATTTCTCCTTCAACCAATTAGCCCCATCAATATTAGCCGCTTCAAGTCGTGCCATCTTTTCCTCAAACTTCTTCAACTGATTCTGACACGCGATCACCTTCAGCTTGTTCATCAAAAACTTACAACCAATTTTTTGGTGGAAATTACTAGCAAAATGCCTCATACAATAACGATGATAAGCAAGTGGTTCCTTCCATATTCCGAACTCATTTTCCATTGCTGATAAAATGCCTGCCTGATAATCAGAAATGTCACATTGACCTGCACGATCTGTGACAAAGTACCGAATACAGTTCATGAACCATGTCCACATTTCTATGCTCTCACCATCAACTATTGCAAATGCAAATAGAAATAACCGACCGTTTGCATCCGGTGAAACAACAATCAACAAACAACCTTTGTATTTTCCGTACAAATGAGTTCCGTCTATACTTATAACTGGTCTGCATATCTTAAAACCCTCGATGGAAGGCCCGAATGCCCAAAAACACCCTTAAAAGTTTCTTCGGTCGGACCAATCACAATCTTGACCCAATGTACGGTTGTCCCCGAATTTGATGCTTGAATTGCATTGAGAAGATAGGGCAATTTAGTGTATACTTTTTCGAAGGAACTGTATAATCACTCACATGTTTTATGTTTTGCCTTCCAAGCTTTCCAGTATGAAATTGTTTAATTGAACTGAAGCTTGACTATCTGAATTATGTCTCTTGGTGTTATTCCTAGTCGTGCCTTCACAACATTCAATATGACCGTCAATACAATCATAGAATCAATTTTCCTGTGATCTTAATTCATTGTAGGATTCACACATGTGTGCAGACCTTCAAGCTTCTTTACCACGAAATAAGTACGGTCATTTAAAACAATTGCACGCAATCACTAACGACAACCCACTACATTTAGAAGTGCCGGATTTTCTGCAATCTCCTCGGCTGAATGGTTGATGTGTGCGTATTTACATTTGACATAGTATAAACCGGGGGTCGATTTCACTGTCATGAATTCTCGATGGTTCTTCATGGAGTCCATCTTCACTTGATGTTGCATAGAATCTTTAGTTAGAAATCTTTGACCTATGTAGAGTTGATCCGTGTTGGAAGAGTCGACGGAAGACTGTGCATGTTTATGTATGGTCGCACGAGACATCCATTCACTCGATTGAACCTCATGTACAGTTGTACTAACGGACTGATTTGGCAACACCACATTGTTAACCAGCACATCGACGTTGACATCATTAACTGGAGCTTCATCGGCATCCTCCTCCTCATCAACTTGAAGACCCTGACCCTCATCTTCTCCCTCTTTTACCAAATCGTTATTTACAATGGCATTGTCAAAGTCTTACAATACCATGTCGGTGCAGACAATATTTTGTGTCAAGGTCAACGGATGTACCTGCTCATATTTGGTGGTAATAGGTTCTGTTGGAGTTGTGCTAATGTCTTCTACTGTATTTGGTATTCTTGCATGTGACTCGGCAGATGGTTTCAATACTCGGGGCGCGCCTTGGACTTCAATAACAACTTGCCTAGTATTTGGAAGCCTCATTTGGTAATATATAACTCCAACGCATACCAACTACAATTTGGATCAAGTGTCCTACTAATCATGGACCTCAAAGAATTATCATTATCTACGGGAACCACCATGAAATATTGCCCTTTCCCTTTACCGGCAACACAACGGGCTTTGATTTTGACACTCAATTCACTTCTATCCCAATTAGTGACTTAAAATATCTTATCTATTAGTTGTGAGTATATAAAGTTGCGGGAAACCCAAATAATGACTGGTTCAACATCGCTATAACAATATCCAATTTTCGGATCTTTAATTATTTCACCCCCAAAATATAACCAAATAGGGATATCATATTCCATACCTAAACATAAAGATTCAAACATATTCAAGTCATTAACTACTCATAAGCATAACCTATGAATACATATCAAACATATGGTTATAATAATACATTCAAATTAGACCGTATCTTGGATAGCTTAAAATACGTCTTGGATTAGAAATGAGATGAGAGTAAGAGTGAGGAGGTAGGATATATGAAGTTTGAGAGCACTCCAATACTTGAGATTTTTGGTTTTAGGAATATAGGGTTTGTGGGTTTCGGGAGTGAGAGAGAGAGAGATAGATAGATAGAGAGAGTAGATCGATTGAGAAAGGGAAATGAAGAAGAGGGGGCCACTGTTTATAGGCAAACAAAGTAAATAACTGATGCCGTTATTCAAAATAACGGCATCAGTATTGAGTGCATTTTTTTGAAAGAACGACATCTGTTATAAGGTTTTCACACTTGACATTATTTCTCAAAATGGAGAATACAAGCTGTTGAAAATCAAAATAACCTATGCCGTTACTCCAAAAAATGGCATGACACTTTTTTAAAAAATAGATGCCGTTATTGGGAAAAACGGCTTACAAATAACATATGCTGTTTTTCCCAATAACATTTATTGCTGACATGTCCAAAATTAGGTCAGATCGCTAATTTTTTCGAAAGTGGGTTAGTGCGCCAAATATTTTCAAAACGTGGGTCAGTACGGCAAAAAATTCATTAAGAACCCAATTTTATTTTTCGCTCAGGACCTCAAATACCTCAGAATCGCCCCGTGCACGACCACCTGTGGCACACTTAATTATGAGAGCCCTTTATTGCAAGCTAATGTGCAAGAACTCGAGGGCATTCCAGAGTGCATGATGCTCTGTGACCATCCAACAAGACCCCCCCCCCCCCCCCCCACACCAGATTTCAGCCGTAGCCCGTAGGATGACTGGCTATCCTAAATCATTTGATCATTCTTCGCAGCTTCGTTACATATTAACAACACTAAAGCAAACATTTATAATTGGAAGTTTAAATCTTATACGATCTATTAGACCATATTATTAACTTTTGTTTCATTATTTTTTTAAAAATAAAGCACGATGGCATTACTATCTTTGAGCCGAAAAGTAAAATTCTATTAGACCATTTATTGGATCTTTTATAGAAAATCCTAATTTTTGGTATTCATTAAATGAGGCCCAATATGAATTTAAGCCCAGTACATAAAAAAACAATAAACCGACGGGTCGAGTCAACGTCTCTGTCAAACGAACCGGACCGGTACTGCTGCTGTGGTCGGAGATTTATCAATGGCGTTCGATCCAGAAAATAGAGGAGAGAGAAACAAAAGAGTAGAGAGAAAGCGGAGAGAGAGAGAGAGAGAGAGAGAGAGAGAGAGAGAGAGAGATGAGAACTGTACTTTCTCTCTCTCATTCTTCACCTCCAAACTCCAACTCCTCTCCTCCCCCCCAAAGCTACCGTCTTTCTTCACCTCCTCCAAAAATTAGGGTTAGGGTTTCTACAACGACTGGAACTAGAGGCAGCTCCGACCCCGGGATCCGCTCTAAATTTGGTAATTTCTCTCTCTGTATTCTTGCCGTATAATTTGATCTGATAGTGTTTCGATTCGTAAATCCCAACTAAAGTAAAATTATGTTGAATTTAAAGGAAAGATTGTAACTTTAATTCAGTTTTCTATTTTGAGGTTGTCTTTCTAGTGATTTGCTTTATCGTGCAATTTTGATTAGGTTTCTTATTACATTGTGTGGTGACTGATTTTGCTTAATTGTGTGGTTTTAGTTCTCAAATTATGTTGCTCATTTTATTGAGATTGATAGAGTGAATGATGAGGTTAATCGAGAGAAGGATAACAAATTTGTTTGTCATTACTACCCAATATACTGAAAATTAATTGGGAGTACGATAAGCACTGAATGGTTATTTTATTTGTTGTTCCTCGAAATGGCGTTTTAAAAAAAATGAGTTTGAGAGAATGTCGTTAGCACATAATTTGTTGTTCTTTTGGAAGATGGTGGAAAAAACCTCTTCTCACATGTGTTGGTTAGCAGGGAGAAAATGCGGAGCTGGGAGGATCGGTGTGTGGTTTATATGGCTATGGATTCATGCTGGATGTTAGCCATTTGGTAATTCATTGTAGGTCTTTCACAGTTCCAATCAAGAAGCGGAAGGGTGGGTAGGAATACAGGTGAGGGTCACCAAAATTTCCAAGATTGAAATGATTAATTACTCTGAATTGGAGAAGGAGGAGAAGAAGAGGCCTTGCATCAGACTTATTTTAATCTAAAAAATTCTTGGCGGTGCGGTTGTTTTCAGGGTCATGGTATCACTCACAGCCATAGACCTGATGCTTAGGCGAGTTCTAGGTGGTTCAGATCCGACTCATTTCCCCCGGTTGGTCGAATTAGTTGGTTTACTAGTATTGAGGGTTTATTTCATGTATTAGGTGTTACTTTCTCTTTTCACTAATTTCACTATGAATGGGGGGAAAAATTACAAATGTATGGTAGGGAAAGACCCATCACAATCAAATTTCTACCCTCTGGACTATGATCAAATATGTTGATATACAGAAATTCTATATGTTCATACATGTAGATTGTAGAGTATAAACATTTTACAAAATAGGAGGATGTAGCTTCAACCAATTTGAATAGGCATTCTAGTGTTGCGTGCACGTCTCTTCCCAAATAACTAGATCTACAGTTGGTTCTGGACCGTAGAAATCCAGATCTGGACCGAATACATTCATTCTGCAACCATTGATGCCACAGTGAAACTTGGACTATCTTCATATTTTTCATTTGTCCTTTAGTAGATGTCTAGATAGTTGACATTTGTCATTCAATAGATGGCTAAACACATTTTACTTCACTTAGACTATCTCACTTGTGTATGGAATTATAGTACACGCTAGTGAGTTAATCAAGATACAAGTTAGTACATGCTTAAAGAAGCTGCATCCAACTCGGGAAAATATAGCTCAATATCCAAACAGAACATGAACCCGCATTAGCTATATGTAAATAAATTAATTAATCAGAACAAGGTGCACTAACATAATGGGGGATAGTAGATTACTGGTTAAGTCCCAGATTGGTAAATAAGCAAATTGGTTGTTTCACGTCTGTACATGTTAAGATTATGCACATATTATCTCTCTCTGTTTTCCTCGCACTGTGTTCAGCATCTTCAATGCTTTTCCTTTCACTGAGTTGAGCTTCTTCAATGCTTAGCTCAGGTAAGCATTGGTCAAGTACCACCTTTGCTAATTAAAATTTGAGTGAATAACTTGACATTGTCTATAACTGTACATGATTTTTTCCTTCAGCTTTTTAGTTGAGTAAATATTCGCACTTCCTGTAGGAGTTTGCAGGGCCAGTCAAGCTGTTGACTTGTTTCCATCCATTTGCCCTGAAATTGTTGTCAGAGATGCTCGTCTAGAGGACTGTTGGGAAGTGGCAGACACTCACTGCAGCTCTTTTTTTCCTGACTATAAATTTCCAGTAGATTTGGCTCAGCGAATTGACCGCTTTGTAGCTCTACTCTCTGGGTTCTCAGTTCCTCTAGGTTGCTCAAGGGCATGTCTTGTTGCTATTTCTGGTAGTTCGGGAAACGGTGACCTATATATTGGGAGTGAGGACATCAAAGTTGGAGGTTTTGAAGGAATGTTCAGTCTTAACAGGGGATCTGTGGCAGGAATACTTACTGTGGATACGGTAGCAGATTTCCTTCCTAGAAGAGGGCCATTTGGGGAAAGAAGGTCAGTAATGTATTCAATGATCAATATTATCTGTTCCTTGTATAGATATTATATCATGATGATAGGTACTAATCTAGTTATTACATGATTTTAGCTTTAACTAGAAAACCCAGTTTCTCTTTTAGGTCAGATATAAGGGGCATGTATTTAACTTGACCCTCTGCTACTCTATCTGCCCTAGATGATCTTTGTAAGTTGTCCATTTGTTAGAGTGTATAGTGAATTCTTCTTATTTTGATCTTATTTAGACATAATTTTTATGGGCCGGCCTCCTAGAACTCTTATTTACTAAGTTTTCAAGTTGGAGCTCTTATGAATAATCATCAGAGCCACTTACTACCTCATGTTTAGAGTTGTTATTAGCATTTCTGATCCATCTTTTCAGCTAGGATTCCAAACGGTGTACATTGTTTGAAGAGAATATGATACAACTTGTAGTGCCAATAGCGGAACACACACAACAAGAAACAGATACGACCAAGACCTAGATGCACCAAGAACAAGCCACCACTATAATTGCAAGATTTCACAATCACACGACCACAATAATATGCAGAGTTAATCAATACTTTTTATTGCTCAAGAAATACGAAGATTACAAAGTGATCAAAACTCTCAATCTCTTTCTTCTTCAGGAAGGTCTTACAATTGTGCATTATGTGACCCCTCTTGTGGTAATACCAACACTCAGGACCACGTTCCTCATCGCTGTTATCAGACCCACTGTCGGATGAATTACTCCGATCCTTTCTTTTTCAACTGCTCTTAGATCTCTCACGTATTTTCTCAGCTGACATTGCGGAATCCTTAGAAGATGACGATAAAATCTTCTGATCTCAACCTTCTCATCTCGTTCAGAATGCTACTCACCACATCCTGTAGAGTCGTTGAATCTGTCATTGTGGCTGTAATAGTTAGTTCCACCGTACAATAACTATCAAGCAGAGTAGATAGAAATAACAATGATTGTCCTCGTTCTGAAAATTTAAATCCTGCAACTTCCATCTGGTTGTAAACCATACAATAATAATTCACATGTTCTGCTACTGAACCTCTTCAGATGAAGAATTTGATTAGATGCTGACGGTTTCTCATACATATCTGTGAGAATCTCCATAGCTTCTTTTGCGGTCTTTGCCTTCAAGATATGAAACAACGCCTTCCTGCTCAGTTTCAACTGAATCTGCCCTAGTGCCTTCTGATCCAAATGATTTCATGCTGTCAAGATCTTCGCATCTTTGTCTGCACCTTCCGGCTTTTCTTGATTCTAAGTTATAAACCCTGGAGTCTCCAACCACTTATATAGTCCTTAAGTAAACCCAAAAAGATAAATACAAATACAGTTTATTAGACCCGAATTTTGCAACCCAAGATAACATATAACGCCGTTGCGGTCGACCGCACCTCAAAGTAGTCGATTGCAATCTAGGCTGTTAATATCCGAATAATCGCCCAATTAATCCCTGATTAATCGCTACTAGGAGACTAAACAATTTTTTTAGCGATTATCAATATTTCAATTGTTAGCGATTTAATCGGGTATAATCGGACGATTTTAAGTGGCCGATTTACTGATTAAATTTTCTCCTTTAATTTTCATGCTCATTTGCATTATTTGGGCTCAATATGGTCCAAACTCAAATCTAAATTTAAATCCCTTCTGGTTCTCGCGCAAACTCAAACCCGACCCGTTGTCGCTCTCTTCTTCTTCTTCGTGCAAACCTATATTGGACCCACTACCGCACTCTTCTTCCTCGCGCAAATCGAAACCAAAACCCAAATCAAAACTGGTTCTCTTCTTGTTCCCCGAGCAATCTCAAACCCGACTCGATTGTTTTTGTTTGCTGGAACTGACTAGCAAACTCGATCCGATCCATATCCAGAATCCGAACTCAGCTCAAACCAAGTACTTTTTTTTTTCTCTATAATTATATGTTCCTATTTGATAATTTCATAATAGTTTTATGTTAGGGGTTAGGGTTGCTATATATATACACATGTTTTTTTCGATTTAATCCTCGATTATTTTTTGATTAACCAGTTAATCACTAATCGCTACTAAACCGATTAGTTCAAAAAACCGATTTTAACTGCCTAGGCTGCAATTGAGTCATGCCAAAACCCGAGAGTCGGGCAGTCGACTACATGTGACAGTCGACTGTCCTCTCCTCAGACGTCGTTGCCTTTTGCTATCTTCGTCTTCTTCAACTCCAAGAACTCCTGCCTATTGTTTTTGAGGCCACACTTCTTAACACTATTTTGATCACATGTTTCTTTGGCAAACAAGATTAGTGCTAGGATAAACCTTCCTCTTATCCATGCACATTTCCTAAAAAAGTTATCCAAAGAAGTGCCCAGAGGAGACATGTTTATCCTCATCTTGCACAGCATACTTTTTGCTTTCCACCTCATAATTATCTGACATGCCGCATGTAGCGTCCTAACCATTTCAACCATCTCTATTATATAACTGAAACATACTAATTAGTGAAAAGATAATATGCCATACCAATTTACAACTCCAACTTCAACTGTGACATGATTCGTCCACTTGGTCGCAACCAACTACACATATATTTAATTTTTAAATTAGGCATGGAGCAATCATGTGAGAGTTGAAGTTGGAGTCACAAGTTTGGAGCTACACTATCAATTATGTATTAATTACATAATCAGATGAGATGTTTTGATTGTACCATTCATGGGGCTGGGAAATGGTTATAACATTAACCAGCTTATGTAGGAAATGTCTCAGTCTCAAGTCGTCAAGGCCTATTTCACTTTATTCAGGTAGTCTTCTTGTATAAACAATATTTATATTACTTAAAGTGTTCTCAATAATTCTCGAACAATATTACTTCATTACTAAAATCTTCTTACACTGTCAGCTTCTTGAGTATGCATGCAAGTAGCGTGCATCATATTTTTTAAAGCAACATTATCTTATCCTTGAATCGTTAAATAAATTATTCTTCAAAATGTCATGTGTGGGTAGACCGGTAGAGCTTTTTAATTATACCTTCACTGAAGTAGCTAAGGAGGACATTTCTTTCATTGGAATGACATGTGGCCTACCTACTGCCGACAAGAGAGCTTTAAGTACAAGGCTCAAGCCATATATCCATAATATTTAACTATTAGTTCTGCATGTGATAGACCAGGTAATTTGTGAAAGTAATATATGGGCATTCATGTATATAATCATTGAGCCTTAACCTACGACTAACCTATGATTCTTGTTACCGCCATAGCCAATTTCTGTCCATGTTTATTTTCATGCTTCTTTTGCATTTTGAGCGATTAGAGCATTTGTAGTCGTTGGCTATTTTGCAAAATTTGGCAAAAAATTGTCGCGCAGTCGTTGGCCAAATACCCAAATTTTGGGTTTGAGATGAACAGTAATCGACTATATTTGGGAGGAGAAATAGCAATTTGCAAAATATAGCTAATGAAAGATCATCTTTCTTCCGTTCAACTTTTTATCTCAAAATCAGTATCGGACGAAAGCTGATCCTTCATCTCTTCTTTTTTATTTATTAAAAATCTATCGGACGGAAAATGATTTTCTGTCCCGATCAATTTTTCTTAAAAAATTTGATCGGACAGGAAATGATTTCCTGTCCGTGATCTTTCTTTATAAATGTTCATTAAAAAAATTCTATGGAATTAGGCATATAGAATTATTATGCATACATATTAGGATTTAATTAAGATTTAATTAAGATTTCTTAATCAAAAAAGCTCTCGGACAAGAAATGATTTCTTGTCCGATGTTTTTTTTAAAATTAAAAAAAAGTATTTTTTTAAATTAAAAAAAATTAATCAGACGGGAAATGATTTCTCGTCCGATACTTTTTTAATTCTAAAAAAATTTACGGGACGAGACTTCATTTACCATCCGTCTATTTTTTAAAACCAAAATCCAAATTTTGGGTTCCAACGACTACAGCTCTAACCCAAATTTCCGATTTTAAAATGTCAAATACCCAAATTTTGGGTTCAAACGACTACAAAACGACTACAGATGCTGTTATAAACTACTATGCATATTAAGATAATATTACGAGTAACACTTTTCCATAGTTAAAAATACTAATTGTCTGATCTGGTTTGACCATTGAGGGGATGAGAGAGCCATAACTAGTGGTCTGCAGAGTGACCACAATATCTGTCTGTGTGTACGCGTTAGGGTGACCTTGAGCGTGATTGATGGTATTGTGAAGTTACCAAAACATCAAATAGGATAATAATTGTTGGAAAAATAAAATAGTTGGATATTTTATTTTGTTTGTTCATGGTTAAGGTCCTTCCAGATTTTGGTAGCTTGATTTAAACTCTTCTTGCACTGTAGTAAGATCTTAATTCTTTTATCATATATCCCAAGTCAGCGGATAGCAATAACGAAGTGAAGATTCTTTGGAGGTATAACAGAGAGGATGATCCTTAATAAAGTTGAATGCAAAAAAGAATATTGAAGTGGGCGACCCTGAAAGTTGGGGCCAAAGGCTATGTTGTTATTGTTGTCATTTCCTTCCCAAATAAGTTTGATCAAACAGTTTCGCGATCTGGCTTTCAGTATTTGCTGAGTCTGATACAGTACAGCCTGGTTATCTCGGTTTTTTGGCCTAGCCCATCCGGTACTTGCATTGAAAACTATGTATAATATTTTGCAGCTGAACTTGAAAAAATAAACAGAAAAAATATATATTAATATATTGTTAGCATACTGTTTTCTTTGGGATTTTAATATTTTAAATATCATTTAAACAAGTTCAAGAAGGTAATACCAAACAAATCCAATTTGCTTGGTCAATATACCCATCATTTCCAAGAGTATACCAAAAGTTAGGAAGCCAACAGCGAGTTTGTGAACCATCAACTAACAGACAAAGTCACTCATCTTAGAGTCTTTTGATCAAAATACGAATATTTTAAATCATTCTATGTCAGAAAAATTTGTTCTAATTATAAATTTTACTTAATTTTTTTCATCTTATCCTAACTGTGTAAATCTTAAATTTTTTTTATCAGAACTGGAATAGCATACATATCAAACGTAGCAGTCAGAGAGACTGAACGAAGGAAAGGAATCTCAAAAATATTAGTTGCCAAAGCCGAGGCAAAAGCCCGCAGCTGGGGTTGTCGTTCCGTGGCTTTACATTGTGACTCGAGCAATTTGGCTGCAGTGCGACTGTACAGAGGCCAGGGGTTCCGAATTGTGAATGTGCCAAAGAGAGCAAAATGGCCCCAGCCAAAAACCTCACCTGGCGTTGAGTTCGACTTCATGATGAAACTGTTGTCATCAACTACTGGAACTACTTAGATTTGAACAGTAAAGAAAGAACCAACCCAACGAGTTGTCGAATACTGGATTCAGCTAGTAGATTGTGTATATTGTATAAAAGTGTACGCAGGGTGGTGATGTACTCTCTGTTTAGATGTAGTTGTTGTATAGTAAAGAGGTTCATTAACAAATGTAATGTATCTCTCCTTTTACTTGTACCTGTAGATATTTTTCATTTTGCTTATGCTTCAAATTGTTGTTAACAGTGGACTACAATATGTAGACAAGGGCCTTAAACAGTATACAGATTCTGGCATAAATTATTTTCTAGTGATTGTATAATTATCATCCATGCATCCAGCCATGGATTTAGCCATGTTTTCAGCCATGTGCCTTTTCTTTTGAATTTATGCATGCTACGTTGGTCATATTAGGACGGTATCCGACCTAATATGGACCATCCACCACCGATCAAAAAAAGATCGGTTTTTTAAGTTTTTCATTCGCAACCAATTCGAACCTTAATTGGATCGGTTTCCATCCAAGCCGATTAAGCTTGGTTTGTATTTGATTGGATGGTCGGTTTGGCGTTCTACTTTTTACCTTTAACACCATTCATAATTTTGTTGAAATTTAAAAGATCAACTTCAATCAAACTTAAGAAACAACCTGCTATTTGTTATTTAGAAATGAATTTAAAATGAAAATTCATAAAATCACAAGTTGTTAATAAATTTTGCACCAATTGTTTGAGATTATGACGTTTAAATGGGTGAGATAAACTACTTTTTCACTTGCATACTTCTCTAATCTTAGTTTATTATCATAAAAAGAAACATTAAATAACCATAGCTAATTAAATTTTAGGTACAATAAAAAAAGATTTAGATTACAATTTCTACTTGACTTGATTAAAGTAACTACTAAATGTTACATAAACTTCATGATTCTATTAAGTTGGACCATACTGTAAATCAAGCATTTCTCAACAACATAACACACATGATTGTGGAGAATCAAAACATAGATAGAACAATTGCTCAGTTTGTATTAAAGAAATTAAAGAAGACTGTTTGTATCTCCAAGAAAATGAGAAATGACTATTTTTATAATCAAAAAATTAAAGGAGAACTATATTTTTTATGGACTTATGCATAGAGGTACGGTCGGTTCGGTTTCATCGGTTATTTGAAAGCCCCATCCAATAACCGAACAGGTCCAGTTGGTTATTGAAGATCAAGAACCGAGCCAATCCAAACCCCCAATTGGTTCGGTTAAAAACCGGTCAGTTCGGATTGGATTGGTTCGGATTGGTCGGTTCGGATAATAGTTGTCCATCCTTAACTAGGGGTGGCACTCGGTCCTCACGGGCCAGGCTGGGTTGAAGCCCGGTGGGTTTGACCCGGTCCTGGGCTTAGGCGGGCTGGGCCACCAAAGATCCCGGGCCGGGCTGAGGCTGGAATATTGAGGCCCGGCCCCGGCCCTTGGCCCCTAGCTCGGGGGCCGGGCCGGTTCGGGTTTTATTTATTTATTTATTATTTATTATTTATTTTTTTTGTTTTTAAATATTATTTAACAAAAAACTTTGTAAGGAAATTTGTTCACAACTGTTAAAACTTTAATATGTAAAAGAGATATTCATAAATTAAATTATTTTTATGAATTACAAAGTTTAATATCTAATCAAATAAGTTAGTAAAATTTCATTTCATTCAAATATATTCAAATTACAATACAAGGGAAACATTTGTATTTAGAGATCGAGATGACCACTATTTAGATTGAAGAGATAACAGTGGACTATTGTCGTGCACTTCTACTTAACCTAAATATAGAATCTTATCCCCCTAAATTTTTCCAATTATTTACAATACATTATACAAATTACATTCTACTAGATGTTCATTCGTCGCTAGTTGTTGATCTGTTTTGTGCTTCTTGTAAATCTTGAGTTCTCTCTTCCCCTTTCATCCAATCTTCGATGTATACTAACATCTCCAAATTCTTTGATGTCAAGTGATTCCTATTAGGGCTCGTAATCCTGCCACCAAGAGAAAAAGCACTTTCCGATGCAATGGTTGACACCGGTACAGTTAGAAAATCTTTAGCCATGCGAGAGAGAATACTAAAAAATATTTTCATTAGTTTTCCAAAAGGAAAACACATCTACTACATCTTCAATGGGAGGTTGTGCACTATACCAATTCAACTCATTTGGTGAATTGGTTCTTGGTTTTTTTGATTTTATGAGATTTAAAACATTACTAGTAGCAAGACCATTTCCTTCTGATAATATAAAAGAAGAAGAACTAACATTTTGTGTTTGTGCAGTATTAGATGAATAAAGTCTATCGTAACTATTATATAAACTAGTCAAAACAATTTCAAATTTTGTAGTGAAAACAACATGATCAAAATCTTCTATTTCTTCGTGTGGGGCATAAGTATAAAAAATGTCAATTAAATTTTTTGTGCCATCTAACTTAATCATGAGATTCATTATACTAGCAACACAATATAACATAGGAAGTGGATGAAAATATTTTAAAAATTTAATATAAGCGGTATAAACTATTTCTCCAATAAAATGGTCATTTACCAAATCTTTAATTATTGTCATCATAGTGACCATTACAAGTGAAATACCACTAGATGTAGATGTATATGTTTTTAAAAATTGTCAAGTAGCTTCAATAAAATGTTCTAAAAGTTTGTACAAACTATCTGCAAAAAATCAAAAATCATCATCTAACATACAATTTTGCATACCCATTGCAATACAAAATTTTCTAAGATTAAAACGATAGTGAAGAACAACACTTAATAAATCAAAATTAGAATTCCAACGATGTCTAACATCTTTAGGAAAACGTTTAAATACAAATCCCCAAGTTGACACCAATCATGAAAAGTATGGTATATTGGACCACTCAATGTAATAAAATGAACACAATTTCTCAATGCCTTAATTTTATCGTGTCCATATTTTAGTGCATCTTGTACACAAAGATTTAAAATATGACAAGCACACCTAACATAATTTTTTTTCGGTTCTATAGGATTTAGTGTAATTAGCAAACTAGCGATTGACTTAGTATTATTAGAGGCGTTATCAAAACCAATAGCAAAAACTTTATCAAAAATACCAAAATTATTACATGCTTCTATGATGTGTGTGGCAATTATTTCACCCTTAAGTGAGTATCTAACAAATCCAAATGAAATTATCCTCTTTTGAAGTAGCCAATTAGAATCTATCAAATGACATGTTACACACATCATTGGTACGCCGTTCACTCTTATCCACCCATCCGATGTCAAAGAAACTTTAGTGTTTAGTGATGTTTGTGTTGCTACTAAAAAATCCTTAGCCTCATTGTAAACTAATTTACAATCACCCTTAACTACATTCCTAAGATTTTTTTTATAATGGGGGTTTAATGAGGTTTATGCAAAATTCTTTACATTCCTACTTTCACCAAAAGAATAAGGTAATTCATATCTAATTACTAACTTAGTCATTTCTCTACGAACGATATCGTGATCGTAGCTTTGACTATCTACTTGACCGGTTTTAGGGTGTATTTTTTGTTGTGTGATATTGTCTTTAGAAATTTTGGGTTGACATTTATTTAAGTGACGCTGAAGTGTATCCGTTTTCGATCCTAGTTTAAACTTATAGGGTGTTTGACACTTCTTATAAATTTTTAGTCCTACATTCTTATCATTTTGTGAAGGGACATAGTCAAAACATTTGTGTACTTCGGATGTGTTCCCTCTTGTTTTACGGGATTGAGATGGGCATTGTTCCGATGGTTGTGGTTCTATATCTTCTACTTCTACTTGATCCGTGTGTGTTTCATGAATATCGGGAATACTATCATAATTTTAAAGTGTTTCTTCACTATCTACATATGGAATTGGAATGGAAGTAATGCGATGACTACTAGTGGACTCTTGGCTACTATGTCTGCCGCATAATCGGTTAGATACCATCTAAACTAGTGTATGTTATAAAAATTATAGTGTATATTCTAAAAATTAATTCTAGTGTATGTTTTAAAAATTAATTGTAGTGTATGTTTTAATTCTACAAAACAAGTAAAGATAGATAAACTAGTGTATGTTATAGAAAATGATTCTACAAAGCAAATAAAGTTAAATAAAATTCTACTATAAACCGGTGTAGGTTAATAAAATAGTTCTAAGCAAAAAAAAAAAAAAAACAATAAAACAACAATAATTAAATGAATATTCTAGTGTATGTTTACCAAATTTTAAAAAAAATCTAAAAAAGAAGAAGAAGAAGTACAAGAAAACTCAATCTAATTATGAGAAATAAATGAGAACAAACAACAATGCTAATTCTAAAAATTATACAAATACAAAAATACCGTAAGTGTAGAATGTAGATTGAAGAATGAAAATAGAGAGAGTTGAGAGCTTGTAATGTTGTTGTTGATGTTGTTGATTGTTGTTGGATGTTGATGTTGTTGATGTTGAATCTTGCAAGAGAGCAGTTGAATGTTGTTGATTTGTTGAGAAAGTTGAGAGATAGTAGAGAGAGTTGAGTGAATTTGTGAAGATAATTGAATGAAATGAGGTTGTATATATAGAATATGTATATTTTCAATTTCCCAAAATACCCCCCAAAAATTAGCTAGTATATATCCGTTGGAGGGCATTCTAGTAATTATACAAAACCTTTTTTTTAAAAAAAATCTAGAAAAAAACCCAGCAGCTAACGGTCGGCCCGTGGGCCTGTTCAACCCGGTCCTGGGTCCAAGCGGGTCGGGCCACTGGCAGGCTTTTTTGGGATTTTCAAGGACCGAACCGGTCCCCTACTATTGGCTGGGCTGACCCCAGTTCAGCCCGGAGTTGGGCGGGCCGGGTCGGGTCGGTTCCGAGCTTGCCTGACCCTAATGCCACCCCTATCATTTACTCCACCTGTGATCAGGGGTGTAGCTACCAGGTCCCGAGGGGCCGCGATTGCGTCCCCTGAGATTTTGGATTTTTAATTATATATATTTAATAGAAAAATATTTATTAAGGGTCGATGTGTAATTTTTTGAAATCTATAATCTCTAATATTAATACTATAAAGAGATATTTGAGATTGTGTAATGTGTAGACAACCCAAATTACATGCATTGCCAGAGTAGATTAAAACCTCAGTTCAAATCCCCCAATCAGAAATGATATTGAAATGAACAGAAAGCGCCTTCTGGGGTACGGTACACTAATGAGTTTGATTTGCTTGTACTCGTCGGTGGTTTATATTGTTGTGATTGTTGAGGAGGATGCAAGGGATCAGAAGACTAAGAGGGCATGCAAAAAATCTTTTGGGAATCATTGTGCTGTATGAGTTTGCATTTCATTTACATTTAATGAAGAATATTTTGGGAATCACAAATGATTTGCCACAAGCTTTATAGAGAAAATACAAAGATATAATAAATGTGAGGATTTTTGTGAGGATAACGAAGCAACAACTGCAAAACATGAAAGATAATGGATGAGAATCATTGTTGGAAGATGTTTCTTCATTTCGTGTTAAGCACAAGATAGTAATCTCATAGATAGACAAATTATTTGTATAACATGGAAGATTTCATCGAAGTTGGCATTACTATTACCCGTTGCAACCACGATTGTAGAGAGAGTATTTTCTGCAATGAAAATCATTAAAACATTATTACGTAATAGGTTGAGATATGAGATGATGAATGATTGTTTGGTGTCATTTATTGAAAGAGACGTATTGGATTTCGTTGATAATGAAGATATCAGTCAATATTTTCAGAATATGAAATCTCAAAGGATTTTATCGTCAAAGAAAATGTCTATTTAGTGATTGTAATAGTTTATGACATTTGGTATTAATATACAATGTTTTGAGGATTACAAATGTGTTTGTAATAATTTATCATTTTTAAGTAGTAAGCGCCGCACCCCCCCCCCCCTAAATGAAAATCCTGGCTACATCACTATCTGTGATTATTGACATTGATTTTATTTCTTTAAAATTGTTCCGTTACGACATCAACAATCTGATGGAATTTTATAAACACTTAAGCAACATGCATAAAATATTGATAACAACCTAAATCATGTTTCTATAGATCTATATCTTAATCATGTTACAAAAGTGCTTTAACATAAAATCCTAATAATCATGAAACTATAGATCTTTGCTAAATCAAAGAAGAAGAACATAAAAGCGGAAGCACTAACCTGAAGCCATTGATGGAGATTGCGCAGAGGGTTTAGATCTTCCTATATAATACGTACTTCTATGAGAGGCCGTCTCTCTTTTCTTTCTGTTGATAAGATGACAGATGGAATAGGAAGATGCGTATATATAGGGAACCATAACCCTAATGGATAATTATTAATTTCCAATTTTGCCCATCACAAAATAAGAAATTTACTTTACAGTTTCTACACGTAATATATCACACTTTAAATTATATTCTTTTAACCCATTACTTAATCTTGATTAGATCACTTTAATTTGGGTTAGACTTAAGAATAGCAATTATATATTTAGGCACATATGTGAGCCCACATAGATTATTTTCCAACAATCTCCCACTTGGGCCACATATGTTACACCTTATAAATGTACATACTTTATGAGCTCAAAATTTTGCTATCATAACCAAAAGCATAGCCAAACAATCTCGTCTATTAATCATGTAAATATAGGATCAAAGCAATTTTCGTTACATTTATCGTAACTAAATTCATCAATGGTCACATATATCAATATAATCAAACGACATAGATCAAGTGTGAATGTGTAGCATGAAAATTTCATGCAATGTGATCTATACACATGCCTATTTCTAACTGGTCATCTTAAAACTTAAGAGGTCAGAATCAAAACATGACGAAAGAGTGAGAAAACTGAATACTTTATTTCTGATCAGAAAATAACCAAATGTATAAATGTCTCACACAAAACATAAAGTAAATAAAATACAAACTCCCACTAAATCACGATATCCTCAAATAATACAACACCCATATGAGCAGTGTGCTCATGAAAGACCATGGGTGGTAATTCCTTTGTGAGCGGATCCGCTATCATAGAGTTTGTCCCAATGTGCTCTATGGATATTTTCCACTCTGCACTCTTTCTTTCACAACTAGGAACTTTATGTCAATATGCTTTGACTTTGTTGAGCTCCTGTTGTTGTTGGAATACATCACTGCTGACTTATTGTCACAAAATAACTTGAGTAGTCTTTCTACATTCTCCAAAATGCGCAACCCAGTGACAAAGTTTCGCAGCCATATTCCATGATTCGATGCCTCATAGCATGCTACATACTCTGCTGCCATAGTGGAAGAAGCTACAAGTGTATGTTTGACACTTCTCCAGGATATAGCTGTTAGGGATTTCTACCGAAAACCCCTCTCTAGGATCTTGTTGAGTTATTCAATGCAATCAACACAAACCACCAAGCGCATATGAGATCATACCAAACACACCAAAGCACACACAAATTTGTCCCGGTTGGGACGTTCGCCTTAATCCGGGGGAGAAGAAACCCAAGATGTTATTCAACTAGAAAAGATACAAGAATATTAAAATTCTCACCACGACCCTCTCTCAAGCCTCACCAGCAAGTACTAGTTGTTTACAATTAGAGAATTACCCAATCTCTCCTTTAATGAAGTACTCTCTCTTGGCTCTCAATGGAGGTCAATAACAACAATATATAGAGATCTAGAGAAAATTTAGTTTGATATCTTGATACAATAACCATTGGATATTCCTGAAGAGATAACCCTACGATAAGAGCCGTCAGATCTGACTTGAAGAGCAAGTTGGGCTTCTTACGAATCACTAAGGTCCGACCCAATAAATCCATCAGCGCCGCTGTCGGTCGACCGCACCTTAAGTTCGGTCGATCGCACCTCAAGTTCGGTCGATCGTCCCCCTCTCGGGAACTTATACAAGTTGGGCGGTCGATCGCACCCTATGTACAGTCGATCGCGCGGTCGCGGTCGACCGTAACTCCACCTGCTGCTGCTGACTGTTTCCCTTGCTTCCACTCCGTCTCCGATCGTCTCGATTCCTCCATCATCTCATCGTCTTCTTATCCAACATATTATGCAAGACATAAACCCAACAATCTCTACCTTGGATTGCATACTCATGAATCCACACTTGTATGATTTAAAACCCTCTAGACTCTTTTTCTTCTCTTCTTGCAAACAACTCGTTTCATTGGCTTCCTCTACTAGTTGAATCTATCTCCATCTATTTTTCTCCTGCTGTATGCCCCCTTAAGGGCACACCCCAGTAGATGTAATCATGGAGGTGCCACACTCCATACGAATTCCACCTACCTCAAGGCTCTCTCCACCTTCCGACGATAATCGAACGTCACAGTCTTGCTCGGATGATTCTAGTGATGGCATACTAGATGGTGCTTTAGGAACAATGGGCTTCAAACCACTTGGCCAAGGTTTCCTGTTCCCACAAAGCTGGTAGAGGTTGTGCTGAACCTGCCCAATTTCCCTCTTACCCTTCATCACCTTGCGATAACTTTCCCAAACTGAACGAACTCCACTTGGATCTGTGTACCTGAAGTCCTGAGCTTCTAGAGTTCTCATGGAAATAAGGCTCTGCTTCACCAAAGGAATATGCATGCCCTGCTCTAGTGTGTGTCCATTTCTGCCTGTCATCTTTGACTAATTTGTTTTCTCACATCTTACTTCATAAATCTTATCAACCTTCATTCCCACACAATGATATGATGCAAATTTGCAAGTAGAAACCATCTCTCTCTCGAAGCAAACTTGAGAAGAACTAATCAAATCAAAAGAACAACCGGAAAGCACATCTAAAGGACTTGAAACAAAAGCACTGTTTGTTTCCAAATGAACAATAATAAACTATTCCAACAACATTCGAATTTAAAGACAAACTAAACTGATTGTTTCCAAATGAACAATAATAACCAAATTTGTCCAACAAAGAAACAGAAATTAAATTTCGTCTAAAAGACGGAATAACTAAAGTGTCTTTCAAATCCAAATAAAAACCAGTTCCTAATAACAACCTAAAATGGCTAACCACTTTCACTTCTACCGATTTTCCATCGCCCACGAAGATGTGTTTTACACCATCATTTGGCTTTTAGCAGCTCAGGCAACCCTGCATAGAAACACTTAAGTGAGTAGTAGCACCAGAATCTATCCACCAAGTGTTTCTAGGTACTGAAGATAAATTAACTTCAGAACAGACCAAAGTAAGAAACATACCTTTCTTAGCACGCCATGCGTGATATTTAATACATTTCTTATTCACATGTCCAAGCTTGTTACAAAAGAAACAACTCTCTATATTCTTCTGTTGTTTCTTTTGAGTTGGACCCTTAGCTTTTTCATTCTCAAATTTTCTTTTCTTGCCCTTATCCTTAGAGGCGTTGGCCAAATGAGCACTTTCAGTCTTATCTTGTTTCAACCTTTCTTCCTCTTGCACACAGTGAGAAATGAGCTCATTTAGAGTCCATTTTTCCTTTTGATAGTTGTAACTGATCTTAAATTGATTGAACTGTGCAAGAAAAGATACCAAAACCATATGTGCGAGCAAGTCCTCAGGAAATTCAAGCTTGAGTGCCATAAGTCTTGAAACAATATGATACATTTCCATAATGTACTCCCTTATATTTTTTCGACCCTTATACTTCATAGACATCAAAGAAGTTAGAAATGTAGTCATTTCAACCTTAACGTTTTTAGCAAAACGTTTCTCAATTTGATCGAGGAAATCTTTGGCCTTAGTAATCCCATCGGATTCTATGCCCCTAAAGGCTTCTGGAATGCTGTGTTTCATAATCATTAGACTCATGTGATTTGAACGATCCCACCTCTCAAAATCCCTTTTATCATCAGGAGTGCTTTCCGCAGTGAGGCTGTACTTCCTTTAATGCATGGTCTAATTCTATACATCCAAGAGTTATCAGTAAGGTCCCTTTCCAATCCTTGAAATTTGTCCCACTAAGCATGAGAATATAATTGATGTTAGCAGTTATTGAGGCAGCAAATGACAAACTAGCTGAATATAGAAAAAAAAAAAAAAAAAACAAAATAAGCTCACATGAGAATCCGTATAAAACAATAAATTCAAATAATGGTTAATCCCATCTCAAGATACCAGACACAATATTAATATCAAGTCTTTGGACAGTAACATTAACTATAAGCGATACTCTTGTTGTAGCAATCAAATATTGACAATAAATCCTGTTAAATAATAAGTCATTCTTTGGACTGACATATTGTTCACATGGAATATACCTTATAATTGTCACATATTTATCACCACAAATGTGTATGAAATTCGGCCAAATATCAACTTACCTTTGGGTCAGTTAATAGACGCATGAATTACAAACACACAATCATCTTGATATTTTAAATAAATTAATCTACACAAAAGAGGTCACTTTGGCAATATTCTATTTCAATTAATCTATTCAAAATATTAGACATTCATAAAAAAATCCAAAACCAAAATTTGAATTTAATTGTTTCCCAAAAATTGATCTTTCTTTAACTTTATAATTTTACTTTATTTCAGATGAATAATTTCAAGATAATATCTATTTAAAATGATAACAAAACCATAACAGAAACCATATCTGTCTTCAGTTTTTTATAATATCAAATGATAGAATTAAATAGAATATTAACAGTATGAAAGAATCCGAGAGCAACAGCAGCAGGCCAGTGGCTGTTGCCTGCTCCCCTGGGCCCCCTAGCTGACGTCAAAACTGAGCAGCAACCTCCCATAGGAGGGCCCTATTGCCACGTCACCATGTGACAGGGGCAGCAGTAGTTACAGCCCCCACCCAGGCCCACCTCCATCCAAAAAAAAAAGAATCCATATAACATCCTACTATAGGAAACTCTATGAAACCACCTCTGATTAATTATTCATATATTAAAAATCTTTATCAAAAAAACTCGGGCCTCACCAGCATATAAACCGGTACAAACAACATATAAACAACATATAAATCTTTAACAAAACTCAAAACCATATCTTAAAACATTACAGATCTTACGGTTTTGTTTTGTTTTGTTTTGTTTTTGTTTTTGTTTTTTTTTACTTTTATTTCAAAAATCCCAGATCTAAAGCAATTGATCCAATTACTTCATCAATTAAATTCATCAATTGAATTTCTTAAGCAGGAAGATCAAATAGAACCCTAAATTTCTTAAGTTTCTTTAAACAAGAAACCCTAAATTTCTTCAATTAATTCAGCAAAGATAGCTCTGATACCAATTGATGGAATTTTATAAACACTTAAGCAACATGCATAAAATATTGATAACAACCTAAATCATGTTTCTCTAGATCTAGATCTTAATCATGTTACAAAAGTGCTTTAATATAAAATCCTAATAATCATGAAACTATAGATCTTTGCTAAATCAAAGAAGAAGAACATAAAAGCGGAAGCACTAACCTGAAACCATTGATGGAGATTGCCCAGAGGGTTTGGAGCTTCTTATATAATACGCACTTCTATGAGAGGTCGTCTCTCTTTTCTTTCTGTTGATAATATGACAGATGAAATAGGAAGATGCGTATATATAGGAGACCGTAATCCTAATGGATAATTATTGATTTCCAATTTTTCCCATTACAAAATAAGAAATTTACTTTACAGTTTTTACACGTACTATATCACACTTTAAATTATATACTTTTAACCCATTACTTAATCTTGATTAGATTACTTTAAGTTGGGTTAGACTTTAGAATAGCAATTATACATTTAGTCACATATGTGAGCCCATATAGATTATTTTCCAACACAATCTAGACTACATTAAACCATAATTGTGGGCTACATAAATTCTTATGGATTTGCATGACTAAAAAAGCCAATTAACCGAATGGTTAAACCATGCTTACAAGCAAAAACAATCCACCTCCTCTAAAAGACATGGTCAAAATTGGTTTGGTGATAATTTGTACTTTCGTAGAGGTGTAACTGTAAAGCTTAGAAGAAAACCAGGTTAATTATTCATATGCAAGTTTTCAAATTCTTGTAGGCTACGAAAGATTCAATAAGAAACTTCAGATTTTAAACATATTTGACTTATAAAAAGGCAAAAGATCTTCCTCCAAATCCATTGGCACAACTAAATGAAGTTACAATTGTGTTTGACCAAATCAAGGTGTTTTCTTACATTGCATGCATCGAACCAAATCAAGATGTTGACCATTGATATATGATGTCCTTTTTCTATGTTCCTTCCTGGCAAGGGCGGATCCAAGGGGGGGCTGGGGTATGCTACAGCCCCCCCCCCCCCCCCTCGGTATGCTACAGCCTACCCCCCCCCCCCCCAAATATTTGACAATTTCTATGTAAATTTTATTTTTTTTGGGTATATTAGTGTGGGATGTATGCTTCAGCCCTCCAAAATATTTTTTAAAGCCCACCTCATATATATTTGAGCCTTCTATTTACTTTTTTGGGGCTCAAGCCCAACTCTATTCTATCTAGTATCTAACAACTTTACTTCTCTAGTATCTATAACAACTTTATATATATTTTGCATATTATCTTGTGCAATTTTTTTTCCAGACCTCCTCACTTTTCAATCCTGGATCCGCCCCTGCTTCCTGGGTTATTAAGAGGATTGACCAGATCAGAAGGAATTTTTTCTGGTCCGGCTCGGACACCTATAGAGCAGGTACCCATCTCTGTAACTAGAAGATCATTTGCTCATCCAAAGCAGTTGGGGGGTTGGGTATCCTAGATCTGAGGAACCAAAACCTAGCACTACTGGGCAAATGGTTATAGAGATTTCTTAAAGATGAAAAGCTGCCTTGGGCTTGTTTAATTTCTAAAAAATGTCACTCTCGCCGCAAGGTTTAGGAGTTTCATCCTTCCCTCTCTCAAGCGGCTTTGCCGTTCTGGAAAGGGGTGTGGAAAGTTGTTGCCCCCTTTCAATGCGGTCTTTCCAATATGTGTGCTGCTGGGGCCAAGACTAGGTTCTAGACCGATTTCTAGATTGGTAATTATAAGCTTGCGCATGCCTTCCCAGGTCTATTTCGTCTGGCCTCAAACCCTAATGCCTCTGTGGCTGATTACCTTACTACTCTCAATGACCACAGGGATTGGCATATACCTTTCACTTCTGTTCTCTCCCATTCCCTCATGCATGAATACGCCAATCTTCTGGGGTGCTTATCCAACTACACTTGGCATCCTAAACATGATTTTATTTGGAAATGGACCTCTTCGGGTGGTTTCTCTATGAAATCCTTTTATAACATTCTCAATCACGGGGGTGTCTATTCTCCCTTTGCTAAGCACGTCTGGGGCTGTTGTGCTGCTTTAAAAGTAAAGATTCTCACATGTCTGGCTATAAACAACAAGCTCTTAACCGTTGAGAATCTTAACAAAATGAACCTTGCCTTAGGTCAAATGTGTCCCTTTTGTCTTAACGACCACGAAGATGTTAATCATCTGTTTTTACACTGTGTTGTCATTCATCCTCTATGGCAGATTTGTTTGTATGCGTGGCAAGTCCCCCATTCCCTTCCCTCCATTCTTTCATGCTGGATAGATTGGAGGATCGATAGAGTTAGGAAGAAATTTCGTTCCTCTTGGGATCTTTCTATTATGGTGATCATTTGGATCATCTAAAAAGAAACAAACAACTGCATTTTTTCTCACACTTCTCTCTCTTTAAATAGTCTCCTGGAGGATTTTATTTACCTTACTAACTTATGGTCCTCCTCGTTACCCCAGGCTAAAATTGAAGCTCTGAATCTTCAACGCCTCAACGAGGGGGCTACTATTTTCTGACTTTATAATTTTCTACCGCCTTAATTGTTTATTTTTTTTATTTTCTTTTCGCTTACACTCGCTGCTGGTTTTCATTACAGGCCTCTGGTTAATGTCTGACTTTGCTTCTCCCCCTTTTGGTTCCCCTTTTCATCGGAGAGGATTTTGGGGCTTTTGGTTCTTATTTTGGCTGGATGATATTTGAGATTTGCTATCCCTTCTGAGATAATGCTCAGTCTTTATTACTCTTTTTTACTATCTTTTTTTAGCATCTGCTTTAGTTGTCTACAATGACCCTTTCTGTTTCCTTGCTCAGATATTCTCCTGTTGTTGTTGGTTACTGCAGTGGCCATCCACATTTACTGTTTATATCTTGTTAGTCATGGTTATTCTTTGGTGTGCATTGGTTCTATGTTGTTGTTTTCTTATGTGCTTTATTATGCGAGGCATTTTAGTGGTGCAGGTTGAGGTTGCCTACACCCGACTGTGGTGTATTAGCCCTCCTGTGGTGTCGTATGTGGTGCTCATCTGTGGCTTAGCTAGCTTGGCCCGTAGCTGGACCTTCTTGGTCTGGATGCTTTCTTTAATGGGTATATGTTTTTGATCACCTTGTTCTTCTTGTGTGCGATGGTTCTTCTCTGTGGCTTTTGCTGTGTGCTTGACTCTGCAGGGCATTTGAGTGGTGCAGGTTGAGGGTGTTTACACCCTCCTGTGCTGTTCAAGCCCTCCTGTGGTTTTTGTTTTTTGGTGCTCAGCTGTGGCTTAGCTTGGTTACCCCTTTGCTGGCCCTGATTGGCCTGGATGCTTCTTTGCACCTTGGGTGCTAACTATCTTGTCCTGTTCCCTGTGCTCGATTCAGGTGATCATTAGTTTCTCCACTCTCCCTTCATTCTTCAGTCAACTGAAGCTAAGTCTCGTTCCTAGTTTTGGTCCCATAGGGGTGCTCTGCTATTGCGTCACTTTTTACCATTGGGCCGTTGATTGTATTTTTATTCACTGTTCTATTTTCTACCTCTTAGCTGCATGGGTTATGCCTTTCTGAAAGTTATTTTCTCTATTCTCGGTTTGGGAGGTCTATTGAATTCCTCTGCTGAGGTCTTCACCCTCGGCTGTGTTGTTGCAATTATTTTATTGGTATTGTTTTTCTGAGCATGAGTATAGTACTTCTACCGCTTTATTGCCTATGTTAGAAGTTTGAACTGTTTCTTCTGTTGCCCGTCTTGATTAAGAGAGTGTTGCTCTCCTCTGGCTGAAGCTGGCGGTTTCTTGTTGTGGTCTGGATGTTGGTGGGCATTTTCTCTAGAGGGTTTTTAGATGGTTCTGTCGCTTTTGTGTTTTGAGCTTCATCATGCTACTCGCAATTTGGTGTTGATGGCTCTGCTGCTCTTTCTTTTGGGACACCTGCTTGCATCTATAGGCGTCTGTAGCTTTTTCCTGGGCCGCCGGGCAATGCTCTTCATTGCTTGCTGTACTGCGTTGTTATGTTTTCAGGGTTTTGCCCTTTTGTATGTTCCGGTCCTATTTTACCCCTTGTAAAATGGTTTTTTTTTTTGTGTATTATAGGTTTTGTATTGACTGCTCTTTATTAATTTATTAGGCTGGAGTCTTTCGACTCTATCCGTTTTATCAAAAAAAAAAAGATGTTGACAATTGAGAAGACTTCCTTGGCATTTTTAAGGAAACAAGGAAGCCTCTTAATCTTAAAATTAATGGAAAATCACTGGTGGGTCATACTAGATAGGATTAGAACAAACTACATAGGATAAACTAGAAAGAACTTGTCTTGTAAAAATGAACAACTGCATAATTAATAGCTAGTGGACTTCAGGCAGCAAATATTTCAACAACATTGAAGGATGTCTAATAGTTGCAAAGGGCTAAATTAGGGATCAATCAATGGAGAAGTTAACAAACTATTCATGCTAACTAAAATTGGCTGCATCACAAAAATGTTGTAAACATTTTAGATATATCATCCAATCAAGGTAGAGGCAACTCATGCCATGAGAATTCACAGCTATGAATATATGTCATAGTTCACTCAAATTCTTACCATTTCTTAATGCTTAACTCTACAAATACAACGCAATAAGGAGATTGTGCAAGCTAGTTAGTGATTAAAACATTATTGTTCCTAATATCATGTTTGGTATCGATATCCTAACTAGACAGGAATTGTACATTTACAGCTGGATTAAAAAAATAAGAGCATCTAGGTAGACTTCAAATCTTAATTAGATGTACCAAACTAAATGAAGAACATATAACAAAATTAACATTAGAGGAGTTCAAATCTTAATTTGACACTAACTTATTCGACTTGGTAGAGGTACTTTCTTGGTCACTATTAGAATTAGACGTAAAAGTGATGGATGGGAACATATGGTCTCGTCTGTATATGGTCCTAATAACAATGGGCTTAGAGAGGCATTTTGGGCAGAGTTAAGATTCATTAGGTCTATGTGGTCTAGACCGTGGGAGTTAGGAGGGGACTTTAACATTACTAGATATCAGAACAAACATAGAGGCAGAGGTGTGAGGGACGAGGATAGGAGTTCAATCGTACCGTAGATGAATTGAAACTCATAGAGATCAGTGCAGCTGATAGAAGATTTATATGAACGAATATGCAAGTTAACCCGACCTTAGCTCAACTTGATAGAATTTTTGTCTCGCCTGAATGGGAAGATAGCTTTCCACTGGCGACAGTGAAATCATTGAATTGATTCACATTGGATCACACCCTGTTGTCTCTATATTGTGGGAGCAATTCGACGGTTAAATAGAGACAGTTCAGATTTGAGAAGGCGTGGACTCTTAGCGAAAACCTTAGATCAATCATAGAAGAGTCATGGTCAACACCGATCAACAAGATTGATGCGGTCTCCAACTGGAATAGTAAGATGAAGAGATTAAGGAAAAGACTAAAAAATTGGGCTAAACTGGAGTTTGGCCACCTAAAAAGAAGGAAAGATGAATTGGGGAAGCGAGCACAAGATAGTGGAGGAGGAGAGGAACCTGGGGGAGTGCGAGTATGAAGAACTTGTGGCCTGTAGAAGGGGGTTGCAACAGATAGGGGAGATGGAAGAGTGTTACTAGAAGCAGAGATCTAGAATTCAATGGCTTAAGGAAGGGGATGCCAATACAGCATTCTTCCACAAGGTGGCGAATGGGAGAAGATGCCACAAACACATCGTGGGTTTGTTTGTGGGAGATACCTGGATAGAGGATTTCTCACAAATTAGACATCAAGTGGATATGAACTTTTAAGAAGTACTAGGAAAGAAAAGGAATCTAAGATGTGCGATGGACCCATAGATTTGGAACGACTCAAAAATAGAAGAAAGCCATGGAATGGAGGAAAGCTTCACAGAGGAAGAAATTCTAAAAGCAATCACTAATCTGGGTCAAGACAAGGCACCGGGGCCAGACGGGTTCTCGATATTCTTTTATAAACTATACTGAAGCATCATCAAGGAAGATCTCATAGATATATTCCTAGAACTTTACCACGGAACGACGCAGATTGATAGATTAAATTATGCGAATGTGATTCTTATTCCCAAGAAAGTAGATGTTCTCAGGATTTCGGATCTTAGACCAGTTAGTCTACTGAACGGGAGATTCAAAATCATCACTAAGGTGTTGGCCAGTAGATTAGCCCCTATCTCGAAGATGTAATTCAAGACACGCAAAGTGGGTTTCTTCTAGGGAGAGACATCATGGATAGTATTGGCTCTGCACACGAAATGGCCTTTAGAGAAAACAAGGAGAAAGTGGATGGCTTCCTGCTAAAGTCTGACTTCGAAAAAGCATATGACACTGTAGAATGGGACTGTGTGGAGGAGGTTTTGGAGTTAAGAGGATTCAGGGACAAATGGAGAATGTGGATGAGGAAGTGCATCAGAAATGGAAAATCGTTCATCCAATTGAATGGAGAGTACGAAAAATAAATTAGATGTGCTAGAGGGCTTAGACAGGGAGATCCCCTATCACCACTTATCTTTACTCTTGTTGCAGATGGACTTGTAGAAATGACTAGGAGAGCGGGGGTAGCAGAGTTGATTAAAGGTGTGACTGTTCGAGGGATTGATTCACCCATGTCTATTTTGCAATACGCAGATGACACTCTCCTCATTGGATCGGCAAGCGTGGAAGATATTATTGCAATTAGACTGTTGTTGAGATGTTTTGAAACTTGGTCTGGGCTGGCAGTCAATCTACACAAGAGTTGTGTTGTGCCGCTTAGCAATGAGCTATCGGTACCGAGTGAGGTGATCACGATGATCATGGAATGTAAGAAGGGTGAGTATCCCATCAAATACCTGGGAACGCCAATTAGACCAGGTAGACTACATAAGGATGATTGGATGCCTCTAATTGAAAAGGTGGAGAAGAAGCTCACTGGATGGAAAGGAAAATTCCTATCGCCAGGAGGAAGAATAACACTTATCAATTCGGTTCTTAGCAGTCTACCAACATACTTAATGTCGATGTACGAAGTGCCGATGTGGGTTATACATAGAATAAACAAATGCAGGAGAAGGTTCTTGTGGAAAGGAGCTCAAGAGGATGGTAAAGGGTTTCACTTGGTGAGATGAGGGAGATTATGCAAGAAAAGAGAGTTCGGAGGATTGGGAATAGTCAACCTGCGTGATATGAACATGGCTCTGTTAGAAAAATGGTGGTGGAAAATGAGACACCAACAAAAGACATGGGGGTTTAAATCGTTTGTGAGATATCGTAGACGGAAAAAAATTCAAAATCGGAGGGAGAAGTATCAGTGGGAAGGTGTCATATCTCTGGAAAGGAATTGCAACGGTAGGGGATGTATTCCACGCAAATACAAGATATAAGGTTCATAATAGAAAAAATACTAGATTTTGGAAGGACAAATGATCTGGGGACCATTACTTGCAAGCCCTATTCCCGCAGTTGGCAATGGAGACAACAAAGGAGGATGCCCTAGTAGCAGATGTATGGAGAAATTGTAGGCTTTGAATTGAGTTTAAAGGCAGCTTATCCGACGAGAACATGAACCATCTACAAGACTTGGCGAGTATGACGACGGAATCGGTAAGACAAGGGAATGAAGAAAACAACGAAAGATAATGGAGGCTTGAACAATCGAATACTTTTTCAGTTCGATCACTTTATAGTCATCTGAAAGATGGTGGACTTAGGAACACTGATGCAAACGTAATTTGGCGGTCCAAAACCCCAACTAAAGTGAAAGCCTTCATGTGGTTGGTCATGAACAACGCCATACTATCCAAAGTAAACATTAGGAAGCGAAACATCATCATAGACACTAGATGCCCCAGATGTCTATCGGATGATGAGGACGTTAATCATATCTTCTTTCATTGTCCTAAAGCGAGGATCACATGGAAAGTTTTGAGCTTAGGTTTTGACATTTGTGAGAGTCCGAAAAGTATTGGGGATAGTTGGGGGGGATGGAGAGACAGATGGATTAGAAAAGAGTATAGGGTAGTATGAGATATCACTGTAACAGCTAGCCTGTGGACCCTGTGGCTTGATAGGAATAACACGTGTTTCCGTAATTTGAACTGTATATTTCAAGTGATGTTACATAAAATCTTAGCTTATTCATGCATGTGCAGGTAGTGCAGGGGCCAAGAAGAGGCTACACATCGGTGAAGCGGAGTAGACGTGATTGACGGAGATACAAGAACTGTTTTGGGGATTCTGCATATCTTTTGAGTAACTTTTGTGTCTTCCTGGAGTGGTTACTGTTATATTTCTAGTAGTATTTTGAGATTGTCCACTTCTATGGGATTGGTTTTGTATTAGATATCTCTCTTTGTATCGTTAATATTTCATTAGTGATAACAGTGACCTGGTGTCACTTATAAAAAAAGAAATATATATATATATATAGTGATAACAGTGACCTGGTGTCACTTGAAAAAAAAGAAATATATATATATATATATATATATATATATATATATATATATATATATATATATATATATATATATATATATATATATATAGGGAAACTTTCGGTTGCACACCAGCCCAGTGTGCAAACTGGTGAGCACTGGCTGTGGACCGTTCGATAGGAGCTTGATAGATCCAAGGGTGGATCTGCTCTCCCGCTCATCTGTTGGTTAAGGGGGGGTATAATCGAAATTTCACCCCCCCCAAAAACAATACTGGTCTCAATCCAGTCTCAAAATCCAAAATCGAAACAAAAGAACCCCAAAACCCTAAACTTCGATCGTCTCCTTCCTCAAAATCGTCTCCTTCCCCGAGCTTCGATCGTCTCCTTCCTCTTCAACCCTCAAAATCGAACGTCTCCTCCTTTCCCCCCTTCTCACTATCTCCTTCGACAACCCGAACTTCGATCGTCTCCTTCCTCTGAAAGTTCTTCAACCCTCAAAATCGATCGACTTCAACTTTCCCCCCCTTCTCACTATCTCCTTCGACCACTTTTTTAACGTTCGAAACCCTAGCTCACCTCCTAGCTCCTTTTTGATTTTAGAAAACCAAACCCTAGCCCCAAAAAATTCCTCCAAATACGAACCCAACCCGTCGATTTGGGTAAGCTCCTCCTCTTGACGACGAGAGCCACATCTGAGCATCTCATTTCAATATTCTCAGCTCCTTCGGTTGCGTATTTTCTCTTCGTGCCCTAAGGTACTTTTTTTTTTATTTTTTCTTGCTGATAACGTTGGGAAAAGAACTACTTGTTCTGATTTTGGTTTCAAAAAATAATTTTAGGCCAGCTTGTTCTGATTTTGGTTTCAAATAATATTTTTGGGAGGTTTCTGTCGAAAACAAATCCTAAATCGACATATTGATTATATGAGCGTTAAACTTAGGAAGTGCAATCCGAATTGGACATCTCTAAATTAACATCTCTTTCCGAATTTGTTTCAGGTATGGAGTTAGGTGAGGGTTGCTCACAATTGGGTGACAATTTTTTGTATGTTGAAGAAGGTCAATTTACCCCCACTGTCGAGGAGCATCTAATCCCAAAGATAGGTATGATATTTGAGACCCTTGAGTTGGCAGAAAAATACTATGATAGCTACGCGAAATCTTCTGGTTTTCAAATGCGTAAAGGGGGTAATAAATTGAAGGAGGGTCAAGTGGTGGAAAAAACATTTTTATGCAATAAAGCGGGGGTGTCTAAAAGCAAGAATAATGATATTAGGATAGGTACTACATCCAGGACAGCTTGTAATGCATTGGTTAGGGTGAGATTAAACAAGGATACGAATTCATGGTCGGTTTACATAGACGAGGTTCCCTTGTATTACAAAGTGTCAGTGGAAGAATTCGTATCCTGGATTCGTATCCTTGTTTAATCTATGTAAACCGACCATGAATTCGTATCCTTGTTTAATCTCACCCTAACCAATGCATTACAAGCTGTCCTGGATGTAGTACCTATCCTAATATCATTATTCTTGCTTTTAGACACCCCCGCTTTATTGCATAAAAATGTTTTTTCCACCACTTGACCCTCCTTCAATTTATTACCCCCTTTACGCATTTGAAAACCAGAAGATTTTGCGTAGCTATCATAGTATTTTTCTGCCAACTCAAGGGTCTCAAATATCATACCTATCTTTGGGATTAGATGCTCCTCGACAGTGGGGGTAAATTGACCTTCTTCAACATACAAAAAATTGTCACCCAATTGTGAGCAACCCTCACCTAACTCCATACCTGAAACAAATTCGGAAAGAGATGTTAATTTAGAGATGTCCAATTCGGATTGCACTTCCTAAGTTTAACGCTCATATAATCAATATGTCGATTTAGGATTTGTTTTCGACAGAAACCTCCCAAAAATATTATTTGAAACCAAAATCAGAACAAGCTGGCCTAAAATTATTTTTTGAAACCAAAATCAGAACAAGTAGTTCTTTTCCCAACGTTATCAGCAAGAAAAAATAAAAAAAAAAGTACCTTAGGGCACGAAGAGAAAATACGCAACCGAAGGAGCTGAGAATATTGAAATGAGATGCTCAGATGTGGCTCTCGTCGTCAAGAGGAGGAGCTTACCCAAATCGACGGGTTGGGTTCGTATTTGGAGGAATTTTTTGGGGCTAGGGTTTGGTTTTCTAAAATCAAAAAGGAGCTAGGAGGTGAGCTAGGGTTTCGAACGTTAAAAAAGTGGTCGAAGGAGATAGTGAGAAGGGGGGGAAAGTTGAAGTCGATCGATTTTGAGGGTTGAAGAACTTTCAGAGGAAGGAGACGATCGAAGTTCGGGTTGTCGAAGGAGATAGTGAGAAGGGGGGAAAGGAGGAGACGTTCGATTTTGAGGGTTGAAGAGGAAGGAGACGATCGAAGCTCGGGGGGGGGGGGGGGGGGGGGGGTTCTGGGGTTGATAGATCGAAGCTCGGGGAAGGAGACGATTTTGAGGAAGGAGACGATCGAAGTTTAGGGTTTTGGGGTTCTTTTGTTTCGATTTTGGATTTTGAGACTGGATTGAGACCAGTATTGTTTTTGGGGGGGGTGAAATTTCGATTATACCCCCCCTTAACCAACAGATGAGCGGGAGAGCAGATCCACCCTTGGATCTATCAAGCTCCTATCGAACGGTCCACAGCCAGTGCTCACCAGTTTGCACACTGGGCTGGTGTGCAACCGAAAGTTTCCCTATATATATATATATATATATATATATATATATATATATATATATATATATATATAGACCCTATAAAAAATCCGAACCGCTCATATTGTTCTATATGCCTAAGATAGCCTAACAATAAAAAATCAAGTAATATGAAGTTCATTTGCCCATCCATCATGCTGTTAGAATTTTCAGCCATACAATTTTGTGATGATATAAATCATGGACAAATGAATTTCAAATTAATTGATTTTTTATTGTTAGACTATCTTAGGTATATAGAACAATATGAGCGGTTCAGATTTGTCATAGGTGCTCTATTTCGTGAGTGCTCACGGAGTGCTCACCAAAGTAGTGTGCAACCGAAGATTTCTCATATATATATATATATATATATATAACAAAATTAATCATTAATGAGTAGAATGAAACCAAGGCAAACCTGTTTCGCCAAGCGACACACCTTGTTTGTCTGATTCATGATCGCGTGGTGGAAAACCCATTAATTGAGTAGATATATCAGCAGATGGGATATCTTATCATTAAAACTTATCTCTAATCTCTAATATTATAATGGGAGAAGGCCTTAGTGTTATTTGTAAATATTTTGTTATTCTACCAATCCGTGCAACGTATGTGCATAATTATTATAAAGGAAATCCTAGATTCAAATCAAGACTACGTCTAAATTTTTATTTTAAAAAATTATATTTAATAAAACGTGCATCGCAAATGTAAACTATCTTATAATAATCAGATAGGGAGATAGCATCTATAAAGATTTTGGCATGAAAAGAATTATGTGTGTTTGAATTTTTTCACAATGACATAATCCTTTAATGCTAGAATCATTACTTGGAAGTATGGAGCGAGGACAAGGACACACCCTACACAAACATAATGCACCATGACACATCAATATACATTTTTTTTTTAATTACTACACTTCAATAGAATGGTTTTACGAATTTGGCATAACTGTGCAACATGTGCTCATCACAACAAGACTTTCAAAAAGAAGTGCCCATGGTTCATAAATTAGAACCCTTGTATAGAAATGCTTGTTAATACAAATCTTTTAAAAAAAACAAAAAAGATGAATTCATGTAGTGTTAATTTATATGCCTAGAATATTCACATATATAACTAAACATTGAGGAAATAACTTGTTTTGACACAAATTTAATGTTTATTTATCACATGTTTGTCCTAAACTTCGACACAAGTTTTAAAAAAAACATGTTAAACTTTTCCTCTCCGTATTCCATTAATTAATAGGAATTCAACTAAACAATAAAAAGCAAATGTAACCTTGTGTGCCCCCAATATATTCAAGACTTAGTCATTTTGCAAAATGCTAGACATACATGAGTTTTTATCCTAAATATATTTATAATGTATGTTTAGAATAAAAAACTCATGTATGTGTGATCACCCTCTAGTCACTTTATAAACACATATATAGTGTGCCGTATTTATAAAAAAAAAAAAAGGACTAAAATTTAGTGCTTCCCACTCTTGCAAAGTTAAGGCATCTAAGTGCAGTATCCTAACTCCATTTATGCGTATGGCGATAATGACTAGAATTGTTTCCCAAAATGACCTACTTTTAAAAAATAAATACCAAACTAACCCACTCTTGAAACTAATTATCAAACTGACCCACAACGGAACAACAAGTTATTTGATAATGAGCTCACTGTTTGAAAAGCGACTTTAGTTGTAGGAATTTTTCCAACACTTGGAGAAATCGCACAAAGTCTCAAAATACTAAAGCTAAACTTGCTGTTTCAAACAGCCTAACCGAACTAGGCACACTGCTTGAAACAACGAGTTTAGTCATATGAATTTTTTCAACACTTGGAGAAATCGTGTTGGAGAAATCTCGCTAAGTCTCAAAACACTAAATTAAAACTCGCTGTTTCGAATAACGATCCCAATGAAACTAGACTCGCAAACAGTGAGTGGGTTAGTTTGATAATTAGTTTAAAAATTCGGTCAGTTTGGTATTTAGTTTACAAAAGTAGGTCATTTTGGAAAATATTCTAATAACTAAGTACACAATCGAAACATGCACAAGCAACAAATGCAATCAAAACACCTACCTACAACACACAAAACCTGCAAAAAGAACAAGAAAGTATTAGAAGTATTAAAACCCTCTCACCCCAGCCTGCCTATATATATAAGCCTCTAACTTCCTTTCTGCCAACGCCTTCTTCTCTTCCCAACCTTCACCTCTGCCAGATACCTCATAAAATCCGCCAACAACTTGATATAATATACTCTATCCTCCCTCATTTTCGCCCGCGGCAATGCGGCATCACATACTCCTCCAGCAAAGAAAAGAAGTTAAGGACACTTCTATTTCAACGACACATCTAACATCACACTGCCAAGTTCAATCTAGCATTTAGTTTAAAATTATCACATCATATTTGTATAGGCACGTTCACCACGACTGATATGGGTCAGATGACGTGGCCCCTCCTGGACCACAGGATCCCCTCAAGAAGCGTTCACTGCCGGATCATCCGGATCTGCCACGTCAGCCTCGAAACCACTCAGGCCTCCGCCACGTCAGCTCTAAACCACCCCGAGCCCGTGCCACGTCAGCCCTATACCGCTTGGGCTTCCGCCACTCCAGGCCCACGGGCAACCAGGTCCAAACCCGGCCCCAAACGGGTCCGGACCTGGTTGGCTTCTTCTATAAATACCAGACCCTCTACCCCTTCACAAGGTAATCAATCTTTCCCCTCTCAAACCCTAGTTACTGTTACTCTCTTTCAGTAGCTGACTAGATCGTCGGAGGGTCTGCCACCGGGACCAACCCCGGTGTTTCTAGACAGAGTGCAGGTACACGAGACCTCGGGATCCGAACCTCCAATCCGAGCCAAACCTCCAGATTCAAGCCGAGCATCCCATCTCCACCTCACTCCCGCCTACTACCGAGTCGTTCCCCCGGCTGAGGGTCGGGGCCATCGTCCGCACCAAAGTTTCCGCAAAAATACAAATCGAGAAGAACTCACACTTGGTGCAGCCACACCCCCCAAAAAACAAACCGCATCAGGTTGGCGCCGTCTGTGAAAAATTTAGTGCCGACACCGGCCCGAGTTCCGCCATCAACGGTATCCCGTCCGTCCGAGCTCACATGGCACCCAAGGCCAGGAGAGCTGTCACCTCTGCACGTCGCCAGGACGTCCCCGCCGATGCTCATGGATCCAACAACCCGGGGATTAGCCGCGGACACCAGTCGAGTGCCTCCCGTTCGGTCGTACGCAACCTACGCGGGGTCATCCAGAATCAACAAGCAAGCCAGACTAGGAGAGGGGCCGCTTCCAACTCGGTCCCGAACCATCCCAGACCTCCGCCCCAAGGACGAAAGCCGGTACTCAGCCACGTCGGCCGGAGGCCGCCGGTCCAACGCAGCCAGGCTGAACGAGCCCCGGTCACCCACCAAGAGTTCCAAGACTTTCAGAAAGAGATAATGGAGGCTATCCGGGGGACCCCCATCGACGAGATTGTCCACCGCTCTCCATCGCTTTCGGATGTCGAGGCCAACGCGTCCCGTGGCCCAACAGTCCCGCCGGAGTATGACGATGACGTCTTGAAATGCCTCCAAGAAATGGAAGACCGCTTCGACCACTTCGTCGACGGCGGCCCGAGGCCGGCCCAGGGCCACAGGCCCACCCGACCTCCTTTCTCCACCACCATCTTGCACGCAAAAATACCCCAGAATTTCTGCCCCCCACAATTCGAGACTTATGACGGTGAGGGTGATCCTGCTGATCACATGGAGAGCTTCAAGACCCTCATGATGATTCACAGCGCATCGAATCCCCTCCTGTGCCGCGCCCGCCACCCTCCGGGGTTCGGCTCGGAAATGGTTCTCCAAGCTCACCCCCGGCTTCGTCTACTCTTTCGACCAACTGGAGGGCAACTTCCTCGCCCACTTCGTGACTAGCCGAAAGGTCGAAAGGACGAGTGCATCCCTACTGGGCCTCAGACAGAAAGAAGGGGAGTCGCTCCGGCTGTTCGTCCGAAGGTTTACCACTGAGGCGAGGTCGGTCTCCTCCCTCGACCCAGGGGTCGCCTCGGTAGCATTCCGGCACAACGTCCGGCACGGTCAGCTGAAGGCTTCCTTGGTGAAGAAGCCTCAGATAGATTTCCCTGACCTCCTCAATCGGCTCGTAAGTACATCCGGGCCGAGGAGGAGGCCCTGAATCCAGAGGACTCCAAAGAAATTCCCGGAAAAGAGAAACGCAAGGCCGACGAGGCAGAGCCGGCAAAGAAGGTCCCAAGCGATGGGGGCATCATGAAAAGGGTCCCCCCGGTCCCCCGCTTCGAGAGGTACACTCTGCTAACGCAAAACGTATCAACCATCCTCTTAGCGATCAAAGATAGGGACCTCGTCCAATTCCCTCCTCGACCGACCAACAACAAAAAGAGGGACCAGCGGTTCTACTGCCGCTTCCACCGAGACAACAGGCATGACATCGACCATTACCGCGCCCTAAAGGAAGAGATCGAGGCCCTCATCCAACGAGAGTACCTACGGGAGTTCAGACGGGAAGACACCCAGGACCAAAGAGACACAAGGAATCGGAGGTCTTCCCCTCCTCCTCGAGTGCCCAGACAGCATCCCGAGCGGAACCCCGAGCCTGAAGAACCCGAAGGTCAAGCCATCTTGCATTGCATCCAAGGAGGGCCTATGGGAGGGGAGTCCAACTCTCCCCGCAAGGCATTCGTCGACCCCGAGCAAGGCCATGGCTTTCTTCAAAGCCACTTGACCGATATGCTCGACGACGACCTTCAGCTACACCCATTATCGGCTTTCTCCCCGGTGTGGGGGCTCGGCATCTGTCCTGAGCATAGTTTGGGCTTCTTCAAACCCATCAACCTATGTGCACGGTGGCAACCGCCAGCTACACACCCGTACTGTCTTTCTGAGAACAAGTGTGGGGGCTCGGCGTCGACCCCGAGCAAGGCCGTGGCTTTCTTCAAAGCCACTCGACCGATACGCTCGGTGACGACCTTCAGCTACGCCTATTACTAGCTTTCTCTCCGGCGTTGGGGCTCAGCATCTGTCCCGAGCATGGTTTTGGCTTCTTCAAGCCTATCAACCTATGCGCACGGTGGCAACCGCCAGCTATACCCATATCGTCTTCCTGAGCATAAGAGTGGGGGCTCATCATCGACCCCGAGCAAGGCCGTGGTTTTCTTCAAAACCACTCGACCATCACGCTCGGCGGTGACCTTCAACCACGACCATTTCAAAAAAGTTTCATTAAGGTTTAGGGCGCCCGCCTTCGGTAAATGCTCTGAGCTTCGAGTCGTTGGTTGACCCTCCTCTCACCCACGAGCAACTCGGGGTTTGCAGCTTTCAAATGCCAAAACCCCGAATTGTTCGAGGGCGGCAGGGAAGCCACCGACTCAGGGCTCTCTCCGAGCTTCCGAATCAATTGAGTGGCCCACTACTGACCAACGAACAACCCGGGGTTTCACGGCCCTCAAGTTCGAAACCCCGAATTGTTCGAGGGTGATTGGTGCGCCACCAATCCGGAACCCTCGGGCTAAAGTTCTAATTCTAGGGCGCTCGCCTTCGGCAGGCACCCGAATCGTATGGCAGGTGAGCCAATCCCAACTCCTGACAACTAACAAGGAAGGGATGAGGGTTATATAGTCCCCTCAGAAGCGCAATTATTGCATCTGGGAAGCCCAAACGGTGGGAGGCGAAACGTCGCCATTAATGCTTATAGAAAGCAAAACGTTGCCATTAATGCCTATCTGGAGGCAAAACGCCATTAATTATGTGTTGCCTGCCCAAAAATCATTTTATGGTCTTTTTCTCGGCGGCGACCCCTTGCAAGGCCGAGCCCGGCGACAATCCTCACTCAATAAAGTTGTCAAGGTTAAAGAAGTCGGGAGTTTTTTTTATTATTACTCATCGTGCGCCAGTAACGGCGGCACTAATACAATGAAAAGCTTACAAATCACTCATGCTCGGCTTAAAACTCAAATCCAGCGCTTCCTTCGGTTTCCTTCTCACGCTCGGCCGGCCCGACTGGGGAAGGCTCTCCCGCGACTGAGCTTTTCGCATCATCAGGCAGGGCCCCCTCTAATAAAAAGGTTGGAGATGGTCCTAATACCAACTGCTCGCTTCCTCGATCAAACCGGCGCCTAGCACCAGCTTCAACCTACGGATCTCCAACTCTTTCTCAACAACGGTCTTACGAAGAAAAGACTCCGAAGCCGACCGCCCGCTAGAGGCATCCGAGATCGACCAGTTCGTCTCGATTACCCACAAGTCCCAATCGGCTATAGCTTCTCTTACAAGCTTGAGGCTCGGCACTCAGATGGCACCGCGAGCCTCAAAAGCTTCTCCTACAAACTTGAGGCTCGGTGCTCGGATAGCACCGTGAGCCACAAAAGCTTCTCCTACAAACTTGAGGCTCGGTGCTCGGATAGCACCGTGAGCCACAAAAGCTTCTCCTACAAGCTTGAGGCTCAGTGCTCGGATAGCACCGCGAGCCACAAAAGCTTCTCCTACAAGCTTGAGGTTCGGCGCTCGGATGACACCGCGAGCCACAAAAGCTTCTCGGCATCCCCTTGCTTTTCCAACAAGTGAGGGGCTTGTCTACTGACCCTCGACGCTCGGCAAGAAGACCCTCTACTCAGCTGATCACAACGCCCCCTTGCTTTTCCAACAAGTAAGGGGCTCGTCTACCGACCCTCGACGCTCGGCGAGAAGACCCCTTACTCAACAGATCTCGACGTCCCATTGCTTTTCCAACAAGTGAGAGGCTCGTCTACTGATCCTCGACGCTCGGCGAGAAGACCCCCTCCTCAATAGATCTCGGCATCCCCTTACTTTTCCAACAAGTGAGGGGCTCGCCTACCGACCCTCGACGCTCGGCAAACCGAGCTCCGACTCTTCTGCGCCCGGCACTCCGCATGATTCCAATAGGGGATCCGTTCACCTTACCCCCCTGACCTCTTCTAGAAGATACAAATCCTATTCCTCACCGTACACACCACCTTGCTCTTCCCACAGAGGCAAAGAACCACTCTTACACGACTGGGTCACCCATCCCTCCAGGAGTGGGGGGCTCCTGATATGGGTCAGATGACGTGGCCCCTCCTGGGCCACAGGATCCCCTCAAGGAGCGTTCACCACCGGATCATCCGGGTCTGCCACGTCAGCCTGGAAACCACCCAGGCCTCCGCCACGTCAGCCCTAAACCACCCCGAGCCCGTGCCACGTCAGCCCTATACCGCTTGGGCTTTCGCCACTCCAGGCCCACGGGCAACCGAGTCCAGACCCGGCCCCAAACGGGTCCAGACCCGGTTGGCTTCTTCTATAAATACCGGACCCTCTACCCCTTCACAAGGTAATCAGTCTTTCTCCTCTCACACCCTAGTTACTGTTATTCTCTTTCTGTAGCTGACTAGATCGTCGGAGGGTCTACCATCGGAACCAACCCCGGTATTTCTAGACTGAGTGTAGGTACACGAGACCTCAGGATCTGAGCCTCCAGATCCGAGCCGAGCATCCCATCTCCACCTCACTCCCACCTACTACCAAGCCATTCCCCCGACTGAGGGTTGGGGCCACCGTTCGCACCAAAGCTTCCGCAAAAGTACAAATCGAGAAGAACGCACACCTGGTGCAGCCACACCCCCTAAAAAACAAACTGCATCAACTACACTCCTTAGTACCAAATCTAAGCTAGGTGGAGATACGTGGAGTCATTTGGTACATATCTAATTTTGAACCATTTTCTCACTAAACCCCTGAAATCATCTCAACCCAAAAAACCAAAAGCTCTCAACACCTCCGAAAATACGATCCAACCAAATTCCATTCCCCCCTCCAACCTCCTGTTGGGGTTTGTGGATCCAACACATGATAAAGGTTGAAGAAGATTGACGAGAAGAAGAGTCGAAGTGAGAGCAAGCAGGTCAACAATAGCAAGTAGCTGTAGGCAGTGTTGCGATCGATCGCACACCTAACCGCACACCCGATCGACATTTGCAGTCGACCGCACAGTCGACCGTCTCACTCTCTGTTGAAACCCTGTACACTTGAAGGAATGACCATTTGACTGTCCCACGCTCTGTTAGATCCCTATACAGTCGAAGGACATGAACGGTCGACCGTCCGAAGTTGTGGCCGACCTCTCAGCACCGATTGATCTGCAGCTGAGATTAAATCTTATGAAACCTATATATATTGTATTGTGTATGATTTTAGAGTTAAGTGAAAAAAAAAGGAGAAATCTATTAGCTGTAAAAGAGAGAAAAAGAGAGAGAGAGAGAGAGAGAGAGAGAAACCCTACACATTGGGGATGAGTTTTTGAGAAATTTGTAAATTAGTTCTTCATATTTCTAGTGAAAATCGTAGGAGTACCTCTGTATGGGAAAATAGTCATTGCATTGGATGAACCTCGAAAAAATCTCGTGTGTTCTTGTATGTGAGTTTTTGAGAAATTTGTAAATTAGTTCTTCATTTTCTAGTGAAAATCGCAGGAGTGCCTCTGTACGGAGAAGTAGCCATTGCATTGGGTGAACCTCGAAAAAATCTCGTGTGTTCTTGTGTGTTGGCTTTTGATTCTTTGTTTGTTCTCTTGCTTTTTGATTCAATTGTTTTGCATCTCGTTGGTGAGTTATTCCGCAATTAGAACTCAATACCTCCTCCTTCCTCTCTCACAATCCTCCATACATGCCCTAAACAATTTCAACATTGCTTTTAGTCTAGAATCATCACATCGTATTAATGAAGACATGTTCATTATTAAACTATACACCATATCTACACAGCAAAATTACCAACGATTTCAACAATGATAGTAGTCTTCCCAAATATCAAAATTACCCTCCATCTGCCACCAAATCCCAAATATCAAATCATCAACAACCATTCAAGAACCCAACAAGTAGAAGATTAGAAAAAAGAGAAAAGAGATTTACCCGAATTTGTTGTTGTGGCATCGGGTTCAGGAATCGAGGAGGAAGGGACAACGATAGCAATGGTGAGGAGATGGATGGCGACGACGAGATTGGCGTTTAGCATTGGGGATGGCGAAAATTGGGGGGTTGGCATCGGGGACGGCGGCGATGGGGGCGATTCGATTTTTTTTATAAAATTTTTGAAAGAGAGGGAAATATGAAAGAGAGAAAGAAATAGAAGTTTACGGAATTTTTTTTTGGGGGGTGGGGGACGCCGGTATGGACAAGCTAGATTTAAGTGGTGTCTATCCCGGGCATTTCGTCCAAACGCTGGGATAAAAACACAGGGGGAAACGTGTTGGGTTTATGTCTTGCATACGATGTTGGATAAGAAGATGATAAGACAATAGAGGGATCGAGACGATTGGAAACGGAATGGAGGCAAGAAGAAATAATTGGCAGCAACAGTGGGAGCTGCGGTCGACCGCAACTCATGTGCGGTCGACCGACCCTTGTACGCAGTCTTTCCAAGAGGGGGATAGTCGACCGTCTTGTTGGTGCAGTCAATCGTTCGCGGTGCTGATGGGTTTCGAGCTTGAGTCTGGCAGATTCGTGAAAAGCCCAACTTGCTCTTCAAGTTGGGTCGTATAGCTCCTATCGTAGGGTTATCTCTTATGTAATATCCAATAGCTATTGTAACAAGATATCAACTTATGGTTTGTCTCTAGATCTATATAAACAATTGTAACGGCTCATAGATCCATATGATTCTATTAAGTGCCGAATAGAAGAAGAGAGTACTTCATAGAGAAGGGTGAAAGAGTTTCTCCATTGTAAGCAAGATCAAGTTCCAATAGGCTTGAGAGAGGATCGTGGTGAGAATTGTAATTTTCTTGTATCTTCTCTAGTTGAAATAATATCTCGGTTCTTCCTCCCCGGATTAAGGCAAAAGCCCCAACCGGGACAACTCTTGTGTGCTTTGTATGATTGGTGTGATCTAGTCTTACTTGGTGGTTTGTGTTGATTGTGTCAAAGACTTAACAAGATCCTTATATTCCTAACAAGTGATATCAGAGCAATCAGGTTCATGGGTTTGTTCGAGTTCCTTGGAGATGGCAAATCAAAAGACGAAGATCAAGCAGTTTGACGGTAATATCAACTTCAATCTATGGAAGGTGGACATGTATGATATTTCGGTTTAGAATGACTTGCACCTTGCTCTAGAAGAGAAGAAGCCAACCGACGTGAAGCAGGAGAAGTGGGATGAGATTTGTTTGAAGGCCTTGAGTTTAATCCGGTTGCAATTGGCGAACAAAGTCAAGTGTAATATTTTTGAAGAGAAAAGTACGGTGAGTCTGTGGGCGAGACTCAAATATGACTACTCAGGGTCGTCGTTGCTAGATCGAATGTATTGGAAGAGGAAGCTGTTTAGGTTCTCAATGAAGGAAGGTACCTATCTTCAAGATCATATTGTGAAGTTCAATAAGGTAATATCTGAACTGAAGGCGATTAACGCTGATGATCTTAGCGAAGAGGATAAAGCTTTCAACTTGATTTATTCACTGCCAACTTCTTATGATCGCTTGATAACTACCATGCTACATGGAAAATCAGCTAAGGAGACACTTACTGTAGCCGGGGTGATTAAGGGTCTGAAGAAAGATGAACTAAGAAAGGAGACTCATAAAGGACGGTCTATTCCTTTAGGGTGTTTTGCGGTTGATGGTGATACTTAAATTGGAAGGGATGCGACACACAAGGGTAATATTCGTTTCCATTACTGTAGAGAAATTGGGCATTACAAGAGAGATTGTTGTAAGTGGCTGAGTCAGAAGAGTGCTACTAAAGAAGGAGAACAAGCCCATATAGTCAGCACAACTGAGTCAGGTAATAATGACGATTATTGTCTTCTTGTTTCAAGTTCTTCAGATGTGGATTCAAGTTGGTATCTTGATTCGGGAAGTTCTTCTCATATTTGCTCTGAGAGGGAGATGTTTTCTATTTACAAGTCATCAATAGACCGTAGTGTGAGAACGGGGAGTGGTGAGATGTGTGAAGTAGTGGGTGAGGGAATAGTTGAATTGGAGATGCCAGATGGTAAAGGGTTCACACTAGAGGAGGTCATACATATTCCTTCGATACAGCAGAATCTTATATCCTTGGGTACTCTTGATGCTCGTGGCTGCAGGTACACAGCTCGAGGTGGAGTTTTGACAGTTTGGGATAGTCGTCGTAAGGTAATGAAGGGTAAAAGGGGAATTGGGCAGGGTCAGCACAACCTCTACTAGCTTTGTGGGAGCAGAAAATCTTGGCCGAGTATATGGAAGCCCATTGTTTCTAAAGTATCATCTAGTAAGTCGTCACTCGAATTACCAAATCGTGACTGTAATGTTCGAATACCATTGGAAGGTGGAGAAAGTCTTGATGTAGGTGGAGTTCGTGTGGAGGGTGGCACCTCCATGATTACATCTACAGGAGTGTGCCCTTGAGGGGGGCATACAGCTGGAGGAAAATAGGTGGAGGTTTGTTCAACTAGCAGAAGAAGCCATAGAAACATGTTATTTACAAAGCGGAGAAGAAATGTCTAGAAGAGTTTTAAATCACACAGGTATGGATTCATGCGTATGCAATCCAAGGTGGAGATTGTTGGGTTTATGTCTTGCATACGATGTTGGATAAGAAGATGATAAGACGATGGAGGCATTGAGACGATTCAAAATGGAGTAGAGGCGAGAAGAAACAGGCAGCAGCAACAGTGGGAGTTGCGGCAACAGTGGGAGTTGCGGTCGACCGCAACTCATGTGCGGCCGACCGAGCAGTCTTCCCGAGAGGGGGACGGTCGAACGTCTTGTTGGTGCGGTCGACCGTTCGCGGCGCTGATGGGTTTCGGGCATGAGTCTGGCTGATTCGTGAAAAGCCCAACTTGCTCTTCAAGTTGGATCACGTGGCTCCTACCGTAGGGTTATCTCTTTTGTAATATCCAATGGCTATTGTAATAAGATATCAACTTAGGGTTTGTCTCTAGATCTATATAAACAATTGTAACGGCTCATAGATCCATATAATTTTGTTGAGTGCCGAATAGAAGAAGTGAGTACTTCATAGAGAAGGGTGAAAGAGTTTCTCCATTGTAAGCAGCATCAAGTTCCAATAGGCTTGAGAGAGGGTCGTGGTGAGAATTGTAATATTCTTATATTTTCTTCAGTTGAAATAATATCTCGGTTCTTCCTCCCCCGGATTAAGGTGAAAGCCCCAACCAGGACAGCTCTTGTGTGCTTTGTGTGATTGGTATGATCTAGTCTTGCTTGGTGGTTTATGTTGACTGTGTCAAAGACTCAACAAGATCCTCAAATTCCTAACAAAATGCCGTTTTTGTAGTGTCTTCTCGCTTCACTCTATTCTATTCACATCGAACCTAGTATGTAGGATATAACACCAACAATACCTACTTTAATTGGTACGTACTCATTCACTGAGGTTACGAGCTCTAGCCATGGCTATTGTGGCCTTTGTCTGGTGATCTCTAATGGTTTTTCTTTCTTTCTTTCCTTTTTTTTTTTTTTTTTTTGGAAGAAATTGGTGGTCTATTCAAACTCTCCAACCCTGATCTCAATTTCAAAGTTTTGGAATTAGTGATAGGTTATTTCACATGACATCAAAACAAAACGACTTCGAATCCGACTGGTTAAATTGGATTAAAATACTGGTTAACAATAAAAAAATACCAATGCATATAGATTTTGGGCTGGTAGCTAGATGGCCCTCTACAACGTGTTAAAATATAAAATCCAAACCCTCAACTCTTACTTCAGTTTCGAAGTTTTTATCCATTGATAAGGTCTTTCGATGAAAAATGACTTGAAGGAATTTGTGACTTGAAATATTTTATTGCCTCATCTAGCTACTAGGAAAAACTAGAAATCTTTATTATATCACGAAAGTAATAATAGGTGAGCATTCATGGATTTATGCCTTGAGCCTTAACCTACAACTACCCTGTGAGATTTATGTTGCTCCCATTCCCATAGCCAATTTCTGTCCATGTTTATTTTCATGCTTCTTTTCCATTTAGGGAGATTATAGACTACAATGTGTTGGCTTTTTGGTCAAAACCAAGCTCCTCCTTTCCTTGCTTTTAGTCCCACATCGGTTGGGAGATGTGCGTTGTAAGTGGGATCAGCCCATATATACTCTAATCTTCTCTTCCCTTAAAATAACTGAAAATTGTTTTTCCACATAACTCTTCCTCTCCTTCATCTGGGCAAGGCTAAGTTCGGGTCAATCTCTCGATGTTATGTGCGGCAGCGAGACGCCGGTGATACCGGGGGTTTTACCACTAGGAGCATCTGCGAAAAGTCTGCACATAAGACCGCGGATCAACTCTTAGGGCAGTGCGCTCCGCGCGACTTCCCCATAGGCCGGTAACTCTGTTCTTATTTATTTTTAATTTGTTATCTTGGGTTGCAGAAAGTCAAAGATTCGAAGGTAATTTTTATAACAATCTAAGAGTTGAATCTGAATTTAGATTATACAAAGATTGCATTACTCAAATCTTTGTACCTATGACTCGAATCCTGTCCCGAACCCTAATCCCCAATTCGCAAATCCCCAAGACCCTCTCCCTCTACCGCTTCAAACCCTAGCAGCCGAAAAACGAGTAAACCAAAACAGAGAAGAGAAATGGGGAGCGATAGCGAAACGGAGAAGTCCACAAAGGACAAGAAGAAGTACGTCGGCTTGGCCCCCATCGCCAAACCCCTCGCCGGAAAGAAACTTTCCAAAAGAACCCTCAAACTTATCCGAATAGGTTCAAAAGATCCCATCTTTTCTGTGAATTATCTCATTAAAAAAAAAGTAAAACTTTCGTTTTGATGATATGGGTTCTTCAGTTTCTTGGCAAAGTCTAGTTCTTTGATTTAAAGATGGGATTTTGATGTTACTATGATATAGTTGATAGTTTTTTTTGTTTCCAATTGAAATTGCATTGCTTTGTTAATTATGAACATTTATAGATCCGATGGGTTGATTACTTCGTTACTTTTAGCTGCTGAATCGAAATGTTTGAAGCGATGAGTGAAGGAAGTTGTTAAGAGCATTCGTCGAGGACAAAAGGGGTAGGCTTATTTTTCCCTCTTTATAATGGCATAGACATTTTGTTATCAGTTAGTAGTACTTTGATTTAGTAGTTCCTCTATTTAGTTTCAGTTATCAAAGTAACCGATGCTATGTTTTCCTTCAAAAGTCTTCGTACCTCGCTTATGACATCTCTAATTCTCTACTACTATAACGGGAGAAGGCCTTAGTGTAATTTGTCTATCTACCAACCCGTGCTTCGCATGTGTAAACTACTAGTTTGTAATAATCGATGATCTAGTTTGATTCTCTTTAGTTTGAAAAAAATGGTGCAGTTTAGGGGTTGTTTGGTTGGGAAAAAATGCACATAGATGTTATATCTATAGTACATCAGTATATTAACCGCACCGCAACATTGAGTGACTTTCTAGTATTTAATTTTGATGAAGCTGATAGTTCTGTTATATTCCTATAGGTGAGGGGTGTGCCTCTAAAGTGATTCACATTGCTTGATTGTATAAGTTAAGATGGCTTATCATATATTGCGTAGTTAGAATGTAATATTTCTTGAATTGGTCATTGTTCATATTAGTTTGATAAGGTTAGCTACAAGAGTTTTGTAGAAGAGAACCATTATTAATTCTTTACGCCTAACAGTTTCTGTGTGCCTTAGTGACTCTTCAAGATTTCTGCTAGTACAATACTAGGCTAGTTTGGCATGTGGCACAGGTGCACAGTGCAGTAAATGTTCACTAACAAAACATCTCTCTCTCTCTCTTGTCCTGAGTTTTTATTTACGTGCACATTCACTATATTACCGGTTCCTTTAATCAACGCCTACGTTGAGAATTGATGGGGTTCTCCTGTATTTTGTTTTGTGCGGATGGGGGATTGTAATGAATGATTTCTCTCTGAGTCTTTATAGTTCCATAGCATTATAAAAATTGTATTAAAATTCTTGGTGTTGATGGTTTCAATTTAGAGGATAACGAGAATGGTTGGTGGACAGACGATCAGTCATCAGTCATTCATACACTCATTATGGAGTTACAGTAGTAGAGAAGAATTTCTATTATAATATCATATGAGATGAGCTTACACAATGTCTGAACTATTATGACATACAACCTATGTTTATGTAGTAATAAACTGTGGGGAGTGTAGGCCACTTAAAATGCTTGGCCATTCCAATAGGGTCACACTGATTTTTTTTTTTAAAAAAAAAAATAATGGAAGGCTGCATACCTATGAAGCTGATTATTGGACGTTGGTTGACAGGTAGAAGAACAAAATTAGCTAGGGGTTGTCTTTTATTTTGGGTTCCATAGGATTGTATTTATTTAATCATCGCGTACTAGTTTGCATATCATGAGAATTAATTCTGCATACACAGAAATCCACTAAGCTAATTAGGTTCAGGTAGCCTTCATTTTCTATACCTGTAAGAAAAATACTGGAGTACGTATCCAAATCACTGTTTGTTGCAAATCCATTAATTATTTTGCTCTAAAAAGTGGAGTTGTACCTACTATATATACATGTATATTCATCTTATTAAAATGAAATGCAGCCTCAGTTTAAGTCAAGAATCAATCATTTTCTTGACTTAATTAGGAGAATAATTTGTTCTATCAATTCTTTCGTCCTATATATTGTAGTTACTGTAACTGGACTACGAAATATGCAAAAACGTTGAACTTGTAATATAAATTACGGAAAATGTATTATCAGTAAACTGAATTCCGTTCTGGATCACATGTACAGCTCATATATAATATATCTGCATTTTCCCAACTCATCTACAAAGTATCAAGATATTTTTTGGAATGCATACTTTATTAATTAAATGTTACGTACTTCAAAAATTCATTACAAAAAGAAAACTAAATGAGAGATCTATGACTTATTTATACAGGAAGTGAGTAAGTACATGAGATAATGCGAGATACATGTATACTCGTATGTTGTACATTGGCATACTGATCAGATTTAGCTTCAAGATTTGTATTGTATAACCCGGTAGATTTATCCAAGCATCATACTGATCCATTTAATTTGCATGCTGAAAAGGTTCTTCGTGATCTGAGACTTCGTCACACATTACAACAGGGGAGGTCAATTTCCACACTGCATGATAAAAGATATATACTGAGTTATTTGAATTACTAATCTCAGCATAATGATAGAGTCCCTAGATACTATAGCGTACTTTCAAGAATTCTGCATTTCTCAAGTATATACTCTACTTAGAAAGAGCAATTTCTTTAAAACCAGTCATTCCTCCACGTAAAAGGGTTTATGATTTTCAATATAATATGAAATTCTGAAGTACTTGAGGCATAAATTCAAGTCTAGTGTCTGTCTACTTCCGAATGCACATATTTTTCCCTCAATATAAATTCCTGGTATCGCCCCTGGTAATAATTTTAATTACTCTAACATCAAGGATATGTATGAGAATTAATTCTGCATACTTTATGTTAAAAGTATTTCTTATGAGTTAGAATATTTTGGACAAATTTGATGGTGAACTCCGCAAATAGGATACTCAACTAATGGTGGAGCTACCAGCAATCTATGGCCTGTTGTAGCTCTATATATATGGTAAACCAAACCAAGTTTCCATATGAATTTGTTTAATAAGTTCATCAGTAAGCCTACTTCAAATCTTACTGATATCACTAGCAAAATGTTACCATTGCCTCTTAGCAATATGCTAGAAGCAAATTGCTACCAGGTTTATGATTTAATCTTTCAATACAATCAAATAGAAGTATATATAATCCAGATTTCAACATAGAATATCATAATGAAATTGCCTGGTTGTTATTTTTTCTCTATGACAAGGTTCCTATTCTATAATCTCCATTTGAACACTGTGTTAGGAGAGTTAGTCAGTCAACTGAAATTGTCCCTAAACTTTTAGCTGACTTCCTGCTAGGAAAGGCAAGACTCCGATATTTGTTCTTAATCATTTTGTGAGGATTATTATATTGTTAGATCTGTTACTAGATCTAGGGCCAGGATATTGTGGGTTTCGTGTTCACTATACTTTATTACTTCCAAAATTCAAATTTGAGTACTTTGATAAGATTCCTGCTCGTTTTTTTTTTTTTTTTTTTTTCTCCTTTTCTTTTTGACAGTAAGATCATTCTCAAGAAGAATGAAGGTTCACCTGTAGAACAACATAGATACTCTTAAATGATAGGTTCTCTTATGTATATAACAAATAGAACTAGACCTGATATTGCAGTTGCTGTTGGGAGACTTAGTAGATATACTAGTAACCCAAACCGGCCATATTGGTCAGCAATAGAAGGAGTATTTAGATATCTTAAGGGTACTATATATTACAAACTTCATTAGTCTAAACACCCTGATATCATAGAAGGTTACTCAGATGCAAACTGGGTATTTTGACACACATGATGTGAAATCCACAACTGGATATGTTTTACCCTAGGAGGAGCTGCAATCTCCTGGGGTTCATGCAAACATACAATCACAGATAGAAATACTATGGATTCTGAAATGATAGCTTTTGACACTACTTGTACAGAAGTTGAATGGCTAAGAAATTTGATTATGCATATATCTGTTCCTGTTCCTGCTATTTCCATAAACTGTGATAATAAATCTGTTATAGAACTACTAAAGCATGATTTTGTGAATGCTAAGATAAACAGGTAGCTGCAGCTGCGCTTCAAGTCAATCAAGAGCCTATTAGGCAAATATGTGGTTCTTGACTATATATGGTCAGAAAAGAACCTTGCAGACCACTTAACAAGGGTCTGTCTAGGACGTTGATCCTAGAATCATCGAGGGGGATGGGGTTAAGCCCATAAGTAAGTCACCAGCAGTGGCAACCCAACCGAATCTGACTGGAGATCCCAAGAAGCCGGTTCAATGGGTAGAAACAAGCTGGACTTCGGTGACTATTATGGAACACTGACTCAGAGATTAAATTCTCATAAATTAATGCCCAGGTGGCTGTACGAGGTTGTACAATGATATCCCATCCCTATGGTGACAGTGTTCCTGTGTGATCTGGTTAGGATGAGTTCTAAACTCTTAATAGGTCCAAACATTATTATGTAGGGTTGACTCCGATCACCAACCCTTTGAGGACCTACCTATATGAGAGGTCGTGAAGGCCGCGACTATGGGACAGGGCGATTCCAGACAACTCTCATGAATATGGAAAAAGAGCGCATGGCCATTCAAAAGCGCCACCCGATAGACTCAAGAACCTCTAGCGTACTATGTGTGCTATTTTCTGAATCTGAGTCAAGAAGTCTGATTCAAGGCATAGTCCATCAAGCATTTCTTCAGACAAAGACAATAGTCACTACGTGAGATTCAAGGCTGTAGTCCATCTCATTTATGCATAGTATACTCTTGCCCAGAACTTCTCCATCATTATTCTTTTGTTATCTCTGTTTTTCGGATCTTGGTTTTGGGGGGGGATTGTTGGCTTTTTTGTCAAAACCAAGCTCCTCCTTTCCTTGCTTTTAGTCCCACATCGGTTGGGAGATGTGCGTTGTAAGTGGGATCAGCCCATATATACTCTAATCTTCTCTTCCCTTAAAATAACTGAAAATTGTTTTTCCACATAACTCTTCCTCTCCTTCATCTGGGCAAGGCTAAGTTCGGGTCAATCTCTCGATGTTATGTGCGGCAGCGAGACGCCGGTGATACCGGGGGTTTTACCACTAGGAGCATCTGCGAAAAGTCTGCACATAAGACCGCGGATCAACTCTTAGGGCAGTGCGCTCCGCGCGACTTCCCCATAGGCCGGTAACTCTGTTCTTATTTATTTTTAATTTGTTATCTTGGGTTGCAGAAAGTCAAAGATTCGAAGGTAATTTTTATAACACAATGCACTTTAAGATAATATAAAGAACTACACTTCTCCATATATAAATTTAGTGGTTGCCTTACATGATTGGATCGACCATTGGGTGATGAAAGAGCCATAACTGTGGTTTGCAGAGAGGCCACCATATATGTGAGTCTCTAATCTCTATGTGTACACAGTAGGGTGAATTGAGTATGATTAATGATATTGTGACCGAAAAGGCCTGGGGAAAAGTTTATAGGACGCACAGTTTGTTCCAGGTGATCCTATCAATCATCATATCCAGAGTCGATCCATCTGCGACCACCAGTAACGAGCAAAAAGAAAAACGAGCTTATAAGATTTTCTACAAAGGATGACAAACCTTGCAGGATTATAAAAAGTTTATCCTTATGTAAAAGACAACAGACTGGATCTCTCTAACTCTAAGGTTAATCTTACAAAAGATACTTGTATTCCTTTTTATATTCTAATTAAGTCACAACAAGTGTGAACTTTTGACTGTTAACAAGTACTTGTTGCAGTCCAACATCATTCCAGCACATATTTGATGATCACTAATCAAGTTTAACTCTAAAATTTATTGTTTATTTAGAGAATGAGAGGAAAGGTTTTTTTACTTTAAAATTTTTGACTTGGAATATATAATTCTAACATCGCTGTACTTTAGGAACTATCAGAAAACTGAAGAATATATACATATAATACTTATTGCCGTAGTTTGTAAAAGTCTTCTTAAATCCCATTGGTTTTCTCTCTTCTTTGTTTTGAACGATACATGAAATTAAGGAGAAAGAATGATAAGCATTTTAATCAGAAAAAAAAGAGGAATCTCCTTATAATTATATAATGCTGATTTGCATTATTGCATAAGTACAAGGCAAGTAATAAGAAGTACTTGGACATTAATTGAAAAGACTAAATGATGTTGAAGCGTTCAACTTCAAAGGCAACAACGTTGTCTTGCATGTTGGAAGGAAGTGAACACGACAGTGGCGATTGAAGTTATGCCATGTACTAAGACTAGCGAAAATTAAGTTGAGACTAATTAATTTAACTGGTCAAGGTCTTCTTGTATTTATATATATATACCACTATTTAATACATGCATGGCGAAGAAAGCTAGAGGTTTCAATTGCAAGGTAATTTCTGAGATAAGAATAAAACAAGAGCTTAATGCCATGGCTATGTAGACAACAATGAACAGAGAAGTGGCATAAGCCATTTGATTGGATCTCTTCGCAGATTTTATTTTATTTTCTTTTTATTTAATGAAAATGATAGAGTTCAAAAGAATTCCAAATACTATATATATAATAATAATAATAATAATAATAATAATAATAATCCAATTTTTTTACTAATAACTAGTTGAATGCTTTTAACTGCAGGTCGTCATCATTTAGATTACCAACGACCGATGAAGAATAAGGCACAACTTCATCACATATTGCAAAGAGAATTGTGAAAGAAATCAATATCTGAACAATACTTATAGTTCTTTCATATCTTCCTAAAGTGATCAAAATACGAATATATATTTGATACCTAATGAATTCTCGTCATAATAAGGAAGCAAATTATTGTTTGGATCCATCTCCAATAACATTTATTATCATACCATACCTATGACAGAATTCGAAATCTATCTAGTTGGCAAGGTCTAATTCGAAATATAACATCTCTGTATCTATTCTGTAACTCCTAAATCATCATTCTTGTCATATATTGAGTCAATAAATTAATTTTGAGTCATTTCATTATCTATTTTATCAAAAATTGTGAGCACTTTCTCATTTTTTTGCTAAATTAAATTATGTGGGAAAAAAAATCAATTTAGTTGAATATTATTTATAGGACAAGAAAGAAGATTCCTGATAGGGAGGAGTCTAAATTTTATTTATGACAATAACAAAGAATGAGAATCAACTTAATATTGTTTTGTTTATGGAGTTCATGCTAATGACAGTCAATAGTGTGAGCATGCACGCGCGATTAAGTTGTTTCTAGGCATTGAATCTGCCAATGCATTGTATCAGCTCCTTATATAAGTCTACTTGATTACATTTATTGGGATGTGTCAAAATCAAATCGAAGAATTTACCTATCATGTAAGTAGTGCTACCCTGTGCACAGACTAAAATAGTTTCAATAGAATCATAAAATTAAATTGATCTTTAAAAAAAAGTGAGAGAATTGGGAGAAACTACTTCATAAAGAGTTTAGTCTAATTTACCCTAAAAAATACGCTCACAGTTTTGTATACATCTTAACCGATAACACTTATGTCCTGGCCCACCTCATGTCGACCCTTCCCTCCCCCTCCAAAATCCACACCCTGTCAGACACCTTCTCTCTCATCTCCCTCGTCTCTGCCGTCCTCGACCGCAACAACATCCTCTCCACCTTTCCGTCTGCCTCATCCTGCTCTCTGCCATCTACCTCCTTACCAAATCTCATTCTTGGACCCGATACCACAGTCATCCTCATCTTTGACTCGTACTCTCCCAAAATCCAAATTTCGGAATTTAAAAATAACAAATTAGAAATTAAAAATAACATGAGGTAGTAAATTAGGGTTTCAGAAATTAATACATACACCACACATAGATATAATTGATTTAGTTAAGAAAAGTTTATCAAATCCATTTTTCACAAACACCATGCGTGCTGCATAGACATTTCATCGAACACTTAATGAGCAAAGCAGAGTTTTAGAAATTAAGTATCAGATTTATAGGTTTGGGCTTTTATTTTGATTTGTTTTATTTTTTCTAAAAAAATGTGCTTATTGCACGTGTTAATAAATGTGAATTCATCTGTTTGCTCTTCTTTCTCTATTTTAAAATAGAGGAATGAGAGAGGGAGTAGATACTCTCTCCCCTTTTAGTATAATATATAGATATAATGTTAAGTTTTATGATCATGATTATTTATGTAGTTAATTAGCAGTACTTATTTTATGAAACCAACATGCTGGTAATTGTTGATACCAAATGCAACTTGTGCCGAAGTGTCATTCTGAATATCTCTCTCTAGGTTATACTGGTAATTTATACTAATAATTGACACGTATCGATGGACGTCTTAATAAATATATATTTTTTAAAGTAAAATTTTCGACGTAGTCTGGCTTCGAACCTGAGACATTTTTTACGTTAGTTATGCACGGACAATGCACGTCCTAATAAATTATTATTATTTTGAATCAAAACTATGATGCAGTGAGGATCCGAATCTGAAACTTCCTTTATATTAATTATGTACATGCATGACAACGTATTGATAGATTGACAAATGACACTAAGATTTTTTTCTAATTATAATATTAGAGATATGACAGGGTTTGGGCACTTTAATGACTTACAAACATGTATAAAAAAAACATTGATACATTTCACCAATTTTTCGTTACATTTTTGTTTCGAAGTTATTATTATGATTGTCCCGTAATTCATGCCCTGAGAACAGAGATATAAGATGTGTATGATCTATTGACATTACATCATTGTTCTTAGGCTAATTAAGAATAAATTTCAGAGTTATGTCTTTAAAATAAATAAACAAAAATATGCATCTTTTGAAAATATTTAGAGATCTACGCCTACCTCCATGTTTTCTTCTTATTCCTTCCACCAAGTGTAAGATAGAACGTCTACTTGACTTGGCGGTTTTATATCAACTAGAACTGCTATATCATGAATTGGTAACAGATATATTGGATAAAAAATCGATAACTAATTTCATACAATATGGAACAAAAGGAGGTAGCTAGGTGTTAAGAAAACTGAGCATTTTGTTGAGTCTTCGACACAAGCAACACAAACCACCAAGCAAAACTAGATCAGATCAATCACACAAATTACACAACAATTGTCCTGGTTGGATCTTTCGCCTTAATTCGGGGAAGGAAGAACCGAGATGCTGTTATTTCAACTAGAGAAAATACAAGAATATTACAATTCTCACCACGACTCTCCCTCAAGTCTAACTAGAACTTGATTGCTGTTTACAATGGAGAAATCTCTCATCCTGTTAGATGAAGTTGGGCTTCTCACGAATCTCCAAGACCCGACAAAATTACACATCAGCGCCGTGGGCGGTCAACCGTACACAACAGACTGTTGACCGTTCCCCTCTCGGGAATCCTGTACAGTCGGAGCGGTCGACAAACCCCAAAAGCGGTCGACCGCAACTCCACCTATTTGCTTCTGCTGACTGATTTTTTTTTCTTTTTTCGATGCCTCGCTTCGATCCATCTCAATTCTTCATCGTTTTCTTCACCGGACATGTGTATGACAGACATACAAACCCAACCGTAGGTGTATACGGTATATCTTGAGCTGAGACATAGTTCTCTTGGAACTTTTTTAAGAAAGGCATAATTCTTATATTAAAAAAATTATGCCTTACACATTAATTAGTTTTACTTGGTGACTATAGCAATGGCCCAATTTTGAATTATTGATCATATCTAGTAATGTCGAATATCCTCACAAACCATCAAATCTTTATGTTATTCTCTACCTTTTAACCTCTCCATTTATCCTTGTTCCCACACTACACCATAAAAGAGACCACAACCTTTAATCCTAAAATTTTTCTGCAAGTGTTTGTTCTCTTCCTAAATTAAAATCAGTAAACCAGCCAGCCAATCACCACACTCCAACTGTCAGATCCTTATTTGCCCATGCAAGGATATCAAGAAGTAATTTATACAATTATCTATAAACAAATCAAATATATATTATTAATTACCAAGCAATAGAATTGGCTTGTAATTAAAATACGTACAGCCCACAAACTGACGGCCGTTCAAGACAATGGGGATAGAAAGAGAGATATCCTACATTCCTACTTGCATATATGTTCTCGTAACCCTAATTATCCCCTCAAAATTTCTACACTACATTCCAACAGCTCTCCTCTTAAATGGTGATACACTCGGAGTTTCCCTTTTTTTGTCCCCAACTCACACATATACACTATATATACATATATATACATTTTCATTCTATACAAACACAACAAAACATTAAAATAAACTTCACCAAAATGGCAGCAGAAATAGGCCTTCTCTCACTAACTCAACTCCAGAAACTATCACAACAGCAGCAACAACAGCAACCACCAACTTTCTACAACTACACGGCCCGCCGGGTGCATAACACTGATGAGGACGACTCGTGGCAGATCCGGGCATTTGTCGAGGACACCACAAGTGCGATGGGGACAACGTGGCCACCACGATCCTACACGTGCAATTTCTGTAGGCGGGAGTTTCGCTCTGCCCAGGCGCTAGGGGGGCACATGAACGTCCACCGTCGTGACCGGGCCCGCCTTCGTCAGTCTCCACAAGGGTTGACTTCTGAAAATAATCAGCCCTCTCCTTCTCTAGCTAGTGGGGGGTTTCAGAATTATTCGGGCGAGTTTGCGGCCAGGGAGGGGTTGTGTTTGTTCTATCCAATGTCGGGTCAGACCGGGAAGAGTATTGAGGAGGTGCGTGCACGCGAGGAAGGAGGGGTGCTTGAGGAGTTGGATTTGGAGCTCCGACTTGGATGGGGATATTGATGATTGAATATAGTATTAGCAACTGTCGTTTTTTTTTAAAAAATTTATTGGTGGAGATGGAACTCTTGGTAGGGTTTATTGATGAAGAGTGTAGTGACTAGTGTCTGGAAACAAGAGTAATGATTCACCTACAATCTATTCTTACAACTTTTATTTGTACAATCTCAGGTGACACAATCTTATTGGAGATGTCTACAGGACTCTACAACCTATTCTTACAATTAATTTTTCTCGTTACAATCTTAGGTGACATAATCTTATTAAAAATGTCTTGTAGAATCTTATAGAGTAGGTTGTAGACATCTACAATGGGCTGTGCCACATAATATTATAAGGTTGTAGGTGTAGCACTACCCGTGGAAATATACATATATGTATGTGTGTGTTTAATTTGTGCAAGTGGTGGATTGAGAGAGTGTGCGTTTTTGTTGATAGTGTATGATAGACGATTGATGTTCTTATTGAGCGAGTGTGGTGCATTAAAGTGTTCATTTTCTGTGTATGATGGACTGATTGATGTTCTTATTGAGGAAAGAAATACTTATGAACTGACGTCCTTCGAGGAAGAATTATAATAACAAAATTTGCAAATAATTCGTCAAATTCATGAAGAAATTATTAACTGAATTGATTCGCACCTTTACGTTTAAATCACGAATTGAATGAATTATTAGCAAAAATTGCGAATTAAATAAATGTTTTGCAAATTTAACGAATATACAAGAAATATTCATGGTTTTAAATATAGTTTTACTTAAGTAATAGGTACTAACTACTAAGATGTATTAAATTTTGTATTTCTTCCATTCATAATTTTTGTCTTCTTTTTTTTCTCGAATTTATCGGATTTTTAACAAATTCTCAATATTAAAATTTTCTAAATTATTCTCAAATACCGAATTTGTAAATGTGGAAAGAACGATAAAGGGTTGGGGCCCGCCCCCTGCAGTCCCCAAACATGCCACAGAAAAACTTCAACCCAGCTCTAAGCCTCTAACAAATTGGTAAGGAAATGGGTCCCAGTTAAATGTAGGGGTCGGGTCCGGGGTTGATGAGAGCTAACTCAAACACCTAACCCAATTTCAATAATTATTTAGCTAAACGACCCACTTCCAAAAATATGTAGCCAACTGATCCTCTTTTACAAAATATTACATTCAATTAACCTTATTAATATAATAATCTGAAAAAACAAAATTTTCTATATAAACCTACTTTAAAAATTATCTCTACTACTATAATGGGAGAATGCCTTAGTCCTTAATCCAACCCGTGCAACGTACGTGTTGGTAAATTTTTTTTTTTTGCCCTTTTCATTCCCCCACCAAAAAAAATTCCCCACGTGCAAATCACGTAATTTTTTTGCCCTTTTCATTCCCCCCTCAAAAAAAAAATTTCCCACGTGCAAAGCACATGTATAATACTAGTAAACTATAATATCTCTTATCCTTTTAAAAACTGGATATTTCACAGAAAATAAATAAACTACGATTAAATTTTTTTTTTAAATTTAAGATTAGATACATTGATAGAAGATTAACCGAAACAAAGTATATTACTAATCGAGAAATATTAGAATACTTGTGACTAACAAGAAAAATAACTAATAAACTACCTTAAGAATTACCAAAAAGATATAGCATACAAAGTATTAGATTACAGAAACGAAGAAGCAAGTTGGTATTACCAACACCTACTAGCATATAAAATAACAGGCTAAGTATGGTCAATGAAGCAGTTGCATTAAATTCTAACATAAGTCGAGAAATTTGTTTGATAAACATACAAGAGTTGGAAGAAGATTACAATGGTCCTGAGTTTGTAGGACGTATAAGAAAAAATTTAAAAATCATAAATAAAAATATAAAAGAATTAGGTAGATATATAACTGACTACCCAGAAGAAGAATTATGCATAACGGAAGAAGGTATAAAGGAGTTAGAGCATCTGTAGTCGTTTGAGGCAAAAATATGCATATATGCATAAATAAAAATAGCAATCAAAGTTTTGCTTCAGTCGTCAAAAGCTATATTTTAGCTTTTTATATTAAAATAATAAGCGACGGCACTTCATGTGCCGTCGGAGAAAAAAAATAAATTAAAAAACACGTAAAATTTGTGGGACGACACTCGAAGCTCCGTCGGAGCGAAAAAAACAAAAAAAAAATTTAAATTGGAGCGACGGCACTTGAAGTGCCGTCGGAGGAAAAAATGGATTCAAAGTGCAAAAAATTTTTTACAGAAACATTACAAAAATTACAAAAAAAACATTACAAAAAATTACAAAAACAATTCAAAATTTGCAAAAAAAACTAAAAGTGGAGGGACAGCACTTCAAGTGCCGTCCGAGAAGTGGGGTGTTTTTGGGTTTTTTTAAATTACGAAATTAAAATTTTTTTGGTGGGATGGCACTTCAAGTGCCGTCCGACCATTAAAAAAATTATTTTTTTTTGTGCGACGGCACTTCGTCGCACTTGAAGTGCCGTCCGACAATTAAAATAAAAAATAAAAATTCGTGCGACGGCACTTGAAGTGCCTTCTCTTATATATGGATAATTCTCAAATCTTCTCTCATTTTTGGCAATCTACTGTAGCCAAATATGCATAATATGCATAATATGCATATTTGGCAAACGACTGCAGCTCCGTTTTGCGCCATTATGCATATTTGGCAAACGACTACAGATGTTCTTAGAAGCCATAACAAAACTTAATATAAATATTTTGAAAATAGAAGATTTAATGGCAAATCCTAATTCAGTAGAAGTAGAAGAAGCCTTGAAAAATCTAAATATAATAAATGAAGAAATAAAAATGGACCAAGATAAGATTATAGCAAAACCTACAGAAATTCCAAATAACATGTACGAAATCTTAAGGCCATCACCTAACAAAAAACCTTACCAATTACCATGAAAATGCCAAAACACAAAAAAAAGAATGCAGCTGGGAAGAAACAAAGAAAAGGAAACCCCAAAATATGAACCTACAGAACACTACGAAAAAGGAATAGCAGGAAATAGAGAATCACTAGACGTAGATTGCGTAAAAGACGTAGATAGGAAAATTGGCAAATGGGTAAAGGCCTCACTAGCTAATAGTAGGATTTAGGCAAAACCTTACCGGAAACGCATTTGAAAAAGTTATAGAAGCCACCTTTATAGGAGTAATAGCAAAATGGTAGAAGTGGAAAGGCTATCTCTATTATGTTACCTTCATCGATGACTTGACTAGACATATATGGATTTTTCTTATGCGTCAGCGATCTGAGATACCTGATATTTACCGGGTCTTTACAACCATGATTCACACTCAGTTCGGTATACGCATTAAGAATTTTCGATCTGACGGTGCACGTGAGTACACTTCTACCACTATGAGAACAATCCTTCAGTCTCACGGCACCCTATTTCAGCAATCATGCCCTCACACACATGAGCAGAATGGTGTAGCTGAATGCAAGCATCGTCACATCTTTGAGACGGCTCGCTCTCTTTTACTCTCCTCTTCTGCTCCTCGTTCCTTTTGGGCTGAAGCTGTCATGACCTCTGTTAGTCTCATCAACATTACTCCTTTGTCTGTCCTAGCTGGTACGATGCCTTACGAGGCTCTTTATCATTCACCTCCCGACTACAGTATGCTCCGCACCTTTGGATGCACCTGTTACATCCTTCTCCCTCCTACTGAGCGCACGAAGCTCTCCGCTCGTGCTGCTAAGTGTGTTCACTTAGGTCTTAGTCCTGAACACAAAGATTATCGTTGTTTTGATCCATCCGCGGGTCGTGTCCGCATTTCTCGACATGTCTCCTTTGTGGAAGACTCCCCTTACTTCCTGACACCCCCCCCCCCCCCGAGGATACTAGATTTCTCGATTCCCAGTTGCTGCTAGCCCTCGGACTTTATCTTCCCGCATTCCTTTTGATTCAACTCCTCTGGCTCCATTCACATCTCCTGCAGTCCTTACACCTGTTGTTACCCCTACCGAACCTCCACCTGCATCCCCACAGCAGCCCGCACCCATCCCACCTACTTCCCCACTGACACATGCACCTACTCCATCGTCCTCACCCCTACACCCTGTTAGTCCACCTTTTCGTCAGTCTACCCGTTCCACTTCTGGTATTCCTTCGGCGCGTTATACACCTGATGCCACTGGTCCTTCTGACCAGTCCGGTTTTGCCACCCTAGTTTCTTACTCACCACAGTTTCATGCATATCTCACTGCTATACACTCTACACGTGAGCTCAAAACCTATCAAGACGCAATTCAATATCCTGAATGGAGGAAAGGCATTGGAGAGGAATTCCGTGCATTTGATCATACTGGCACTTGGGATGTTGTTCCTTTACCAGAGGGCGTTCAGCCTATTAGCTGCAAGTGGATCTTCAAGGTCAAATATCAACCTGATGGATCTATTGAGCGGCACAAGGCCCGTCTAGTAGCCTGAGGGTTTACTCAGGAACATGGCATTGACTATGATGAGACCTTTGCTCCTGTTGCACAGATGACTACTGTTCGCACCCTTCTTGCTGTTGCCGCCATCCGCCACTGGCCGTTATACCAGATGGACGTGAAGAATGCTTTTCTTCATGGTACCTTATCTGAGGTTGTTTATATTGATCCCCCTCCTGGCCTCCCTACTCCTCCTCGTCATGTTTGCCGGCTGCGTCGGGCTATATATGGTTTGAAGCAGGCCCCTCGAGTTTGGTTTGAGTGTTTTCGTCTTGTCATTACCAAAGCTGGTTTTAGTCAGAGTTCTCAGGACCATTCTATGTTTGTGCGGTCATCACCGCAGGGGAGGGTAATTCTACTACTATATGTTGATGATATGATCATTACTGGGGATGACTCCGCCGGCATTGCATCCACCCAGAAATATCTTCACCAACAGTTTCATATGAAAGACCTTGGTAAGCTACGTTACTTTCTGGGTTTAGAGATTGCTCATGGATCTCAGGGGATACTCATTTCTCAGCAGAAATACACATCAGATATTATTTCCGCTGCATGCCTCTCTGACAGTCGATCAGCTGATACACCCTTTGAGCTTCATGTGAAGCTTCGTCCCACATATGGTGAGCTCCTTCCTGATCCCACTAGATACAGGCAGATTGTTGGACAGCTTGTCTATTTATGCATGACCAGATCCGATATTGCACATGCAGTTAATATTGTCAGCCAGGTTGTTTCTGCTCCTACATCAGTTCACTACGGTGCTCTTCTTCGAATCCTCAGATATCTTCGGGGTACTATCACTTGCTCATTATTCATGCCGTCTACATCCAAACTAGAGCTCAGTGCATATTCTGATTCAGATTGGGCAGGGGATCCAACTACCAGAAGGTCTACCACAGGTTTCTGTCTATTTCTTGGTGATTCACTGATCTCATGGCGGAGCAAAAAACAGGCAGTTGTTGCATGTTCTTCCACCGAGGCTGAGTACAGAGCAATGGCATGCAGTTACTTCCAGAGAGATTGTTCATGTTCGTTGGTTGTTATCAGATATGAGTGTTACTCTTACAGGAGCTACTCCACTTTATTGTGATAACCGGAGTGCATTGCATATTGCAAGCAACCCGGTCTTTTATGAGCGAACGAAGCATATTGAAATTGATTATCATTATATTCGTGAGCGTTTTGAGGCAGGGACCATCTCTCTCCATTCTATTATCTCTTCCCAGCAGACTGCAGACTTCTTCACCAAATCCCATACAGTTCAGAGATTCCGACACTTAGTAGGCAAACTCACATTGTTTGACTCATCGTGAGTTTGAGAGGGGGTGTTAGATATTATAGTCACATATTGGTGGTAGAGTTGTTTTGATATTTGTTCACCTCTTATATATAGGTGGTATTGTACTTGGTTAAACTCAGTTCAATATTCAGTATTGTATTCATTTCTCTCTGATTTATCTTAACATCAATATCTGAGATTCGAGTTATGGGCTACTTAGGATTTAAAGATATGGATCTTCAGTGGTAGTTATGCCTCGAGTTTCCACGGGACAGTTCATCTGGCTTGGCTGTTGGAAAAGCACAGTTCCGTGCCTAAGTTGTGAATCTAACTTTAACACATAAAAAAGAACATATTGGCTGACTATTGTGTTTTGTTCTCGCCCATGATTTCCTTGGTTTGGTGGCAGTGAGGACTGAAAGCAGGACAATAAATGCTCATCAAGTTGCATCTTTATCAGAAATTGTGCTTGACTTGCTACCCTATTTGATGGAGAAGGAGAAGGTGGTGGTGGTGGCGAAATTAATCATTTCTGCGATTTTTTAGTTTACACTCATCTTTTGCTCTATTCATTTGTTTCCAAAGTAGCGTGGTATTAATAGTTAATTAAATTGTTTAACGGATGCAAAATTAGGTGTATTCTCTATTGAAAAGTATTGCAGAATCTCCAATAACTTAATCTGGTTATAAAATAAATAAATAAAATTGTCAGGTAGATAGCTTCTGTCCACTTTTTTATGAAGGCTTGTCAAAATTTGTTTCGTCATGTATATGTACCATCATAGTAGACTAAACAATTTGCAGTACTTGGTTTTCTGATATTGTTTTTCTGCTCCCAAAAATGGTGCACAGAAGTTACTGGGCATCCTTATTGCGATTGGGGAGGCGGTTGCATATGTTTTATCTGGAATGTCTGTTAGTGTCAGTCAGCTTAGAACTGGGAATGCTATTTTCTTAATTCTTCAACTATTCTTTGCTGGCATTACAGTGATTTGCTTAGATGAACTTCTCCAGAAAGGATATGGTCTAGGGTCTGGTATTTCTCTCTTCATTGCCCGAAAAATGAAAAAAGAAAAAATGAATGAAGAAAGGGAAAAAAGAAGAAGAGATTAAATATTAAACGATAAGGGTAAAAAAGTAATTTAATAATTCTAACTTAACAGATGGGGTTAAGTTAACAGAGAAATGGGTTTAGTGTACTTTTTCAAACGTTATATGGGCATATTGTACTTAGGCCAAACGTTAAGGGGGTACTTTGGTTTTTGCCCAAAAAAAAAAAAAAAAAACAAACGATCACTGCAATCATTTGCTATTTTGCCAAATTTTAGCAAACAAAAAAAAATACATCAACAAATTTGAGAAACGAATTTAGCAATTGCCAAATATAGCAGACGGGACAAGATGTTTCATCTCCATTTAAAAAAAAAATTTACAACGATCGGATGAAACTTGTTGTTTCGTCGGAGATATTCTTTTAAAATTTTAAAAATATCGAACGGTACATGTTGTACTGGACAATTTTTTTAAAAAAAAATAAGAAAGGGATCGGACGAGACATGGTGTCCCGTCCGAAACCCAAAATTTCTTTCAAACGGGACAACATGACCCGTTTGTGAATTGTCCAGCCCAAACTTAAAGTATTTAATGTCATATTTGGTGTTTAAGTGTTAATTTTCTTAATTAAATTATGTTTAAGTGTTAATTTAATAACTATTTGAATCCCTAATGATTATTTAAATCCTAATGCAATTTAAATCTTTCTACAAATTAAAAAAGTCTTGTTCCATCAGATCATCTTTTTTTCCCCTAAAATTAGCAAACGACGATTGGAGCGAAACACACCTTTTGCCATTTGCTATTTTGCCAAATTGGCTAAATAACAAAAACGATTAAAGATGCTCTAAGAGCATCCATACTCATTTTCTATTTTACCAATTTATCATATTTTGAGAAAGTGAGCGCTGCACTCATTTGATATTTTGCCAAATTATGAGAAATGTGTAATAGTTGTTTCTCTTATTTGAGAAACGGATTTGGCAATTGCCAAATATAGAGAACGGTACATAATGTTTCGTCACAGAGTTTTTATAATTTTTTAAGGGGATCAGAAACACCTTGTTGTTTCGTCTAAGGGTTTTTTATAATATAAATATATCGGACGGTACATGATGTACCGTCCAAAACTTTTTTTAAAAAAATAATGGATCGGACACAAAATGTTGTCCTGACCGATGCATTTTTTGCTTCTACAGGATAACTAGTTCCATCCAAGTTTTAAGGGGGATTTAATTTGGATTTTTTTTGGGACGGAACAACATGTTCTTTTCCACTCATTCTTTAGAAAAAAATTGCTCTCGAGCGGTACAACATGTACCGTCCGATGAATTCTTTTTTTTTATATAAAAAAGTGGGACGGAACAATAAGTACCGTTTCACATTTAAATAAAAGAAAAAAAATCTATCAAACGACAAATGTTGTTTTATCCGAAGTTTACTTCTTTTTTGCACGGGGTTCCAATATATTGTAGCAATGGACGAGTGCAAAAGAAAAAAAATATTTTGTCATTTCTTATTTTGTTAAATTGTCAAATTTGACAAAAACGAGTATAGAAAACGAGTGTAGATGCTAAATTATTGTGAATAGTACCTGTACCAATAGTATGGGGCACTCAATGATGTCCCCCGAACTTCGGCCGTCGCAAATGAACTCCTCCATGCACGGGATCGTTTGCTTTGGACCCAACCCATCTTCAAAATGGTCGAGTCTCACGTCAGCATCAGCCTCGACAAAGTGGGCCCCTTCCGCATTGCACTCCACTATGAGCTTCCCAGGGCCTCACCTCTCTTACCCGGCCAGCCAATGGGTAGTAGAGCACTAGTGCCCTTGCCAAAGCTTCCTTAATAACCTTAACAGGGTCAGCTCCAGACATTGAGGGACTGTATCTGTAAAAGCTGATGCATGACACTTGGTACCTCAAACCCTAAAAGTATATCGAGAAAAAAAAAGTTAAATTTGAAAAAAACAAGTTTAAATTTGAAAAAACAAATATTGAACTATCTCCTATATACAGAAAATTTTACTAAACTTTTTTTTTTCACAGAAAACTACACTCAATTATAGTTGTAAAAAATTCACTCCAACGACCTAAGCTTTCTGCTAAAGTTGAGTGAAATTTTTTGACAATAATAAGAAAGATGCATGATGTTTTCTAAATCAACTTGCAAAGATGAATGGAGTTATCTAATACAAGAAAAGTTAGATGTATTTTTTGAAACTATACTTTATAGGGATTTTTTGTAACCATACTTAAGTGTACTTTTCTGCGTAAAAAAAAAGTTCAGTGAGATTTTCTGCATAAGAGAATAGTTCAGGAGGATTTGTTTTAAAATTTAGCCAAAGAAAAATGATGAAAACATTATCAAAAAGATTTGAAAGATGAATATTTATGTTAATTTTCTTGTTTCTTTTCCTTACATGTTGATCGTCGATGTCGGACAATGCCTTCCACTCTCGAGGAGTTGAAGTCATTGGAGTCACCAGCTCGGCAGCCTTCCTCTTGACGGAAAAGGTCATTGAGGGTTCCATGTGTGGATATATATCTCTGAAGGCAATGGAGGATGACCGTTTCAGGTATTAGACAGAAGATGGAGATGTCTTAATTATTTATAGTGAGTGATAGCTCTTTACTTATTTATAGTTAGTGATAGCTTAATTTGTTGAATTATGCTCCACCAATTTCTCTTAGATGTGTATAAATAGAGGGGTCATATATATTGTAATAATTACAGAAAAACTTAATATAGTTTCTTCAATTTCTAATTCTTTAAGATAGTTAATTTATTAATTTATTTAGAGTGTCATGTTCGATCTTGGTTTTTCAAGAGACGTCTTGGACTTCCTTTCAGGTAGACTTCTACTCATTCAAAACAATTTGGATTTCTCTTATGTAATTAAGTTATATTTTATTAATTTTCTCTGTTTCTATATATAATGGGAGAGTTGGAGTTGGAGTTCGAGTTGGAATTTGTCAACATAAAAACTCGTGCATTGTACGTGCAACTCAAACTCTCCCATCAATTACAATAAAAACTAACAAGCAAACAAAATTTCACCTATTTAAAACGTGCAAGGCATGTACAAAATAACTTTCAATATTTTTTAATACCAAATATAAGCATATGCTGCACGTACAACTCAAATTCTCTTTATAAACACGTGCATTGCAAGCACAGGTCGTAGCTTTTTCTTCAAAATATTTTTTCCAATTACGTGCAACGAATGTCCAGCTCCAAAACTATTTCTTAACAAATATATCGCACATGAATATCCTCAAACTCTTATCAAAACGTGCATCCCATGTGAAAAATACTAGTTATTGTTAATAAATTAACCTAATTGATAGTATAAATGTGTGCAATATTGCACATAATTTTTATAAATAAAATGGAAAATAAAAAAAACTATTTTTGATAAATTCATCGAATAACATCTATACAATATTGCACGGTTTTTTTGATTTGATTAAAGGGTAGGATTCCAATTCAAAAATTGCATGAAGAAAGAGTTGGAATTACATCCTACATTTGCCTTTTTTTTAATTTTAAAAAGAAAAAAGAAGAAAAATTCTTGGATCAAAAGTGGTCATACCATAATATATTGTATAGGTATTACTTAGGGTATTTAACACGTACACCCTAACAAATATGCAAATATTATATATACCCCTTCTAAATGTATATTTTCTATATGCCCCTAAAAAATTGTACTTTATTTCATATTTACCCATATACTAGATGTCACTAAGTTTACCATGGTTTAACCCTTACCAGATGATTAAAAATTGAATTAGAAAATCAAATTAAAAAATATAATGAGAAAAATATTAAGAATTTTAAAGAAAATAAATGAGAAAGCTTAAATTTTATCATTAAAAGAAAAATTGATGACAAATTTGGAGAAGTTGCGTAAGTAAGAAAATATTGTTTTCAAAGATGTACTATTAGTTGGTCTCCTTTTTAAAAAAATTGAAGAAATTTAGAGAGGAGTTTATGAGTCTCAGTTGGATTAACAATTGTCTTGGTTTACAAGGAGGAAGAAGATAAAGTTTGGATAGTAGAAAAGAGAATATTTCAGTCAATTTTCATCAAGTTTATAAAAATAAATAAATATTCTCCACTGTTTTGAATTTTTTTAACTAAAGGGGCAAGTAAAAGTGTGACACATAATGTTAGGAGTAAATATGAAAATAAATATTAATGAAGGGTATATATAATTTACGTATTTATTAGGGGTATACATTTTAAAAACCATATTACTTTGTATTTTAATTAGAGAATTGGGAGCCAGTGTGCCACCTAGCCAACTTAGGTAGGATAATATTTCAAAATTTATATCTCGATCCTCCAAAATAAAAAATTTCAAATATTCGGATAAAATCTACATCTTAAAAAGTATGTGTATGCGAAAGTTTTTAACAAATTAATATTTTATAAAAATTCTAATCAAAATTACTTCATTTTAGGTCGTGTGATAAATAGTTGAAACTTTTCAAATTTATTTGCAATTATATATATATAAGTTTTATGACGAAGATCATATCCAGTAATGTGAACTTGGAGGCTTGAGATATAAATTTTAATCTCTCTCTTCCAGATAAGTTGACTATGATACACCAGCCCCATTATTTCAAAAAGTTTCAAAGATGTTGGAGTCGAGATGCTCTGTCGAGGCACTCTTTCCGAGGTTTGAACTTAGCTGTGAGAACTGCGTAAGACTCAGACTTGAGGCACTCTTTCTGATGTTCTGACTTAGCAGTGAGAATTGCGTAAGACTCAGAGTCGAGGTGCTTTGTTGAGGTACTCTTTCTGAGGTTTAGATTTTGTTTTGCAAAGGAGTAGGCAAAAATTAATTTGACGGAAGTGAAAACGACTTTATTTGGTAGCCAATGAAAGTTGGCGTTTATTACATTTTCCTTATTACGAGTTTGAATTGTTTTAAGGGCTTTCATAGAATTTAATCAGGTGCTATGCATTCCAAGTCATCTTGACTGTCTTGCCCATCAGGTCTTCAAGTCGGTAGGTCCCTGGACGGACCACTTTGGAGACCTTATAAGGACCTTCCCAATTTGGGGCGAGTTTTGCTTTCTTGGTAGGTTCGGAGATGGTGAGTCGTCGAAGCACAAGGTCGCCCTCTTTTATGTTGGTCGGTCGCACTTTCTGATTATAGAAGTTCTCGATCCTCTGTTGGTTGAGGTTCCTTCTGATAGCTGATTTTTTACTCACCTCATCAAGGAGATCGAGGCTTGCTCTTAGGCCCACTGAGTTAGAGCTTTCAGTGAAGCTTATGATGCATGGAGAAGGGAGACCAACTTCCCGAGGAATGAAAGTCTCGATTCCAAAAGTTAGGTTGAACGGGGACTCGCCAGTTGAAATTCTAATGCAAGCAAGACTTTGGAAACGCATGCATCCCATACTACATACACCTCCAAATCTAGCCGTCTTTCTCCACTTTTTAGGGATTCGAACCCTCGCCATGCAACCTACTATTGTACTCAACCTGTTCCCAATAGATTTTCGTGTCTGAGGAAGTTGCAGTCATTCGATCTAGTCCCTTACTGCAGTCACTAAAGTGGTGGTCGTGGTTGCCACTTAGTACCTGTGCACGGACCTCACTCAAAAAGCCGTGAAAAACCTTCCGGTACAAAACTATGTACCCATGACGTCAAGATAATATAAAAACAACACCCACGCGCATAGGAACACGACAGCCTCGAGGGTCAAATCCCCCTATCCGACTGGAATTACTCTCCCCGTTCCTTATCCCAGCTCTTTGGGAATTAACAGATCGAGATACGAGATCCATGAACTCAAAACTTGAGAACCAAATCCATATCCCTACGAAAAGAAAAGTACAACACCCAACCATGGTCTGCTAGTACTAATGCAATGTTCATACATCTAATACATCACTCTAATCCAAGACTCACTCTAAACATCCAGGTAAAATAAGGGGTTCCTTTCATAATCCTGCCTATCGACTCACGGCCCTAGCGACACAATGTCCTGCTCGCCACTTCTCCTGGCTTGGAATTCGTCCATCACCACGTTCCGTGTTCATCCTCAACCGGCATGAATACAAATCGACGACACCAATTTGGATGTCCAACGCCTCGGCAGAAGTTTTAATCTTAGAGTCGATAGACGTAGGGTATCACCCTAGCCTTGTGACTAACTTGAGTCACAACATTCACAACAGGAGTCAAACACCATTAAGACCAGTAATAAACTCCAATCATCCCCGATAACAAGTTATTTAACTCTTGTCCACAAGAGGGGAAAGTTACTTCCAACACTCAGTCAAAAACCATTACTAATCCAAATTATGGTGTTTCTGTCTGAAACTTAAAAAGTTTATAACTCCCACAATACAACTCAGATTTGGGTGTTTCAGCCCATTCTGAAAAGCTAAGAGCCTAGACTACAACTCTCTAGTTGATCATCACCTAAGATTCAATCAACTAATTGCTCAAATTAGCCTCACAACCCTTAGCATGTGTACTTCCTATATACTGGCTACACCTTACCGATAGCATAAAAATCTGCTCACTCATCGGAATGATACAAATCCAAGTTCTATGGAAAGATCTGAATGTCCTTTACAACTTTCTAGTTGATCACCAATCCAAATTGTTTCATTTGATTACCCTAAACCATTCATCTTTCTCAGGTATACAGAACCACACATAATGCACTACACAAACATAGCCTATAGCTCAAAATCTAGGTTATGTTCCAACTTGCAAAAATCATATCTATTACTCTACTTATAGGAATTTCTTGACATAAGAGTTTTTTGAAAGCTCATGATTTCTACTACAACTTCCTAGTTGTACACTTCCTCAAATTCTGCTCTTACAGAGCCATAAAGGTACCATCTTACCAGGGTGTCAATACTCCCTAGGCAGTGTAAATATTCTTAATAAATCACATGCATAACCAATGGTCATCAAATTTGCATTTTCAGAAACTAGTCATCATCATGTATAACATGCAAAAAAGATCACATCCAGATTTCAAGTATTCAATGAGTTCTACCTATTACAAACATGCATAAAAGTTCTACTATTTTTCAGTTACTATCTTGAATACTCTTACTTAATTAATTTTGAACATGCATCCAATGTCGTCAAAATAATTTCAATATTTTTCTGTAGAGTCTAGACTCATGCATGATATCATGGTAAAATTTTGAGAAGTAGATCATGTATCAATTAATTCTAAGAACTCCCACAAGTTCAGGTTTTACAATAGACAGAACCAGTCTTTGTCTTACGACTCATTCATCAAAATTGATTTTATTAAAATATCAAATAACATCAGAAAAATCCGAAATAAATCATGTAGCTTCTAGACATACAGAAGACCATTATTTAAAAAAAATTGTGATCAAATTCCATTTATTTTGCTCTCTGAAAATTCAGGAACTTAGCATGCAGATTGTGTTTTTCTGTTTTAGTTCTAGATTCTAAACGTACTAATTCTAATCAATCATCTTCATAATACTATTTCTCATTTCTTGCAAGAATTCAAACAAGAAGAACAAGAACAAGTTTAGAGAACACCTCACCCTTGAGTGTAGTTTGAAAAGAAGAGAATAGCTTGGCCTTCCTCCTTTGATTCCTCCTCCAAAGATCTTGATTTTTCTCTTTTTCTTGCCTTCTTTAACTCTCTCCTTCTCTCTTTTTTTTTTCCTGAAAATTTCATAACTGAATGAGAGTGAAAGGGAGGGGTATAACACCCCAAATTTTTTTTTTTGAAAACTACACCTCGAAATTCAATTCTTTCAATTTCTATATCACTTTAAACATAAACTAAGAAAGTTATATTTCAAGAAAAATTTTGGCAGAGTTTCTCCTGTAAATTTTGTCCCGAAACACAAATAGCTTACGAAATTCTGCTCAAAATTCCGTAGCTCACAATAGTTTCACGGGACAAAATTTTGGAGGAGCTCGAAATTCTGCTCATTTTGGCCTGGGGAGCCCGTGAAATTCTGCTCAAAATTCCGCATGCAATAATTTCACGGGCTCCCCAGGCCAAAATGAGCAGAAACACACAGGCAATATAATATAATGCTCTGGGGGCCAAACTCATAACGGATTATCAAATATTCAATAAAAACCATAAATTCCTTTGAAAACATAAAGGATTTTTGTAAAAATTTAGAAAAACCTTTTTGAAAACCAACCACAGAACCCAATACTCCACAACGAGGTGGGTACAGGCTTTCTCACCTCATCACAGCACTATATACATATACCTTTACCATAGTACAAAATAATACATTAACTATTCACTCTTCTACTTATACTAAATACATAAATAATCTAACATCTCGACAAAATAAAATTCCTAACTCTATAACTACCTTGCCATGCTGCTACCAACCTGCAAGAGAGTTAGGGTTGTCCCCTCTCAGGAAGGGACCCCCCTAACCCCCAGAAAACATCAGGGGTTAGCCATTTCTGGTGTGAGTATAATTTAAAAATCTAACAAATGAATTAAATTGTATAAAGAAAATAATTTAAACTTACAACATCGAGTAAGAAGATACACCTTGAACATCTGAACTTAAAAACATCATCAATACGATTTTATATCACAATACTCTTCAAGTCTGCATTGAATTATAAAATTACCCATAATTCACACATTCCACTATATGTTTCACATCAACCTCATATCTATCCTTATTTTATATTCGCGCAATACAAATTTCCATTCAATCCATTCCCTTTCAATTTAAATCCCCTAACCCGAATATTCATTCCTCCACAATTATCATCATATTAGCATTTCGCTATTTATATAAATATCACTTACTTGATGCTATTATACCTTTCTTTAATAACCCTTTATGTGAATACAAACTCGTAACCCAACATACTTTCTCCATTAACCATTTTCGTAACCCTTCTCCAAATACGAGTATTTATTTTATTGTAATATAACAAGTATCACATCTTACATATATGCTTCTATTTTCATAATGCCACATTCATTCCTATCTTATGACGCAAATATAACATCTTATTGCTTATTGCAATGCTCTCACACTTCATCACATCATTAATAGAATGCTTATACTCCTTACATCAAAAACATGTTTTATAGCTCATTCCCATCTCATTATACCATTTTAGTAATTCTCATTCTTATAAGTAATATATATTATTATTATCATTTTCACTTAATCCCCAAACACAATTTGGGACCACAACATATCACACCCCATAGCTGATAGTTTGGATAATAATCACTGCACCTCAAACACACAGTTTGGGTAATATCACATCACATCTCAAGCCGATAGCTTGGTTATTAATTCAGTTCAATCACTTATCATCTTAACTTTACTTAATTCTTTATTTCCATTAATCATTACCACTATCATACCAGCTCACCCTGCGAATTATGCCAAGGCAGGTAGTTCCCACCATTTCGACAGAAATAGCGGGCAGGTAGTTCCTTGACACAATTCCAAGGTACAACTCATATCAACTGTATATTTTACTTTAATGATCACATACATAATACAATTACTTCGTACTATTCATAAGAACACATGTCTCTTTTATTATTTTCATTTAAATTAACCACGTACTACATTTATCACTTCTTTTCATACACTAACCCATAACTCATTTTCCTTCACATTTACTTCATTCACAACTACTTTCTTTCTCATCCACAATTCACAATTCACTTTCTGTACTTTCACATTTTTATTAACACTGAGTTATTTTATTAGTTTGTCGACCAGTGAGCCACAGTATCCCAACATACTGAAAGCCGACAGCCCAGTAAACACGCGGCTCGATGCTCACACAGAGTCTTACTCGTCCGAGGCTACGTCTTCCTCCTAGCCGAACTAGCGAGGGAACCACTAACCCCAAGTAGAACTTGGGTACTCTCTCTCCGGTCCATCCGGAGGTATCTGCTCTCCCAGGTCTATTCTGGGGTATCATCTCTCTCTCAGGTCTATCCTGAGGTATCATATCTCTCTCCGGTCCCACCGGAGGTATCTACTCTCCCAGGTCTATCCTGGGGTATCAACTCTCTCTCAGGTCTATCCTGAGGTATCATATCTCTCTCCGGTCCCACCGGAGGTATCTGCTCTCCCAGGTCTATCCTGGGGTATCAACTCTCTCTCAGGTCTATCCTGAGGTATCATATCTCTCTCCGGTCCCACCGGAGGTATCTGCTCTTCCAGGTCTATCCTGGGGTATCAACTCTCTCTCAGGTCTATCCTGATGTATCATATCTCTCTCCGGTCCCACCGGAGGTATCTGCTCTCCCAGGTCCCACCTGGGGTATCATCAAGGAAAATCGGGCCTCAAGCCGATAGCTTGGGCGATAAAAACCACTTACCCCAAACATAGTTTGGGTCCACTATTCCCGAGCCTGTCCTTGGGCGTTAGGAGGTCTAGCCCAAACCCCCAGGATTGCTGTAGGTACTGGTCAACAAAACCATCTGTCATTATCATTAATCATTGCATCTTTCCATTTTACTTTTTCACACAAGCGCTTCACTTATTAATTCAATAGCTGCCCCAAACTTGACTTTAATCATGTGAATAATAACACATTTTATTAACACTTACCATCTTATCTTTTATCTTACCATTTGATGCATATCCAGCATCCACAATATTAATTATCATCTCATTGTATCACATATACACATACACCATGTCATTTAACATAGAAACCATCATGTCATAGTATTACACATCATAAATGCACCATATTATTTAATTTGCCATAACATCACCCATTATGAATACTATGCAATTTACTACTTCATTAAATCACATATAGATATACACCAAGTTATATCATAAATAAAAGAATTATAAGGTGTTAGTCTGTATCGTAAGCGTATCAAAATATATAATTCATCACAGAATAATATCATATTATTGCCCATTAATTCACTTCGAACATAATTGAAATGTAAACATGTACCCTGTTACCGCTGATTTCGGTGTAGGGGTAAACAGATAGAATTTGTAAGTCCGAGAAAAACCTGAACAGTTGACTCAGCCTTCTTGCGCCCGCCGCAACCTGCAAGGAAGTGCGAGACACCGGAATTGATTCCGGTGACGCACCCTCCGACGCTCTTGTCAGTAATCAGAAAAAGATTAAGAAAGAGCTTAAGTGGTGAAGAAGTGATTAAACTGGTCTTGGTGGTAGGGGGGTCGTATTTATAGTCGCCTTTGGAACGGTTAGGATCCTGATTTCCTGCCTAACAGCCAGGAGGAAAATCCTCCTATTCTGTTTTGGGAAATCAGGCCCTGATTCCCTGGTGAGAACCAATCAGGGTTATTGATTTGATTTAGTCAAATCAGTGGCCTTGATTCCCCTCATGGTGAACTGGGCTTGTATCGGGTCGGGACCCGTGTCCAGTTGAAGTGGATCTATTCGCGGGTGGTTGGTTCTGTGAAAAGGAGGCCCAATACCCGTTTTGGATCCATCTGTATGTGAAATTGCCTTTTTACCCCCATGCTTCAAGATTCGTGCTCGATCTGGACGGTCTCAATTTAACCCCATTTTTAGCCATATCATGAGCCCCCCACTCCTAAAGACTGAGTGTGATCAGACTTTGAGGAGTAGTCTAGCTGTTTTAGTGGCTGGTGGAGCTGTATCGGAGTCCAAATGTGGGATTTTGAATCTAGAACGGGGGTAGTGAGGTAACTTTTGACGCCGCTGGTTGTTCTCTGGTCACATCGGGTATTTAAGGGTTTTTATCTATTTTTTTCAGACCATTTATTTAATTTTGCAACGTGTTCACTAATCGTTCGGGGGCCTTTAACGGTTCATTCTGGGTAATAATTGTTCGTTTAGGGGTTCGAAAATGTCCCCCCAAATTTCTGATTATTTTCCAGAATTTTTAGTCAATTTTCCCGAATTTTTAGCAATTTTTTTGCAATTTTTAAATAAACAAAACGATTTAAATAAATAAAAAACGATTTTAAATACCGATCGATGACGTGGCTCGATCTGAGCCGTTGATCATGGACGAGCGCGAATTTCAGAAAGATCTGATGGCTGTTGCCGCTCGGCAGCCTTTTTCTCCGTTTACGAGCTCGGAAAGGCGTTTGCTCGGCTTCCGATCGGAGGTAGGGGGTTCGGCAGGCCGAGCGACGTGGCGCTATCTGAGCTGTCGGATGCTGGTGCGCATCTCGAGACGGGCGCGGTTCCCAAAAAAACACTATCTTGTCTTTTAGCGCACGTGGCGCAATCTTGGCCGTTCATCATTGGGAGCGCGAATTTCGGAAAGATCTGACGATTTAAGTAGCTCGGTGTCTTTTTTCTCCATTTACCAGCTCGGGAAGGCACTTGCTCGGACGCCGACCGAGGGGGCGTGACTTCGGTCGTCCGAGCGACGTGGCGCTATCTGAGCTGTTGGATATTGGCGCGCATCTTGAGACGGGCGCAGCTCCCAAGAAAACACTATCTTGTCTTTTAGTGCTCTCGGCGAGATCTGGGCCGTCTGATTGAGATCAGACGCGAAAGTTGAGGGGAAAGTGAGTTTTCCCCGTTTACACGCTCGGGAAGGCACTTGCTCGACGGCCGACCGAGGGCCTGTGATTTTTTGGCAATCCGAGATGGCTCTGTTCCCAATGGTATTAATGGTGCTTCGGGACTTGCGCGGCGTTCCGCCTTCCCTATGTCATTAAGGATAATTCCCTTAATTAATACGCGGCGTTTCAACTTCCGAGGGTCATAATGGCTGGTTCTTGGAGGCAGGCTATAAGTACCCCACTCCCCTTGTCATTTCAATCACCATCAGCATAGAGTTTCACACCTCGGAGGTATCTGCCTTGAGTAGCTTCTCTTTTGAGGTCCGGGGTGGTTGCTCTTCTGCCTGGTTTCTGAGTGTTGATGGGCCCCCTCCCATCTCTGTCTTCCTTCCGGGCTGATGGCTTCTGATGGATGTCAGCCCGGAGGAGTTAGAGATGGGGGGAGTGCCGATCTGTTTTTGACCGGGGCCCGTGGGTCGGCAGAATACCGACTGAGGCACGGGACCCGGGGGGTGCTCACCGAGGGCGGTGCCTTAAAGCTTTAAATCAAAATTTTTCTGGTTCTTTTAGTCATAGGTGGGGCGTCCGAGGGTTCAATCGTCCGAGCGACGTGGCGCACCCTGAGCCGTTGGATGATGGCGCGCATCTCGAGACGGGCGCAGCTCCCAAGAAAACACTATCTTGTCGTTTAGTGCTCTCGGCGAGATCTGAGCCGTTGAATGTAGGCGCGAATCTCGAGGCGGCTCAGTCCCCAAGAAAACGTTATCTTGTCGTTTAGTGCAGGTGGGAAGATCTGAGCCGTCTGATCGAGATCATGCACGAAAGTTGAGGGGAAAGTGTGTTTTCCCGTTTACACGCTCGGGAAGGCACTTGCTCGGATTCCGAGCGGACCCTGTTGCAGACAAGTTCGGTTTGCCTGTGGCTCGGATTCGGATTTCCTGGAGCCGAACTAGCTGACTTGGTGAAGGAGACAGTGGTGATGGGCCATCGCGTCGTTTCGAGAGCAGCCCAAAAGTCGCAAACTTTCGTTTGGAAGTCCAAGGGACGTCCCAATTTTACTATAAATCTTCACCCCCCCTAAGACCAAGTCTCACTTTTCACTTTTACTCTCTCTCCTCAGTTTTTACTTTGCTTCGAAGTTTTTAGCTCTCTGGTGGCGTTGCTAGCTGTCGCGGTAGCGTTCCTAGTTCCGGCGAACTTTTCGATCGCACCTGTCACTTCAAGGTCAGTCTCTTTCCCTTCTCTTTTTAGGAAAAAATGGTTAAGATTTCGGCAGAGACCCCCGCCTCGGAGCAAGCCGTTGGCCGAGGGGATAAAGGGAAGGGAGTAGTGGAGCCGAGCGAGCAAGATGTCGTTCGTCCGGATAAAGAGGGTGAAGTGGCCGAGGTGCCCGAGGAAGTCGTGGCCGAGTCCCGAAAGGGCAAAGGCATGGTCACGATAGTGGAGACACCGAAGAGAGCGGGGGCGTTTGGTCGGCAGCCCATCGCCGTGTCGAGCGTGGGAGGCATCCGGGATTACGCCGAGGATACCTTGGAGAGGGTCACTCAAGGTACGGCTAAGCTGGTGGAGGAGAACGAGCCTAGGGAGCTGTCCGAGGTTGACCATAGGATCTCGACTCTTACCGAGACCGATCTTCGTCTGATCCGAGAGGGTTTTCGGATCCCGCTTGAGTATGTACTGCTCCTTCCTGGGCCGGGGTTCCGAGCCAACACAAAGTCCTCGTCGGACGTATGTGTCTTTCCGGTCGACTCCCTTATTGCCGGACTCCGCTTTCCCCTCCCCCCGTTCGTGGTCGAAGTCTTGGTCTGGTACGGTTTGAGTCCCGCCCAACTGATGCCGAACACATGGAGGCATGTCGTGGCGTTCGTCCTTCGATGCCAAGAGGTCGGTGCCAAGCCGACTATGTTCCTCTTTCGGAGTCTCTTCCGACCTTGCCAGCCGAGGCGGGACGAGCAGAGGTTTTTCCTTTCTCCTCGGACGGGAGTTAAGTTGATCGAGAACCCGGACTCGATCAAACATTGGAAGGACAAATACTTCCTCGTCCGAACTCTGACGCCATGGATGATACCGACGGTTTGGGCGAAGGACGGTCTGCCCAAGCGGACCAAGAGGGAGGTGTCGTTGAGTGATGAGGACAAGGAGGTCCAGAAGAAGCTCCTCGCCCTGCCGACGCTAAGCTGGAAAGATATCACGGAGGAGCATCTGTTCCGTGGGGGTCTCAGCCCGATCGACCCTCGTATGCTTCTGGTATTTATACTCTTTGTTTAAAGTTCATGAAAATTTTTCTAAGTTTTTTCGTTCGGCTTTTGCAGAGACGATGAAGCTTGACTATAAGGCTCTGGTGGCGAAGGGCAGGGCAGAGCAGGAGAAGAAGAAGAGGTCGTCGGCAGCGCCTCAGGACAGCCGAGCTTCGAAGAAGCCCTCGGTTGTGAAGGCTGCCGACCAACCGAAGGTCGCGGTCCTCAAGGAGGGGGAGATCGAGGTCCTTGTCTCTCCGACGAAGGTCGTGGTCCCCGAGCAGGGGGGGTCGTGTCCTCCGATCCCCTCGCCTCGGATGCCCCTGCACAGACCCCGGAGGCGGGTGCTCCCGGTTCGTCGAGCAGCGTGTTCGGGGTGAAGGATGCGCTACACCTCCCAGTTCCGCCCCTTACCGCCGATGCGGAGAAGATCTTGACGAGCGTCATAAGCAGATCTTCATCCCCGACTGGCAGGTGATGAACGTCGATGGGTTCTTGGGCGACGGGAACATCTGCATGGAGGCGGTGAGGCACCTGCCGACCCCGAAGGATCGAGCGACCCTGAAGGCCGGGATGGCAGGGGACGCCGTGATGCAGATTGCCCGGAATACTATGTCGGTAAGTGAGCCGAGCCCTCCTTCATCCAATTTTCTTCCTTAGAATTTTTCTAAGTTCTTGGACTCGGATTTTAACGTGTTGTTCTCTTTCAGACCCTCTGCCACTTCAATTTCTTGGTCGAGGAGTTGGCGAACAAGGATCAGGAGAAGGAGAAGGAGAGGGCGGAGCGCGTCAAGGTCGCGAAGCAGCTCGATTCCGAACTGCTTCTCTCGACGAAGAGGGCTGCCGAAGTGGAGGGGTTGGAGAAGCAGCTGGCCGACGCCGTTCAGCTATCAAAGGACACGGCGGCCAAGCTTGAGGCCTCGGAGAAGGAGGTGGCCGAGCTGAAGGATACGGCGGCCAAGCTCGAGGCGTTGGTGAAGGAGGCCGTCGAGCTGAGGGAGGAGCTGGCCAAGGCTCGGTCGGAAGCGGAGGACGCTCGGAAGAGGGCCGAGAAGATCAAGGCCAAACACCTCAGGAAGGTGAAGAGGGTGAAGAAGGCCGTGCAGGAGGAGGCCGTGCTGCACATGCTCCAGAACATGGTGGATGCCTACGGCCGAGCCCTGCAACATGTGGTCGCCAAGAACCCGGGCTTCGACACGTCCTCCTACAACTTTTACGACCTCGTGGAAGGGGAGGAGGGCGTTCCCGAAGGGTTGCTCGACCCCGAGGGGGAGGTGGAACCTGTCGAGGACCCGTGGAAGGCCGAGGCCGAGGAGGAAGAGGAGGACGACTCCGAGGAGGAGAGCAGGAGCGAAGGCGGAGGCGGGGGCGATGGCGAGGACAAGGCCGAGGGGTCGACGGACCCGAACGACAAAAAGGTCGACCCCTGACTCGGTTGTCTTTTTTCTTTTTTGTTTTTATTTTTGTAAGCCTAACTGCGGACTGGCCACCGCTGTTGTAGAACTCTTTGAATCTTGAATGAAAAAATGTTTTGTTTGGCCAAAATTTGTCCAAGTGTTGAGTCTCGGATTTAGTGTGGTTTGGCGTAAATTTCTTCAAGTGTTGGGCCTCGGATTTATCTCTGCTTTTCAGGTGAGATTCGGTCCGATCACGGAGGTTGTATACCTTCGGAAGGAGCTGGCGAGAACGAAGGACGAGCTCTTTCAGAGCCGGTATAATCGATTTCTCCTGCTCGGCAGGCTGGAGGATACGAAGGCAGCTCTGCGGAGGTATTGTCGCGAGCTGTGGCAACTACGGAAGTGCCCCCCGGCTCCCTGTCCCGAAGGCGAAGTCGAGAGTCTCCGTAGAGAGCTTACTGCCGCCGAGCAGAAGAACGACGATCTCTTGGCTGAGGTCCAATACTTGGAGTTGGCGGAGAAAGAACGTTCGGCGGCGGGAGAGAAGCTGACTTCCGAACTGGAGAAAGCGTCAACCGAGCGTAAGAGGCTATCGGCCAAAGTCGACAGGCTCAGAAGGATCACAATAGATAGGGGGATTGAGGTCACCCATTACCGACGGCTCGCGACTGATAGCACCAATGCTTCGGGCTCGTTGAGGGCCCCTCGACCGAAGAAATTGGCGAAGGACGACGTCCTGAGGGATAGAATTATCGAATTGGAGGAGGAGATCGCGTCGCTCAAGCCCGTGCTGGAGAGGGCTAATGTCTGCAGCACGTCGTGCACTCGCGAGGAGAGTGAGAGAGGGATTACGTTTTACGAACTTGCGACGCGCTCGCCTATGACCAGGCGGAGTCCGGCTGATGCTCAAAGTAGCGCGGCTGTCTCGTCGAGCGGTGCCTCGGTCGGCGTCGCTGTTAAGACCAGCAGTGAAGGGGGATCCCGCTTCGTTGGTTTAGGGTCGAGCTCGGAGGGCAGGCCTCGTCGTCCTCGCGTTTCCCTAAACCGAAGCATTCCCCTTCTGAAGAGGCCCTGATCATGCCGTTTTCCATTTTTGTTTGTTGTTGTAAAAACCTAATTATGGGGTCGGTTTGGCTGTCTGTAACACTATTATGTCTGAATGCGAATCTTTTTGGAAAATTTTCAAGTGTTAGATATCGGCAGTGTATTGAAGTTGTGTTATTCGTTTTCCCTTTCTTTCAGCTCGTGGTGACGATCCATGGCTCGGACTCCGAACGTTCGAATGATGACTCCGAATCCGAGGCCACCTCTGGGACGGTGGTTCTGAGCCCTAGGAGCGCCGATCTGAAGTTACGCCGGGCTGAGAGTGAGTGGGACCACCTTTCGTCCGTCCTCAGTCTCCGGGAAGCTGAGATCCAACGCTTGGAGAATAGGATCGTCGAGCTGAGCCCCGCAGGAGAGGATGAAGACTCACAAACCGCATTCAGCAATGCTCTTCGGGTCAAATGCATCCGGCACAACCAGTCGAAGATTATTGTCGAGCGGGATGACTTGCTTTCGGAGATTCGGCACTTGCAGGCTGTGATGGCGAAGCTCCGGGGGGGTGCAGAGGAGCTACCCGCCGAGGAGGACGAACAGTCTAGTGAGGATGTGTCTATATGAGAGACAAGTGTAGTGGGTCGGGCGTTGTGTGTTTTGTTTGCCAACACTTTGTAATGGAATGTTTTGTATTGTGCGCCGACCATTAATAAAATTCCCTTTCATTGCTTTGCGTATTTGTCTTTGCTTATAACTGTGTCGGGCGTGCCGTGATCTTTGAACCGAGCGTGTTTGTTTAACCGAACGGGTCCCCATGGGTACGGTATTTTGTCGTTTAGCGGCTCTGACGCGGTACGGTACGAATTCCTAGGCGGCTCTGCGCCCAAGAAAGTGCTATTTTGTCATTTAGAGCAGGTGGCATGGTCTGAGCCGTTGAACGTAGGCGCGAATCTCGAGGCGGCTCAGTCCCCAAGAAAATGTTATCTTGTCGTTTAGCGCAGGTGGCGAGATCTGAGCCGTCTGATCGAGATTTTGCACGAAAGTTGAAGGGAAAGTGTGTTTTCCCCGTTTACACGCTCGGGAAAGCACTTGCACGGGAGCCGACCTAAGGTATGGGTCTTCAGGCTTCGGCCAACTGTTAGGAGAGTTCGGATTATGTGTTCCGGACCTTGGGTATAGTTCAATGGCTGTGGGAGCAATTCCGAACGGCGGTCTACCCCTGGTTCGTCCGGAGACGAGCCGAGAAGGTAAAGTCGAGCCGAGTGTTAGACTCCGAACCATCGGTATAGTTCAACGGCTGTGGGAGCAATTCCGAACGGTGATCTACCCCTGGTTCGTGCGGAGACGAGCCAAGAAGGTAAAGTCGAGCCGAGTGTTGGACTCCGAACCATCGGTATAGTTCAACGGCTGTGGGAGCAATTCCGAACGGCGATCTACCCCTGGTTCGTCCGGAGACGAGCCGAGAAGGTAAAGTCGAGCCGAGTGTTGGACTCCGAACCATCGGTATAGTTCAACGGCTGTGGGAGCAATTCCGAATGGCGATCTACCCCTGGTTCGTGCGGAGACAAGCCAAGAAGGTAAAGTCGAGCCGAGTGTTGGACTCCGAACCATCGGTATAGTTCAACGGCTGTGGGAGCAGTTCGACACGGCAGTCTACCTCTGTTCCGTCCGGAGACGAACCGAGGGAATGAGGCCGAGCCGAGCATGGACTCCGAACCATTGGTTGAAACCACAATAAAAAAGGCAGGTGATAAGAGGGGAGAAAAACATGCGGATTCACAAACATAATAGAGCTTTCTTTATTGATTTTTGACGGTGAACCGTTTTACATAGTACAATTTATGAGTTATGAGAAAATGGGTTACAAGTCGGAAGACCGGAATGGCTCGATACTCCTTGTTACTTAGAGTGGCGTCGGAGCGCTCTCTTGGTATTTTAGGAGGTGGTCGGCATTCCAGGTCCTTGGAAGCTCTCTGCCCTCTAGGTCTTCGAGGCGATATGTTCCGGGCCGAACTACCCTTGTGATCCTGTACGGACCTTCCCAGTTCGGAGCGAGTTTGCTCTTCTGACCGGGGAGGGATATAGCTAGCTTTCTCAAGACCAAATCTCCTTGCTCAAGGTTGGTAGGTCGGACCTTCCTGTTGTACGCCAATTCAATTCTTCTTCGGTAGATCTGCTGCCGAATCGATGCCCTTTCCCTCAGTTCGTCTATCAAGTCCAATTCTGCTCTGAGGTCTCTGGCATTCTGTGCTTCGTCAAAGGCTGTGAGCCGAGGGGATGGTATCCCGACCTCGAGAGGTATCACGGCCTCGGACCCATAGGTGAGGTTGAAGGGGGACTCGCCTGTGGGGGTCCGTTTGCTCGTGCGGTAGTTCCATAGGACGTTGGGGAGTTGGTCGACCCATAAGCCCTTAGAACTCTTGTCGAGCCTTTTCTTGATGCCTGCGAGGATCTGCCGATTGGCATTTTCTACCTGTCCGTTCGACTGAGGATGGGAGACGGACGAGAAGCGCTGCTGAATGGCTAGGTCGTCGCATAGAGCTCGGAATGCTGTGCCTGTGAACTGAGTCCCGTTGTCCGTTACGAGGACCTGGGGGACTCCGAACCTGCATATGATGCTCTTCCAGAAGAACTGTACCACTTTGTTCTCGGTTATAGTGGTGAGGGGCTCGGCCTCGACCCACTTTGAGAAGTAGTCGATGGCTACGACCAAGAATCTGAGCTGACCTGGCGCTGGGGGGAAGGGCCCTAGTAAGTCCATGCCCCACATTGCGAAGGGGATGGGACTCGATAGGGAGGCGAGGTTGGCCTGAGGGAGGCGCCGGATGTTAGAGTGTCTCTGACAGGAACTGCATTGCCGAACGTGTCGCTCGGCGTCCCGAAGAAGGGTCGGCCAGAAATAGCCATAATTCAAAGCTTTTCGGGCCAAGGACCTAAATCCTGAGTGCGCCCCTCCGATGCCTTCGTGGAGCTCTCGCAGGGCATATTCGGCTTGATCCGGAGAGAGGCACCTTAAGTACGGTCGGCCGTCTATCTGAGAGAAAGAGCGTTTGTACAGGATACCCTCGATTAGGACAAAGCGCTCGGCCCGAGTCCTGACTCGGCGAGCCTCTTTAGGATCCGAAGGCAGAACTCCATCCCTTAAGAATTCTATCAATGGCTTCATCCAATCATTTTGTAGCATGACTGGCAAAGACTCCGCCGAGGCGGGCGACTCATCTTCGATACTCGGCTTAGAGAGGACTTCGATCAGCACGGTCTGTTCGAGACCTTGAAGTGAGGACGAAGCCAATTTGGAAAGGGCATCAGCCTGTGAGTTTTCTTCCCGAGGGACTCGTTCGATGGTGGCCTCTTCGAACCGGCTCAGGAGGTCCCGGACCTTGGCGAGGTACCTCGCCATTCGCTCGTCTCGGGCCTCATATTCGCCCGAGACCTGGTTCACGACTAGTTGGGAGTCACTGTGAATCCGGAGGCGCTGGGCTCCAGCACTTCGGGCGAGTCCGAGCCCGGCGATGAGTGCTTCGTACTCAGCCTCGTTGTTCGAGGCTTTGAAGTTCATGCGGATGGCGTACTGGAGGACGAAGTTGTCAGGGCCGTTCAGTATGATTCCGGCGCCGCTTCCTTCATTACAAGAGGATCCGTCTACAAAAACTGTCCAAATGGGGGGCCCATTCGGGACGTGGCCGACCTCGGGGATAGTGGACTCTACGATGAAGTCAGCGAGAGCCTGCGCCTTAATTGTCGTCCGAGGCTGATAAGAGATGTCATGCTGACCTAGCTCTATGGACCACTTCATCAGCCGGCCCGAGGTCTCAGGCTTGTGGAGGATCTGCTTGAGGGGTTGGTCGGTGAGGACAACGACCGAGTGGGATTGAAAGTACGGCCGAAGCTTTCTCGCAGCCATGATCAGAGCGTAGGCTATCTTTTCTATCCTCGGATAGCGGAGCTCGGCGTCCCGGAGCACCTTGCTTACGTAGTAGATAGGCCTCTGGGCCCGGTCCTCCTCTCTCACCAAGACAGCGCTCAATGTCTGCTCGGAAGCAGCCAAATAGACGAAGAGGGTCTCGCCAGGGACCGGTTTGCTGAGCAGAGGGGGGTTCACCAGGTATGCCTTCAACTGGTCGAATGATTCCTGTTGCGCCTGGCCCCATTCAAAACCTTTGGCCCCCCGGAGTGCTTTGAAGAAGGGAAGGCACTTCTCCCCCGACTTCGAGAGGAAGCGGCCGATAGCAGCGAGCCGGCCAGTGAGCTTTTGCACCTCCTTGACGTTCCGAGGCGGAGCCATGTCTAATATGGCCTTAATCTTCTCGGGATTAGCTTCGATTCCTCGCTGGCTTACCATGAAGCCGAGGAATTTTCCCGAAGAGACCCCGAACGCACATTTGTTCGGGTTCAGCCGCATGTTGTGCTTCCTCAACACGCCGAAGGCCTCCTGGAGGTCAGCCACATGATCGGTGCCGCGGATGCTCTTGACGAGCATGTCGTCAACGTACACCTCCATGTTTCGGCCGATCTGGTTCTGGAAGACCTTGTTGACGAGGTGCTGGTAGGTGGCGCCCGCGTTCTTCAGGCCGAACGGCATTACCCGGTAGCAGTAGAGGCCTTGGTCGGTGACGAAGGAAGTCTTCGGAATGTCCGGAGGGAACATTCGGATTTGATTGTACCCCGAGAAGGCATCCATGAAGCTGAGGAGCTCATGGCCCGAGGTGGCGTCGATGAGGGTGTCGATGTTCGGGAGCGGGAAGGGATCCTTCGGACACGCCTTGTTCAGGTCGGTGAAATCAATGCATATCCTCCACGAGCCATTGGACTTCTTGACCATTACAACGTTCGACAGCCACTCGGGGTAATTTACCTCCTGTATGAACTTGGCCTTTAGAAGTTTATCAACCTCCTCCTTGATGGCCTGCTGTCGCTCGGGAGCGAACTTTCGCCTCTTCTGCTGAACCGGTTTGCACCCCGGTTCGACGCTTAAGCGATGGACGAGGAGCTCCTCGGAAATGCCGGGCATGTCCGCGGCTGACCATGCAAACAGGTCACGGTTGTCCCGGATGCATTTAATCAGGTCCGAACACAGTGCGGTCGGCAAGGATTTGCTGATGAGGAATTTCCGGTTCGGATCCTCGTCCGAGAAGAGCACTTCTTCTAATTCGTCCGCCGGTTCGGACGTCTGGCGGGTCTTTGGCTCGGGGATCTCCAGTGTCTCGAGCGAGAGCACTGGTCCCCCGGTGGAAGTCATGTAGCACTTCCGGGCTGTTTCCTGGCTTCCCCTGACTTCCCCTACTCCCGACCGAGTGGGGAACTTCATTTTCAAATGGTATGCCGAGGGGACAGCCTCCAGGGCGGCCTAGGATGACATTATATGCTGCTGGGACGTCGACGACCATGAAGTCCATCGGCTCGGTCCGGGTAGTAGGGGTGCTTCCCGCAGTAACGTCCAGGGTTATCACCCCTTCGACGGTTACCGGGACCCCCGTGAACCCGTGGAGAGTATAACCGGCCGGCTTGAGACGGTCTCGGGACAGCTACAGGCCTCGGAAGGCCGAGAGGAAAAGGATATTGACCGAACTCCCATTGTCCACCAAAATCCTCTGCACCTTGAAGTTGGCCATGCGAAGGTCGATGACGAGGGCATCGCAGTGGGGGGTTCGGACTCCTTCGAGGTCGGCATCGGAGAAAGACACAGGGACGCCGAGACCTTTCGGGGGAGGGGCACTATGGACCGAGTTGACCTCTCGGACGAAGGCCTTCCGGGAGGAATTAGAAGAGCCCCCCATGGGGCCTCCGTGGATCAGGTGCAGAACCCGTTCCTCCTCGAACTCGGGTGTCCCTTCGCACCGCTCGGAGCGCTTGTTAGCCCCCCGAGGCGGAGGGGAGTGGCGATCTGTCCGATCGTTAGCCTTCACGAACTTGGCCAACTGCCCCCTTCGAATGAGGGCTTCGATCTCATCTCTCAAAGCCCGGCAGTCATTCGTATCGTGCCCGTGGTCTCGGTGGTACCGACACCACTTATCTTTGTCCCTCCTCTTCGCCGGGGTGTGCATCCTCGGAGCTGGAGGGATGACCCCCTCCTTCTCCACCTCCATGAGGATAGTAGAGACATTAGTGGTGAGGGGAGTGAACTTCTCGAACCTGGGGGGAGGGCGGCGCTGACCGCCCATGTCCTTCTGAGCTTTCTTGGACCCTTCTTCCCCTGTCGCCTTCCTTTTCGACCCTGTGGAGGACCCCCCAAAGCTGGGAAGGGCTTCGGCCTCTTCTGCTCGGATGTACTTCTCGCACCTCAGGAGGAGGTCGGCGAAGTCATGCGGGGGCTTCTTGGCCATGGATGATCGGAGGTTGGCGTTAAGGACGTTCGACTGGAACACCACGGTGGCCACGGATTGGTCTAAGGAGGCAATAGACCTGACTTCTGCAGTAAACCTTTTCACATAGTCCCGCAACTTTTCTTCCTTCTCCTGCCGCAGGTTCAGTAGGGAAAGACTTGTCTTCTCGGCTCGCCGGCTACTCACGAAGTGAGTAATGAACAGCGTCTCGAACTGCTCGAATGAGAAGATGGATGAGGGAGCGAGCCTGGAATACCATTCCCGAGCCGACCCCCTGAGGGTGGCAGGGAAGGTCCTGCAGAGCACCGCGTCGGAAGCTTGATGGATCAGCATCAGGGTCTTGAAGCTTTCGACGTGGTCAACCGGGTCGGATTCCCCTGAGTATGTTTCAAACTGCGGCGGTTTGAAACTCCTCGGTATGTGGGCCTCCATGATCGACCGTGAGAAGGGGGGTCAGCTGGGACGGAAGGTTCCTGCTCGGGACTCTTCCTCCCTGTCCATGCGGCCGATACGCCTTTCCACCTCATGGAGACGGCGGATGAGGGCGTATGACCCCCCGGACTCCTCTTCATAGGAAGGGGAGCGTGGACTACGGCGCCGGTAGTCCTGGGACCGGCGAGGGCTTTGTTCCCGCTGCTGGCGGCTGGGAGCCGGGGAAGGGCTCCGAGTTCGGCGCCGAGGACTGGGATTCCTGGGGGGCGTCGGAGCCCTTTGTGCATTCTGGATGTTCTGCCGAAGATTGAGAGCCTGCAGAACAGTCTCCTGAAACTGGAGGAATTCGGCTCGACTGATAGGCACGTCTCGGTCCCTCGGACGGCGTCGATCCCCGGGGAGCGGGACCTCCTCCTTCGGTGCTCGGGGGACGCTGCTCGGCCTCTGCGGTCCGGGGACCTTCTGGTGTCTCGGCGACGTGGGGACCGCTCACCCTGACGCTGGCGGGAGGCTCCCTCTCGGGCCCGCCTCTCGTCAAGATGGGTGCGGAGGTCGTCGTCCTTCTGGCGGTTCAGGAGTGTGATACGGAGGTCGGGATGATGAGAGGCCATCGAGTCCGAGGACCCATTATGGACCGAGACATGGCCCGGATTGAGGGGCTGCTTCTCCTTCCGACCGTTATGACCGGACGGACCATTGTTGGGCTGCTGCTTGGGAGGAGGAGGTGGGACCTGCTGGGCCGTCGGAGGTAGGTCGGACTGAGGAATGGGGTTGACTGGGGCTTCATTCGCCGGGTCGGCGAGGTTGCCCGCACGGTTCGACCCTCTGGATCTGACCTTCTTCGGCGGCATGACTGTCGAGGACGACGGAGAATGGGCTGAGGCTGTTCGTGTGGTATTCCCACAGACGGCGCCAATCTGTTACCGCTGATTTCGGTGTGGGGGTAAACAGATAGAATTTGTAAGTCCGAGAAAAACCTGAACAGTTGACTCAGCCTTCTTGCGCCCGCCGCAACCTGCAAGGAAGTGCGAGACACCGGGGTTGATTCCGGCGACGCACCCTCCGACGCTCTTGTCAGTAATCAGAAAAAGATTAAGAAAGAGCTTAAGTGGTGAAGAAGTGATTAACCTGGTCTTGGTGGTAGGGGGGTCGTATTTATAGTCGCCTTTGGAACGGTTAGGATCCTGATTTCCTGCCTAACAGCCAGGAGGAAAATCCTCCTATTCTGTTTTGGGAAATCAGGCCCTGATTCCCTGGTGAGAACCAATCAGGGTTATTGATTTGATTTAGTCAAATCAGTGGCCTTGATTCCCCTCATGGTGAACTGGGCTTATATCGGGTCGGGACCCGTGCCCAGTTGAAGTGGATCTATTCGCGGGTGGTTGGTTCTGTGAAAAGGAGGCCCAATACCCGTTTTGGATCCATCTGTATGTGAAATTGCCTTTTTACCCCCATGCTTCAAGATTCGTGCTCGATCTGGACGGTCTCGATTTAACCCCATTTTTAGCCATATCATACCCAATTATTAATTTCATCAACTATTGCATCACACGTCATAATCATCTATATATAGTTTACAAATATACACCACACATGCTGGTTTCCAAAAAAAGGGGCCAAAATCACTTATTTCCTCTAATTAAATCTTATAATGTCTAATTATAGCATACTAGCTCGTACACCATGCTCCATGTAATTATAATTACGTATAAGGGCCTATATGCCCCCAACACATACACAAAATATGCACTGGATAAAAGTATGCATAAACAATCTAATACAATTAGTTTTTATACTTCAACACATCACAATAACCCATACTATAGATTTTATATATTTAAAATAGTCACTTTCACCACATATCTCAAAAACCCATTTTGGATCCTTAAAAATCCGTATTTTCAATAAAAATCCACTTTTGGCATAACTCCCACAAAACATATCAAAAGGCCACGAAATTCGGCCACAATATAAAATATTTATAAACACAACATACTCACCTGACGGATCGAGCAAACGATGTCCCACGTCCGCCCTGTAGCCAGTCGAAGTTTGACTTTTTCCACCTAAATAGGAAATTATAGGATCGATTAGCATAAAACTCAAAACTTGACCTACAGATCTCCAAATTCAAATCCGTCTTCACCCACATGTCACAAATAACATACGTAGGCGAGCTACATCGACGGATTCCAAATTCGAACCCCAATACAAGAACTTACCTATTGATCGGAGGCTTTCTAATAGGAAAATTTTCTATTTCCTAATTTCTTCAATCCCTTTGTCCTAATATCTCAAAGTAGGGTTAACAACAATAATAAGACTCATCTACGCCTCCGAATTCATCAAATTCTCACCTCTATATCGCTCGGACATTTCACCGAATACCCGGCGTGCACTTTTCACCTATAATTCATTTCACTCAATTTAATTGAGCTGGAAGCCCATAAAAATCATCCTAAATTCATATTAATCCTTCCATAATACTCTACACCCTCATATGCATTTTCTACAATTATTTGGATCGAGTTTTCTACCCGATTTCATAAACCCTATAGTTCGAGTTTATGCCAAAATAACTACTCCCCATTTTATTCTAATGGCTCAATACAATTTTTACCACCATACAAGAGATAATTCTTATATATATATATATATATATATATATATATATATATATATATATATATATATATATATATATATATATATATATTACAAACCCAAAACCCTAATTTACTAACAACTTGTAATTTCTCTAACAATCCACTAATTCCTCAAATCTACCACTTCCAACATCTCTAAATCTCTCTACCATAATAATCCTACTCAATAAAACTAACCACACTTAATTTTATACGAATAAATAAAATAGGATATACCTTTTCGAAATCCTTTCGAAAATCCGACACTTCCACGATGTAGAGAACCCTTCAAATAGCCTGCCCCTTAAATTAATTTGAATTTGACAGAGAATCCAAGTGGATTTGAGCGGGAGTGAGCGAGGCCGATGGGTTCGGCCGGGTGCTGCGATCGGGAAAGAAAAAGAAAAGAAGGGAGGTGGAAGGAGAAGATAAGGGGGGTTTTATAAAAATATTAATAATATTAATAATTAAATAAAGGCTATTAGCAAATAAACCCCCAATACCCTAAAATATTTCAAATAAACACCAACTTTATACTTTAATAATACTAATAATACAAAATACATTAAATTATCTCATAACAATCCTCCAAAATTATAAAATAAAGTAAATAATATTTCTTCACATAAAATCCCAACTCATGGCTTCAACATATCATCTACACCAATTCAATTAAAATATCCATACCAGTATCAATAAGATATCACTTAAAATAATTCTCACCCCTACAAAATATAAAAACGAATATTTTCGGTATTTTAAAATCCGAGGTGTTAAAAGGGGTTTAATAATGAAATGAGAGGAGTGAGGGGTGCAAGGGGGTTGGTCAGCCTAGGGGGGTTTAGGGGTGAGGTGGAGTCCATGTGGCAAAGAGGTTTTCTCAAAACCAAGTCCCCTTGCCCATGGTTTTGAGAGAAGATATTTTGCATGGCTTGATCTTAACCATAGATCAAGATGGATGAGGGATGAGAGGTTGTATTTGTGTGCATGGCAAAATATTTCCAATGTGGCTTTACACAAATAAATATTTGCATATGTATCGTACATACATACTAGTGTATGTACTAGTACCAATTCTCTCATCCATGTGCACAATCATGAAAATAGCCATTCATATCCATTTATAAATCAATTATTATTTGAAAAAATACATAATCGCGTGTAATTCTCACTTGTACATAGATTATAATGCAAAATAGTTATATGCTGTTTTGCGGGGTGTTACACTCAGTCTTGCCCAGGCTCGGCCCTCCGAGCTTGGCGCTCGGCATTCATTCCAAGCCACCCATTGGCTTTCTCTAAGTGTTGCCCAGACTCGGCCCACCGGGCTCGGTGCTCGGCATGACTCCTAGCCACCTGCTGGCTTTCTCACTGTCTTGCCCAGGCTCGGCCCTCGTTGCACGACACTCCGTACTCGGCACTGACTCCTAGCTACCTGCTGGCTTTCTCACAGTCTTGCCCAGGCTCGGCGCTCGGGGCTCGGCACTCTGGGCTCGGCGCTCGGCATTGACTCCAAGCCACCCATTGGCTTTCACAAAATCTTGCCCAGGCTCGACTCTCTGGGTTCGGCCCTCAGTGCTCAGACTAACTCCTAGCCACCTGATGGCTTTTTCACAGACTTGCCCAGACTCGGCCATTCAGACTCGGTGCTCGGCACTGACTCCAAGCCACCTACTGGCTTTCACACAGTCTTGCCCAGGCTCGGCCCTCGGTGCTCGGCACTCCGGGCTCAGTGCTCGGAATTGACTCCAAGACACCCACTGGATTTCACAGTCTTGCCCCGGCTCGGCCCTTCGGACTCGGCGCTCAGGGCTCGGCCCTCGGCACTGACTCCATGCCACCCACTGGCTTTCACACAGTCTTGCCCAGGCTTGACGCTCGAGGCTCGGCGCTCGGCATTGACTCCAAGCCACCCACTGGCTTTCACAAAGTCTTGCCCAGGCTTGGACCTCCGGGCTTGGCACTCGGTGCTCAGCGCTTGGCATTAACTCCAAGCCACCCACTGGCTTTCTCTTAGTCTAGCCCAGACTCGGCCGTCTGGGCACGGCCATTCGGGCTCGGCACTCGGGGCTCTGTGCTCGGCATTGACTCTAAGCCACCCATTGGCTTTCTCTCAGTGTTGCCCAGGCTCGACCCACGGGGCTGGACGCTCGGCATTGACTCCTAGCCACCTACTGGCTTTCTCACAGTCTTGCCCAGGCTTGGACCTATAGGCTCAGCCCTCGGTGCTCGGCACTACGAGCTCGGCACTGACTCCTAGCCACCTGCTGGCTTTCTCACAGTCTTGCCCAGGCTCGGCCCTCTTAGCTTGGTGCTCGGGGCTCGGCGCTCGGCGCTCGACACTGACTTCAAGCCACCCACTAGCTTTTTCCTCAGTCCTGCTAGGGTCAGCAGCCACGGTTCGGCCGTTCGAGCTCAGCCCTCAGCACGGACTATATTGTGATCGGCTCGGTACTGACTCCAGTCACTCCTCAGGGACTCAACAACTTATCTTCACCAAATACTCCCTTCCGCTCTTCCCACAGAGACAAACTACTCCTCCACGACTGGTTTACATAGCCCTCCAGGAGTGGGGGCTTATGATGTAGTATAAATGACGTGGCCCAATTTGGGCCATCAGATCTCCTCAGATTTTGCTCTTCCCAGATTATCAAGTCAACAAGTCCAACGAGCTTCTGCCAACCCAGGCCCACAGGCAAACGGGTCCGATCTGGCCCATTAAGGTCTCAGACCCGTTTACCCCTGCCTATAATTATCAGAACCCTTCCTCCTTGCCCAAGGTAATAAACTTTTTCCCACCTGAACCCTAGCTACTCTTGCTTTCTCAGTGACTGACTAGATCGTCGGAGGGCCTATCGTCGGGACTTCTCCCGATGTTTCTAGGTAGTGTGCAGGTACAAGAGTCCGAGCCGAACCTCAAAGATCCGAGTCAAGCTACTTCATCTGAGCCGAGCAGCCGGTCTCTACCTTTCTACTACTACCCCCGATCCGACCCTACAGCCTAGGATCGCACCAGTGCCAGTACTACATCTTCCGCTACACAAATTACAATAACTCACACCTGTTGCCCCCACACCCCAAAAACAAACAGCATCAACTCACTAGTTCATTTTAAACAACAGCAACAGCAAGCAAATGTAACAATAATAACAACGTACAACAACAACGACGATGATGATAATAATAATAATAATAATTATTATTATTATTATTATTATTATTATTATTATTATTATTAACAATGATAATACAACAGTGGGAGCATTATTATTATTAAATTTATCGCAGGGTGGTAGGAAAAGCGCGACATAAGAGGGGACCCGAAGCGCTGTGAATCATCATGAGGGTTTTAAACCCTTTCATGCGATCAGCGGGATCGCCATCTCCATTCTACGTCTCGAATTAAAGAGGCCTGAAATTTCTAGGGATCTCGGCTTCCAAGATTTGAGTAGAGAATGGGGGTCAGGTCAGCCTGTAACCATGGCCTGACATCGGACCACCCTCACCGAGATAGGCGAGGCGGTTCTTCATCTCCTGGAGGCGTCGAAGGACAGCGTCTTCCCGTTCTATGGGGCGGGTCGATCTGTGAGATTCGCCACCTTTAGCTTCTGACTAGGGGTAGGAGTTGTCGCGCACCTCGGTTCCAAGGCTGCCTCGGATTGCCTGGAGGACCTCATTCCGAAAGTTTTGGAACTCGACCCTTGTGACTGGGGCTTGCTCCACCGGGTCACGCGGGGGTGGATGTAACCCCTGTTTTTTATTTTGTGTATTTTTTATCGTATTTTTCATTTTGGTGTATTTTTTTCTCTTGTATTTTTCTGAACCGTATATTGGATTTGTTTTCAATATATATTCGTTTTATTTCATTTTGAGCTCCTTGTGTTTGATTGATTGTCTCTTTTATTCATTTTTCGTTATTTTGATCTTTCCCTCATTTTTGGTCTCAATATCCTTATTTTTATTTCTTCTTGGTGTTGTAGTGGTGTTTTGATTGTCTTTTTCCCACTCCTATTAGTTTGATCCCTAAAAAGATTTTTAAAGCCAAAGAATTCTCTACCCTATTTGCATTTCTATTTGTATTTGACTTAAAATCCAAAACTTATTTGTATACCTATTGCTAATTCCTAATACCCATTACCCATTAGCCCACATCTAACCCCTATATATATTTCCATACCTTCCTAAACCCTAACCCTAACCCTAATTCTCCCTCTCCTAAACTACCGGCCTCCATATCTCTCTCTCTCTCTCTCTCTCTCTCCCTTTCTCTCTCTCCGGCTGCACAACCCCACCGACCAGCACTTCATCCACCACCAGGCTGGCCTCCCACCAGGCCGACCAGCACCCTAGCTCCGGCACCTCCCCACTCTGACCACCATCCACAAACTCGAGCCTCCCATGCTTTGCCGACCCCTACTCACCACACCACCATCAACAACATCAAAGCTTGCACCATCCTATCCCCCTACTTCTTTTCGAGGTGTTCTCAAAGTGGTCGCTTGTCACTTTGATCGTCTCTTGCGTTGGAGGTTTGGTTCGTGTGGAGATTTTTGCTCTATTGCTTGGATTCGTTGATTGTAACGGATTTCGTTCGTGGGTTTTGCTTCTAGTAGTGATTGCATCGTTCTTCATCCCCAAATTAAGGCAAGTAACTTGTACTCCAATTTATTTGTTTGATACAAGTCCCAAAGTTCACCTATAGTGTAGATGGATCTAGAGACAACTTTTGTTTTTGATTTGATTGATGGGTTTTGTCTCTATTATGAAAATATGACCATAGATGACTCACGACAAAATTTGGATATGAAATAATCTAAGATTCGTCCGTTCTTGATTTTTAATCGTGTATGTGAAAATTTGTGTGAAATTGTGTTTTGATAGAGACCCATATGATCTATTTGGTGTGGACATGTTAGATATCCTACATCATGATGTTTAGACGCTTGGTAGACTCGATTTCATGTTTGGATGTGTTTGGATCAATATTCTTGAAGCTATGTTGTTTTTGTTTTGAATGGTGAAATCTGTATTTTCTTGATGTTCTATTTTGTTTGCTGTTTTCGACTTTACTACAGTCAGTATCTTAATTTCGGTATAAAATATGAGTTTTAGATAATTTCATCTATTTTCAAACCCCTCTGATATTGCTTGATTTTTATTTCGTATGACTGAGTTATGGCTGTTTTAGTATCGAGGTGTTGACCTTTTCCAGATTTTGTTTTTCAGTAATTTTGATAACAAACTATTTTCAAGAACCATGTTATACATATTATTTTGATCTGAAACTTTGGTCAGTGTTTCTTTATTAAGTTAGGGATTACCCAGAATTTTGGTGAATTTATTGATAAGTTTTATGTGGTGTTTCATGCTCGGCTCTAAAATCTATACATGTTGTATTTTGCTCGTTGTTCTGTAAAGAACCCTATTTTCACTATGATTCCTTATACTGTATGAAAAATGTTTGTAAAATAATAAAGTTAGTATATTATATTCATTTTTATATCCCTTTGGCGGAATTGGATTTTGTTTCACTGGCTACGAGATATCTTAGTTTTCGTATAGCAGTATTGAAATTTCCAGATTCGCTAAACTATATATTCTTGATGTTTTCGTATTTTTGATGACTGGTCTATTCTTACTAGAATATTATGAAACTTTATATTTTGATTATAGACATATAGGGGAATACCCCAGATTTTTTCTGAATTTATTTGAGAAGTTTTGAAGCTGTTTTTCTGACCGAGAATTTGTTTTCCTGATTTTCGACTGAACATGTTTTCTATTTTCAAATCTGTTTTGAGTTATGATGTTGTGAAGTACTATATGACTTATTTATATTCGCTGGATTCGTGTGGATGTCTATTTTTCAGATCCTTCGACGGATCTAGATTTGAATTTCTGTAGCAACAAGAATCACTGTTTTAGTACTGTACTGTCATGCTGTCCTGAATATGAACATATACTATTTTGCTCGTTTATGTGACTGTATCTCATCTATGCATGTTTATTTGTTTCTCTGAACCTAATACTGATTATACCATATTAGTTTGACACTATTTCGTACACATCATGCATGTTTGATGACCATAATAAAAATAACCAAGCCGAGGTTTCTTAAGGAAAGATCTAGTAGTGAAAAATATGGAAACGTGTACTTGGAAGAGAACTAGTGTTCCGTACTGTTATTGTTACTGCTACTGTTACTTTTTTGTTACTGTTACTGTTACTTTTATTTTTCTGCTACTGTTATTGTTACTGTTACTGTTACTTTACTACTACTGTTACTGTTACTAATACCTGAGTACACTGCCCCATCATGGTCTACTATGAAATCTAAAAGTGAAACTATTTGTTGTAGAAACCATGTAGTAAAAACCGAAATGCATGAAGTGCTACCAGCTAGTAATACACACAAGACTTTAAGAACATAAAACTGATACTGTTAGACTGATACTGTTGGACTGATACTGTTATACTGTTATCCTGATTCACTGATATACTGAGCTTACTGTTACTAGACACTGATAGTTGCCATATGACAATGCCCTAGGCATAAGACAACTGTACTGTTAGTATACCATGCTAGTTGACTTCCATGCTATTAGTTAGTTTCCCATGTGCTTGTATCCTACATTATTTGTGACCCGCGACTTGTAATTGACGGGTACTTGTTTTCTTCTTTTCTCCTTCTCCTTCAAATTTACTAATTGCAGATTAGGATGGACGACTGCTAGATGGTATTGACAAGATGATGTATTAGTACTGGAGTTCTGCATTTATTATTACTATTATTTGTTGCTTGAACTGGAATAAAAGTGTATTTAATTTATTGGATATTTATTTGTATTTGGACGATGTGACCCAGGATATTTGTTTTGTCCAGACTCTGGTTTATTTGAGAATATTGTATTTCGTTTCAAGTAAATTTATGTTGGTATTTTGTTTCAATTATGCATGTGCGTTGACTCTTTTGCTTTCGACTCTGATTATTGTTGTGAGATATTGTAAAGATTCTTGAACAGCTTATGGATGATGAAAATTATTCACTGGGCTTTTGTTATGTATCTGTATTCCGTATTCTTTTTGGGAAGTGGGGCGTGACAGTGGAGGTCCCCGGGGCGTGTGGCTATGTCCTGGTTCTCGTTCTAGGGACGGTTGCCTGCGATGGTTTGGGACCGAGTTTGAAGAGGCCCCTCCCCTTGTTCTACTGGCCTGCCGATTCAGGATGACGCGTCGTAAATCAGTCGCGACCAAATGAGTGGCGCCTAGCCCGGGTCTGGCCTCGCCATTGATTTGCGGTTTGTTAGAGCCCTAGGCGTCAGCGCAGCTATGAAGGGGAGGAGGGTCTGGACAACGTTCAGAGGTGACGGTCCTTCTGCATTTGGGAGCCATGTAAGAGCTCGGATTTGGGATGACTTTCCTGGCTGGGATCGGACTAGCACCAGTACCGGAAGTTACCACAGACGGCGCCAACCTGATACTGTTTGTTTTTGGAGTGTGGGGGCAACATGTGTGAGTTCTTGTAATTTGTGCAGAGGAAGATGTGAACTGGCGTTGATTCGATCCTAGGCTGTAGGACCGGCTCGGGAGTAGCAGGAGAGAAGTAGAGTCCGGGTGCTCGGCTCGGATCTTTGAGGTTCGGCTCGATCTTTTGTACCTGCACACTACCTAGAAATACCGGGAGAAGTCTCGACGACAGGCCCTCCGACGATCTAGTCAGTCACTGGGAAAGCAACAGTAGCTAGGGTTCAGGTGGGAAAAAGTTTATTACCTTGGGGGGGGGGGGGGGGGGGGGGGGGGGGGGGTTCTGGTATTTATAGGCAGGTGTAAACGGGTCTGGGATCCTAACGGGCCGGGTCGGATCCGTTTGACTGTGGACCTGAGTTGTCAGATGCCCGTTGGATTTCAGTTGACCTGATGATCTTGGAGGAGCGGAATTTGAGAGGATCTGATGGCCCTGATGGGACCACGCCATCTACACCATATCAAAAAGTGCTATAAAATTATCAAGTAGGATCTATATGAAGCATTTAAAAAAACAGATACAAACTTAGAACTTCCTATCAAATGCCTCATATTTTAGATTATCTCAGAGTTGTCCATTATCACTATATAAATCCACGTTAACACATGAACAAAATGTAATTCAAAATAGGGCACTAATCAAATTCAACTGCTTTGAAGAAGAAAAAAAGCTGCAAGATTAGTGGGTGGGACGGCCGCCAGTCCGAGGGGGAAAAAAAAAGACAGCTTCCTATTATCAACATGAGTAGTGCCAATAAATTGGAAAGCATATTTGGCCAACATCTTTAAAACGTTTTGAAATAATGAGGCTACTGTATCATAGTCAACTTATCTGGAGAGAGAGATTACAATTTATATCTCAAGCCGCCAAGTTCACATTATTGGATATATGATCTTCATTATAAAACTTACATATAAAATTACCAATAAATTCGAGATTTTTTTCCCAAACCGACCTACTTTTTGAAAGTTTTTCCAAACCGACTTACTTTTTTTTTAATTCTCAAAATGACACACTCGGTCTTTGAAAGACCGAGTTTAGCACAAAATAACTCGGTTTTTCGAAGACCGAGTGTTAGAATTCGATTTTTCAAATTCCAACACTCGGTCTTTGAAAAACCGAGTTATTTTGTGCTAAACTCGGTCTTTCAAAGACCGAGTGTGTTATTTTAGTAAATACTTTCGAAAGTGGGTCAGTTTGGTAAATACTTTCAAAAAGTGGGTCATTCTGGTAACAAGTTCTGCATTCACAGTAACTTCTCATTACCTATCCTCCTATCACATCTGGTTCATGCTGCACAATGTTATCTTGTGCTAGCCCCATGGGGCTAAGCATTAGCTCATGCTTTTCAATATATGTACGTAGTTATTTGCCTATTCAGCTTATGTTTGTATTTGCTTGTTCTGCATGATTGACCCCTCCTATATGTATTAGGGCTTTAGGTAAGTGGTTGTTTCTTGAATTTCTTAATTGTTTCCCAATCAGCTGGAACTAATTTTGTTATCCTTCATGACAATCATGGGAAAAAAAATGACATGTTTAAGCTGAAATCTAATGCTTTGACTTAGAGGTCCCTTGTCTCAAATCGTACAGTCATTTGTGCTCGTACATCCTAAATAAATGAAAAGAACGCATGGATGCCTATAGAGGAAGGAGAAAAAAATCGATATGTACTTGGTCAGAATTCAGTTTACTTCGTATGCAATCTTATTTATACGTTGTGTGGTATTATTATCTATGTTACCTAGTTTTACGTGTCTGATAAATGGAATTCCATAGATAATGCAGTAAAATTTGTTGTCTCCACACTATAGGAGGGCAGATTATTGGTTAATAGCACAGGCAATAGTTCCAACTGTAAGAAGTTCAGTATATATTCAATAGAAAAGTTTGTAAATTTCGATATTGGCCAATAATTATATGTATTTGCTATATTGATTCCAGATACCACACTTAAAATCTACCAATTTCCCTACTCAGATTTTGAAGTGTATTCTTGAATACTGAACAAAATGTGTATTTGTAAGGTGAATATTTATTCTCTTCCCTTTTGATTAGAAAGATCAAGTTAAATTCAACTCTTAGTTTAGCATGCTCGCATCTTACCTATTTCCATGGAGTGAGTTGTGAGTCAAGTTGATTTTGAGAAAGTCCCCAACTTGTCATGAAAGGAAAGGAAAGGAATGTTTCGTGAAAATTGTCTTTATATGATGATTTTAGGTAGATTGAGTCACAGATCATTTGAACCTAGCTACATTTCCTATGAATGACTAAAACACTCTCTCTCCTAAGAATGAACCTAGCAAAACTTCAGAACGAGTTAATATGTGATACAAAATGAAATAATTAATCCTCACATGTGTAAGCACCAAGCAGAACTAGCTGCATTTGAAGGTTGGTAGCAGAAACCTACAAAAAATTTGGCATGAGTTTTAAGTTAGAGCTTACACGTGTTTGATGTGTGTATAATGGAGTTCCTTTAGGAAGACAATTACACTTAACCTGTTGTGTACACATATCATCTTCTTTGCTTTAGCATGAGTCATTATCTTCTTCTGGATTTCTACAAAATGCCATTGTTATATATGACAACTTGTTTTTCTGTATCTTCATGAGTATTCATTATAATTGTGTGTCTGACCACTTCATTGGCTGATGGCATTTGTTTGTGCTTTACTGCTAAGTATTTTGATGTATCTTCCACTAAGTTGTATAAACATGCAACTTAGACATAAATTATACATATTTTGACTGTTTTGCTTTGAAGTCAGTATTTCGTTGGTTTGAGAGTGATTGTTTTTTATGTTTTTTGTATTTTTTTTCCTATGTTCTCATCACTCATGTTAGGGAACCCATTACTTAAGGTGCCTTCATTCATTACTTAAGGTGCCTTCATTATTAACTGTGCTTCTTTATTGTTGATAAAACCAATACAAATTGTTATTGAACTTGTTATCAGAATGACCCACTTTTTGAAAGTATTTACCAAACTGACCCACTTTTGAAAGTATTTACCAAAATAACACACTCGGTCTTTGAAAGACCGAGTTTAGCACAAAATAACTCGGTTTTTCAAAGACCGAGTGTTAGAATTTGAAAAATCAAATTCTAACACTCGGTCTTTGAAAAACCGAGTTATTTTGTGCTAAACTCGGTCTTTCAAAGACCGAATGTGTCATTTTAGAAATTTAAAAAAAATAAGTCAGTTTGGGAAAAACTTTCAAAAAGTAGGTCGGTTTGGAAAAAATCCCTAAGTTGGCTAGGTTGGCTAGGTGGCACGCTGGGCCCCAATTCTCTCATTAATATACAAAATAATTCCAATGTTAAGTAATATGGGCCCGTTGCTGTTGTTTGTATATATATCGGAGTGCTTAGGCCTGTATTTTTCAGTTTTACACATCGTAAAACCCTCGATGTACATTATTATCATTATTAATATATTTTTGCTGTGGCTGGAGTCTGTTAGACTCTATCCGTTCACATAAAAAAAAAAGTAATATGGGTTTTGACATGGATACGGGATACCTCTAATAAATACGTAAATTATATATACCCCTCATCAATATTTATTTTCATACTTACTACTAACAATATGTGTCATATCTCTTACTTGTCCCTCTAGTTAAAAAATTTCAAAACAGTGAAAAATATTTATTTATTTTAATAAACTTGATGAAAAATGACTGAAATATTCTCTCTTCTACCATCCAAATTTTATCTTCTTACTCCTTATAATTTCAGATAATTGTTAATCCAACTGAGACTCATTAACCTCTCTCAAAATTACTTCAGTTTTTTTAATAAAAAAGACAAACTAATAGTGCATCTTTGAAAGCAGCATATTCTTAGTTACGTAACTTCTACAAATTTGTCATCAATCTTTTTTTAATGATAGATTATAAGCTTTCTCATTTATTTTCTTCAAAATTCTTTTTTTTTCTCATTAGATTTTCTAATTTAATTTATAATCATCTCGTAAGGGTTAAACCATGGTAAATTTGGTGAAATCAAATATAGGGGTAAATATGAAATAAAGTACAAATTGTTAAGGACATATATGAAAATATAGATTTAGGAGGGTGAATATATGATATTTGCATATTTGTTAGGATACTAGATTTACCTGTGAGCACGTGCCTACGACACGTCTTCAGAATGATACAGCATATGAAAAGCCTTGTAAGCAGTAAATCAACAATTATATCGCTCAAGTTTCAATAGTATGACAATAATTAATTGTAAATAAAAATCCATGTCTTCATTAGTATATGTTGAAAAATAATTATAAACTGGGGTATAAAAGTCCATGTTTCCATATATATATATATATATATATATATATATATATATATATATATATATATATATATATATATATATATAAACTAGGTTTGCCCGTTAACATGTGCCTACGGCACGTCTTTGGCACGATACATCTTGTTTGATCATATAAAATAGTTTTCGAAGTCTAGCAAATTAATTGAAGTAGCAAACATAGAGCAAAAAACATATTATATGGTTTTTTTGAATTATTTTTAAAGTTGTTAAATTTTCAAATTTTTTAGTTTTATAATTTTAAATTTTTTAAAATTTAAAAAAAAATTATTTTCTTAATTTTTTGAATAGATGAGGGAAGGAGAGAGAGAGAACAAAAAATAATTAAATAAATATAAGAGTTGTTTGGGGGGGGGGGTTGAATTTGAGTTTTGGGGGGAAAACTTTTGGGGGGAAAATATGTTTTGTGAGATTAGATCTAGGCCTTTGATTTTTGGGGGATTGAAGGAGAGCCACTTGATAGCTTTCTTTGTGTTTTATTATATATATATATATATATATATATATATATATATATATATATAGAAATGCTCAATTGAAAACGGGTTTGTTTTCACGGGTTGGAAAATAGCGATCACAGCCGTTCGATCGCTCTTGATTGTGATCAGCGGCTCAGATCGCCACCGCCCATCACCTGTTCTCACTTAAGTGGCAGATGGTTATTTTGGGAATTTCGTCCCAAATAACTCTTCGCCTGATTCGCTTTGAGGTTATGAAAACACCTAGGCCGTTTATCATGAACATAGACCGTTGTTCCTAACAACGGCGTAGGTTATATCAATTTTTCCGAGCGAATCAGGCGAAGAGTTATTTGGGATGAAATTTCCAAAATAACCCTCCGCCATTTAAGTGAGAACGGGTGATGGACGGAGGCGATCTGAGCCGCTGATCACGATCAAGAGCGATCCAACGACTGAGATCGCTGTTTTCCAAACTGGTGAAAACAAACTTGTTTCCAATTGAGAATTTCTTATATATATATATATATATATATATATAGAGAGAGAGAGAGAGAGAGAGAGTAAGTCTATTAAGAGATGGAAAGCTGAGCTCCTTATCTGAGCTGGAAGTGATCAGCCGTCTGATCGAACTTGATCAAGATCGGACGGCTGATCTTCCCTCCGCTTTCTCTTCAGATTTTAAGAGGGGTAAAAGGGGTATACCCCTTATCTCAAAGTCAGATTGCGTATACCCTTCGATTCCTTATCGACTAAGCGTACGAACTCTTCTCTCTTCTCTCCCGCTCTCACTCTCGTTCCAAACCCTAATCCCCCTCTCTCCCGCTCTCGAATCCCGCTCTCGATCTGTGTTTGCTCTCTTTGGATTCCTCTCTTCTCTTCTCACCCTATCTGAAGAGATCGGCACCTTCGAGCACCCTAATCGAAGGTCTCTTCGAAACCCTAATCGGCACCTTCGCTCCTCTCCTGCTCTCCCGCTCTCTCTCTCGTTCCAAACCCTAATCCCCCTCTCTCCCACTCTCGAATCCCGCTCTCGATCTGTGTTTGCTCTCTTTGAATTCCTCTCTTCTCTTCTCACCCTATCTGAAGAGATCGGCTCCTTCGAGCACCCTAATCGAAGGTCTCTTCGAAACCCTAATCGGCACCTTCGCTCCTCTCCCGCTATCTTTCTTCCTCACCTGTGACAAACCCTACCCCTACCACCGATCGAAGTACCTGTGCTTCGCTCATCTTCAGATCGATTTGTTGGGCTGTCGTGAGCTGCACCTTAACAGTGCACTTGAGAGTTCGTTCTCTTCTTCCTGACGAAGAACTCATACTGCGACAAGGGTTTCAATTTCTCACCTTGAATTCAAATTTTATTTCCTTTATAAATGCTTCTAGGTTGTTGTTATATTCTTAGCGCTTAAATTATGCTCTGTTAATATTCGCACTAGTATTCGGACTAGTACATATAGATTAGCAAATATTATTCGTACTGGTATATAGAATTTTTAGATGTGGTTAAAGATTAGAGCAAAATATAGAATTTATAGAATTTTTAAATTGAGTCCCAAATGTACTGGCGAAATTAGCAATCTAAGTATGCTGCTAGCATCCCCATTTTCTTTTTTTATTGTTAGTGAAGCTTATTTTCATGCATCTGATTGTCATCTTGGCATGTTTGACCAAAATGGGTTCACTGAGAACTGAGCATGCTATAGCTCTATGCCAAAATCCTCCGGCTATGTACAACAATTGGTTCACTCTGAAAAATATATGCTTACATACTGGACATTTTCATTTTTCTTTTACTGTTTCTTTTTTTTAGTATTATTATTATTATTATTATTATTATAAGATAAGTGATTATTAGTAGTCATGAACAGAATAGTTCATGAGTCATTAGATCTTCTTGTTACCGTAGTTACAGCACGACGCGCTCATTATTCGGCCGATTCCTCTTCATCAGCAAAATACCCTTTACCATCATCATCTCCTTGAACGGAAAGCCAAATACAGGGGAGACTATAGTCGATTTTTTTTTATGCTCGAACACCGGGTGTGAGATACAATACCACTAAGATGGTTGTGATCATTTCCAGAAAAGGTCCTTTAGGGTTTGGTGAATAGAGTAGATTGTGTTAAGATGTAGTTTTTTTTTGTACATTTTTTGGGGCCACAATTTCTCTATTTTACAGTTAAAGATTAGAGAGTTTATTTATTTTTAATTTTTGTTGTCTCATTCTCCTATGAAGGATGGAGATTGAAAATGAGGAATTACTAAGCCAGGATGTTCAGTCCAGTTGGAGGGATGTTGATGATGCATCTAAACCACTTGTTGGTTTAGTATTTGCAACCTTAGAAGATGGATTTGAATTTTATAAAACATATGCAAAATTATCTGGTTTTTCAGTACGAAAGTCTGCAATGATGGTTGATACTACCACAAAGGAGAGATATTCACAACAATTTGTTTGCTCAAAACAAGGCAAGCCGGTTGATACAACCGGTGATAATGAAGAATCTTCTTCAATTTTGATCAAGAGAAGGAAACGGGCAATAACGAAAGAAGATTGTATGGCTCAAATACGAATCCAAAGGGATGTTGACGGGAGATGGTCAATCCGTAAGCATCATTTAGTACATGAAACGTTGGTAAAAAATTTCTAATTTGAAGTTCATATATTCTCTATTTAGTAGGCAATGATGAAAAATATATGCAATTTGAATTTTGTTCCTGAACACTAGCCGGTGTGCCTTAATAAAGCGGCCCTAGTGTCAAATTCAAAATTCCAAATTTGACTCCATATGCAACTTGATTTAACTTCAATGCGGCAGTGATGAAAAATTTATGCATGATTTCATGTTTCATGATTATTTGATGGTGCTGAACTTCATGTTCATTTTGGTTTTGTTTTGAGCCAAAAAGAGAGGAAGGGTTAATTGATAAGGAATCAAAGTAGTATACGCGATCTGATTTGAGATAAGGGGTATACCCCTTTTACCCCTCTTAAAATCTAAAGAGAAAGGCAGGGTGAAGCTCAGCCGTCCGATCGTGATCAACTTTGATCAGACGGCTGATCTTCTCCAGCTCCGATAAGTCTATTAAGAGCTCAGAAGCTGAATGCTTTTTCGGGAGCTCTGCTCCATTAATAATGCACCATTGTAAGTTTTTACGGGATATTAAAGTGGTAATTGTTGTTTTTCTGAGCCGCCATGAATTTTTAAAGTCCGAGTGAATGAGATAATGTTTTTTGTTGCACTTATTCTGAGCCTACAAGTTTTAACCATGAACGTGTATCATACGTACTTAAATTTTCTTCTATTTGATGAATATTTTGGTGCAGGAATCGAAGAGAAAGAACGAGATGATCGTTAGCGCCGAACACATGATGAATATTTGATGAATGATACAAAGTTTGCATGCTACATGCTCTGTCTGTGTCTGTCTGTGTCTATACTGGGCTGTTAAAAATTTTAATTCTTGATCTGTCTGTGTCTGTACCCCGAATATCAATTTTTTATACTTCATGATCTATACATCATGATATGTTGGTGTTAGTTCTTGGCTGTTTAAAATGTTTATACTTCAGGCTCAAACTGTGTTTGTTCTGGTCTGGCCAAAAAAATGAGACTTCATGTACAAACTGTGTTGTTTATGAGCCTTATAAATTTTGCCCAATTCATGGTCTGCCTGTGCTTGTTCTTGGCTGTTTTATATTTTTATACTTCATGCTCAATCTGTGTTAGCTCTGGTCTGGAGAAAAAAATGAGACTTTATGTTCTGTCTGTGTTGTTTATGAGCTTTACAAATTTTGCTCAATTCATGGTCTGCCTGTGCTTGTTTTTGGCTGTTTTAAATTTTTATACTTCATGCTCAATCTGTGTTAGTTCTGGTCTGGAGGAAAAAATGAGAGTTCATGTTCTGTCTGTGTTGTTTATGAGCTTCACAAATTTTGCTCACTTAATGGTCTGCCTGTGCTTGTTCTCGGCTGTTTAAATTTTTTTTACTTCATGCTCAATCTGTGTTTGCTCTGGTCTGGCAAAAAATTTGAGACTTCATGTTCAGTCTGTGTTGTTTATGAGCTTCACAAATTTTGCCGCTTCATGGTCTGCCTGTGCTTGTTCTTGGCTATTTAAAATTTTTTATTTTCATGCTCACTTTGTGTCTGCTCTTGTCTGGCCAAAATTTCAGACTTCATGTTCAGTCTGTGTTGTTTATGAGCTTTACAAATTTTGCAGACATCATGTTATGTCTGCGTTGCTTCTCAGCTTATCTTATTTTGTTAAATTTGTTACTTCAAGCTCTGAGCATGAAAATCAAGTGGACACGCCATACTGCGTAATACACCCAAAAATACACAGAATTTCAATCATTACATTAAGACAATAATGAACAGATTATTTGCAAAAAATTGGATCTTCATAGAATTGCAAAGTGATAGTTCACAAATTTTGTACAGCATAAGAAATATTAATTTACAGCATAGTACTTTGTTTAATAAATTTCAAGTACATGACAAAATTTACATAATATGCTCCGAATATAAAACTTTGCCGTACTGCAGTCTTCAATCACTCCAAAATGCACTTCATGCTGAAATCTACCTGAAATCAAAAGTAAACTGAAATTATTTAACATGGAGAGGACAAAGACAAACAGATAACAGATAGACGATTCCAGCGAGAACAAAATTTCAAATAAATAATGTAGGATCAGGAAAACAGAGGTAGAACCTGAAGTTCAAAAATCATGTAGTGTTAAATTTTCCTCCTCGATCAGAACCAACACCAAAAAGATCAAGAAGTATGACAAAATTTGTAAGCTTAGAGCTAAGACAAACAAAGCATATAGTTTACAAAATTTGTAATGCTCATAAACAACACAAATAGAGCATGATATCTCAAATTTTTGGCAGACCAGAGCAAACACAAATGGAGCATGAGGTATAAAAATTTTAAACAGCCAAGAACAAGCACAGGCAGACCCTGAAGTGGCAAAATTTGTGAAGCTCATAAACAACACAGACTGAACATAAAGTCTCATTTTTTTCTCCAGACCAGAGCAAACACTGATTGAGCATGAAGTATAAAAATTTAAAACAGCCAAGAACAAGCACAAACAGATCATGATGTATAGAGCATGTTCTTTAAAGATTTTATGAGCCCAGTACAGACACAGATAGATCATGAAGCAAGCAAAATTTGTAAGTTGGGAACAAACACAGACAGAGCATGTAGAATGCAAAATTTGTTATGCTCATACTGAACAACAGAAACTATAAATGTGGTTGAAATAATACTAGTAGGCTCAGAACAGACTATTCATACCTAGGGCTGCATTGGGGTGCCACGCCAACTATGATATGATAGATATACAATCAAGAATAAATACAACAATCCTGAAGTAAATATTCAGATCATAAACTGTATTGCATCACGGCCTACACCAACTTGTGCATTTGAGAGACTCAAAAACCAAAAGGCTTAGATGAGTACCCAACGCATACACATCCAACGTCAGTTACTATAAAATCTAGTTTTCTGTTGTTTGGAGCATTACAAATTTTGCATACTTCATGCTCTGTCTATCCACAATCAAATAGGCTCAGAACAGACTATCCATAACTAGGGCTGCAATTGGGGTGCCGCGCCAACTAGGATATGATAGATATATAATCAACAATATATACAACAAATTGAAATAAGTATTCAGATCATAAAGTGTTTAGCATCACTGCCTAATATACAGTTTGTTTTTGTATACTTCATGATCTGTTTGTGTTTGTTCTGGGCTGAAAAAATTTGATACTTCATGTTCTGTCTATGTTGGTTGGAGCTTATCATCAACTGTGCAGATCATATATAGAGTAAGTCTATTAAGAGCTGGGGAACTGAATGCCTTATCGGGAGCGGGGGGGTTTTATTATAGGCTCAGAAAACAGTAATCATAAGTAGGGCTGCATTGGACTGCCACGCCAACTAGAATATGATAGATATATAATCAAGAATACTTAAAACAGGATTGAAATAATTATTCAGATCATAAAGTGTTTTGCATCACTGCCTAAACCATTGTGAGTCATCCGTGCCCAAAATTTATGTGAATTGAGCTATTGTTAAAACTCAAAAATTGATACTTTCAAGCCTTCATCTCTTCTCTCCCGCTCAAACCCCAGGTGTGTACTCAACTTTGAATAAATATCATGGTACACAATCAAAAATCTCTTCGAAACCATAATTTCAATGGCCCAAAATTTTTTAACCAACTAATATCCAAATCATTCTCATCAATGCCTACGAACAAAACCGAAAGAAAATGCAAGAAATTAAACAGATATCATTAAAGCATTTATGAGAGTCAAATACTTCCCTCTGGAATATGAGAGATCAGACGGCTGATCACTTCCACCTCCGATCGATGAGACATTCAGAGCAAAGCTCTACTCCAATCGATGCTTTAATCGATAAGGAATCGAAGTGGTTTACGCGATCTGCTGTGAGATAAGGGGTAGACCCCTTTTAACCCTCTTAAAATCTGAAGAGAAAGGCGGAGGGAAGCTCAGCCGGGGAGAGGGGGATTAGGGTTTGGAACGAGAGAGAGCGGGAGAGAAGAAAGAAGAGAGGTAGGCTTAGTCGATAAGGAATTGAAGGGGTATACTCGATTCATGGTAGGGGTAGGGTTTGTCACAGGTGAGGAAGAAAGATAGCGGGAGAGGAGCGAAGGTGCCGATTAGGGTTTCGAAGAGACCTTCGATTAGGGTGCTCGAAGGTGCCGATCTCTTCAGATAGGGTGAGAAGAGAAGAGAGGAATCCAAAGAGAGCAAACACAGATCGAGAGCGGGATTCGAGAGCGGGAGAGAGGGGGATTAGGGTTTGGAACGAGAGAGAGAGCGGGAGAGAAGAGAGAAGAGTTCGTACGCTTAGTCGATAAGGAATCGAAGGGTATACGCAATCTGACTTTGAGATAAGGGGTATACCCCTTTTACCCCTCTTAAAATCTGAAGAGAAAGCGGAGGGAAGATCAGCCGTCCGATCTTGATCAAGTTCGATCAGACGGCTGATCACTTCCAGCTCAGATAAGGAGCTCAGCTTTCCATCTCTTAATAGACTTACTCTATATATATATATATATATATATATATATATATGAAGAGAGAGAGAGAGAGAATTAAATAAATAAAGAAGTTGTTTTGTGGGATTTAAATTTGAGTTTTGGGGAAAACTTTTGGAGGGAAAAATGTGTTTTGTGAGGTTAGATATGGGCCTTTGATTTTGAAGGGGATTGAAGGATAGCCACTTGATAGCTTTCTTTATGTTTTATTATATAGATAGGTGTTAAATACCCTGAGTAATATTTATACAATATATTATGCTAAGACCACTTTTGATCCAAGAATTTCTTTTTCTTTAAATTTTAAAAAGAGCAAATGTAGGAGGTAATTCCTACTCTTCATCGAATTTTTGAACTGGAATCAAACACCTTAATCGAACTTAGAAAATCGTGCAAAATTGTATAGATGCTATTAGATGAATTTATAAAAATATAGTTTTATTATTTTTGCATTTTATTTATAAAAATTATGTACAATATTGCACCCGTGTATACTATCAATTAGGTTAATTTCATAATTAACCGTGATAATTAATCAAAAATAACTTAATTACAGAAGAAAAATCCAAATTGTTTTGAATGATCAGAGTGTAGACTCTAAATAAATTAACCAAGATCAAACTTGACATTCTAAACAAATTAACCTAAACGGAAGTCCAAGACGTCTCCTGAATAACCAAAATCAAACTTGAGATTCTAAATAAATAAATTATTTAATTAAGCTATCACTCACTATAAATAAGACATGATCTCCATATTCTAATCAATACCTGAAACGCTCCTCCTATATCTATTACCTTCAGAGATATATATCCACGCATGGAACCCTCAATGACCTTTTCCGTCAAGAGGAAGGCTGCCGAGCTGGTGACTCCGATGACTTCAACTCCTCTAGAGTGGAAGGCATTGTCCGACATAGACGATCAACATGTAAGGAAAAGAAACAAGAAAATTAACATAAATATGTTCATCTTTCTAATCTTTTTGATAATGTTTTCATCATTTTTCTTTTCTGGATATATTTTTAGGGTTTGAGGTACCACATGTCATGCATCAACTTATACAGATACAATCCCTCAATGTCTGGAGTTGACCCTGTTAAGGTTATTAAGGAAGCTTTGGCAAGGGCACTAGTGTTCTACTACCCATTGGCTGGCCGGGTAAGAGAGGTGGGGCCAAGTGGGAAGCTCATAGTGGAGTGCAATGCGGAAGGGGCCCACTTTGTCGAGGCCGATGCTGACGTGGGCCTCGACCATTTTGAAGATGGGTTGGGGCCAAAGCAAACGATCCCGTGCATGGAGGAGTTCATTTGCGACGGCCAAAGTTCGGGGGACATCATTGGGTGCCCCGTACTATTGGTTCAGGTACTATTCATTTACTTAACTACTTTTAGTTACCATAATATATTTAAAGTTCAAATTTATTTACGACATTAATTATTATTTATCTCAAGTTCAAGGCCAGATTACGTCTTATTATTTTCTATATAAAAAAAATTAATTAAATTATGCATCGCCCGTGGAGATTACTAGTTTTTTCAACTAGAACTCAGTTCATTTTTACTCTTCTGATTAGCAAAGAAAAAATATTTGACTGTAAGGAACTCAAATGATAAATTCGTGTAGGTGACCCGTTTAAAATGTGGCGGATTCGTCTTTGGCTACCGGTTTATCCACGCAGTATGCGACGGTGCCGGCTTCTTTCAATTCTTGGCGACCATAGGTGAGCTGGCCCAAGGTCACCCCACTCCGTCTGTCGCTCCTGTTTGGGCACGCAACCTTCTAACGGCTCGAAACCCTCCTTGCATCACCTACGATCACCCGGAATACCAACAAGACTCCACCGAGTTGATCAACACACCACCAACCGAAGACATGGTTCACCGGTCATTCTTCTTTCGAACCAAAGACATAGCGATCCTACTTAACCACCTTCCCCCTCACTTGAGATCAACTACCACAAAATATGAAGTGTTAGTTGCATCTGTGTGGCGATCCCGATCCATCTCTCTCTATTTCAACGATCCTGATGTGCCAGTTAGGCTACTATTTCCTGTCGACGGGCGTCGTGGAAATAAAATCCCATTACCGGTGGGCTATTATGGGATTGCATTCGTATTACCTTTGGCCAGTACAACTGTTAATGAACTGGTGTCCCACCCATTAAGTTATGTTGTCGAATTGGTTCAAAAGGCGAAAAAGAGTGTGACAGAAGAGTATATGAGGTCGACAACAGATTTAATGGTGTTGAGGGGAAGGCCGCACTTCAAAGTGGAGCGGACATATACAGTATCAGATATCACGAATATTGGCGTCCATAGGCTAAACATTGGGTGGGGAGAACCATCAGACTTTCGAGTTATTTCTTTGGGGGTTGGATCGGGTGATCACGATCCAGTTAGCTACTACACTAGGAGTAAGAATTCGAAGGGGGAGGATGGGATTGTGGTGCCAATGTGTTTGCCCAAGAAGGCGATGGAGAGGTTTGTAGCGGAGATTGATCGCATGATGAAGGAACCAAACATTGGGAAATCTCCGATGAAGTCAAGAATGTAAGTGTTTAATTTGGATCAGAGGCTTGAATAAAAAAGAACACTCAAGTATAGCTTCGATTATGTGCAAAATCCTGGTACTTAGTCTAATTTGGCTGCTAGAAAAAGGTGCACTCGATTGTTTTTTGAGTTCAGCGACTGCATAGTGGCCTTTTCAACTTTCAAAAGATATGGTTGTGCTCTGTTTTAGGATAATTTTCTGTAAATTGTTCTCATATATCTAATTCTGGCGTGTTGAAATAGAATGTTGTATTTTGATGTAAGTGTGAGTAATATTGTTTCTTCTTTGTTTCTTCTTTGTGCTTATTTCACTATGAACGAGAAGAAACAGAAATTAATAAATAAAAAGTATGTGCGTAGGGAAAGATTTATCACAATAGAATATCTGATTATTCCTATGGTTTTACTGCCATCAAATATGTTTCTTTGTGCTTATTTCACTATGAACGAGAAGAAACAGAAATTAATAAATAAAAAGTATGTGCGTAGGGAAAGATTTATCACAATAGAATATCTGATTATTCCTATGGTTTTACTACCATCAAATATGTTCACACGTAACTTTTTATTTGTTCATGAAAATAAAGGAGGCAAGATGACATTAAATATAAATTTGACAGTTCATCATGCAACAAAAAAATTGTAGTTTTATATATGGCCAAAAATTACGATATTTTTAGTTCGCATGATGAATGATTAAAACTCATCTAAATTATTTCAAATTTTGTGCACAAATAATTTTTATGATGTAGATCATATTAACAGTGCGAATTTTCTTTTTGAATTATCGAATATGAGATTTGAGATGTTTTTCTAGTTAAGTTAACTAAACTGACACTCTAGCCCCTTTATTCTCTTTGTTCATACTTGTAGGGTATATACATTCCAAATATATATCTTCTATAGACATTACGTTTAGATGACAAAAGAAAATGTGTTTTAATTATATAAATCTTACTTTGATAGTTTTCACCTTGTTGTAAATGTATAATCTTCAGAAAAGTTCATTAGAACTGGAGTAGCGTATATATCAAATGTTATATATAGCTGTCATAAAGATTGAGCTAAGGAAAGGAATCACAAAAATATTAGTTGTAAATTCAGGGCAAATTGCTTTACATTGTGACTCAAGCAATTTGGCGGTGGTGAGACTGTAGAGAGGCCAAGGTTTTAGAATCGTGAATGTGCCAAAGATTCTGAAATGTAGCCCAAAGTTCCATTAATTTCATGTGTACCAATAAGCTCTGCTTCAGAGATATAGATATATGTACAACTTCTTATACATATAATCATGGTTGGTCTTAAGCGCAAATACTGTAAAGTACAACTAACCCCGCCTAGAATATCCACGATTCAAAAAATAAAAATAATATTATTGTAGTACCCCGTATTTTTAAATATAATTTTAAGGATTTATAAATGAATTAAAATGATTTTCGGGAGATTTAAAAAATATTTTTCTAAATATTTATCTTTTACACGTGCAAATATTTTAGTGTAAATATCCAATTTTATATTTTTAATAAATTCTCCTACTTATAATGGAGTATATTCTATGGGTGCGTTTGGCCCAGCTTTTTTTGGGCTTTAAAGCTACTTCAGAAGGAGAAGCCAGACAGTAGAGCTTTGAAATTAAAAGCTAAAGCTGTTTGGATAGTTAGCTTTTTTTTAACTTTAAAGCTACTTTTAAGCTAGAAGTTGTTTGGCATAAGATATCAATTGTAAGCTACTTTTATACTTAATTTAAGTTTTTGATTTTATTTAAGAATAAAATATAAGTTATCAAATTACAAAAACTGTACAGTTTCTACGAGAACTGTATGTTGTGTTTAGAGTGTACAGTTTCTACACTATGATCTTTATTATATAAATGTTTTCCATCTACTTTAGCATAATTTGTAAAATACATATTTCCCAGTACAGATTACTCAACAGAATTGTACAAAACAGATTTCTCAATATTACCCCAAAATACTCATTGCAGATTTCTCAACACATATGACTTCCATCTCCTGATACATGTGTTTGTCTGTACTCAATACAAATTTCTCATTGTACAAAAAGCTACAAAACACTCACAAATACCATCACATTCATCATAAGAGGTTCATAAAAAGTAACATAAACAACTAGATTTCTTCAACATTGCCTCCAAAATACTCACAATACCATCTCCTTCAAATATCCAACACTACTCTACTTCTTCATGAACCCATAAAACACAACAAAGAAACACACCAACAACCATGGCAACAACAAATCATTCTTTCAAACCTTTCCTTGTAAAAGTCACCCAGTCCTCCCACAGCTCGTGCCTTGCTGTGTTCAGATTAGAATCCCACAGCTCGTGCCTTCCAATATTTTTGTACTATTAGAATCCCATTTTGCTATTTTTAGGCTAGCCATTCACTGCAATATATTAGAAAACTCCTCAACAATAGCGTAACATAATAAAATAGACTCATAGATTCTTCTATCAAAAGAAAAACTTCATTAAAATGAGTGGCTCAGACAAACACTGGGTTGTGATGTTTAGTAAAGCAGCCAACTAATATTCGCATTCTAACAAAATTTTGTGAAGATCAAACAGTTCCTAATTGAACAAAGATGACATTTGTTAAGGCCTTTTATTTTGCCATGTCAGAGTCAATAACATATTTAAATAGAATACCTAAATTTAAAATTTACTGAAACTCCTGAAACTTACTGTTCTTGAGTGCTAACAAGGAATCTAGTTTTTTTTCTTTTTTTCTTTTTGCTTCCTTAACCACAAGAATTCCTGTTCAAAGTTTGTTTTAACTCAGTGAGACTCAAATATCACATCAAAAATGTATCGTGTGTGTTTGAAAGAACAACAAAGCTGGACATCCATCATTTGCAAGATGATCTGAATTTCAACATGATTTGCCACAAAATTGTAATGATTCTATACATATTTATATATCTGCTCCATATGTAGGTTGCTCCACATGTAGGTTGCCACAAAATTGCATTGCAGTGTGTTTTTCCCTTGCCTCACTGTTTGGAAATAACATGTCTGATATATAAACAATCAGTAAATCTATATGTTGCAACTTCATAGCATTAATTTCCATTACATGATTCATGAGATCTCAAATTAACCCAAAATATGGTTTGATGTAAGTTTCAAAGTAGAAGCATACCATTCATTTTAAAGTAACCAACCATACAGTGAACAAATTCTAAGGGTATTGAATACGCAATACAAATGCATCTGGGATGTACTAGTCTATAATTGAAAGTTAAAAGAAAACATATGACAAACTTACCTAGAGAGGCATACTTGGATATACCCAAATAGGGGATGACCCAGAAGTTAAAATAGAACCATCGAATGTAGTTCCATTAAAACACAATTAAAACTAAAACACAAACGGATCGACGGCGGAGAAACCATACCTTGAGAAGCGGATCGACGGCATGGCGGCGTGGCGGCGTGGCGGCGTACAATCCCCGGTCGACGGCGGCGAGGAAGCGCGGCCCCCGGTCGAGGTATGTTCGGCGAGGAAAGGGAGGAAGGGGAAGGGGAAGGGAATTTTTTTTGATTTAGGATTTGGGTTTGGATACGTGAAGGGATAAAAGAAGAGAACGGTAGAAAAAAAAGAGAAAAGGAGAAGCCAGAAGTAGATCTGTAGGGCTTCTTTTGGAGCTCATTTTCTTTATAAAAAATAAGCTACTTCTGCTTTTTTTGGGCTTTTCAAAATATGTGTTTGGCCCAGCTTCTCCTTCTAAAGGAGAAGATAAGCTAATTTTAAGCTGGGCCAAACGCTACCTAAATTTTGGGATTTTTCTGAGTAAAGAAACTATTTTTATAAATACCTCGAAAGAGAGGGGCTTTTATGTAAAAAAAAGCCGTTTGGATCTCAGATAAATTATGAAAATTCGTTTTTACTGATTTTTGGGCTTTCCATGGTCATCATTGAAATTAAAATATATTTAAATTTTATTTAAAGTTGATTTGGTAAAGATTTAAACAAATATGGTGTTTTTGCAAATATGAAATTAATGTTGGATCTCATGCAAATGTTTTCCTGGAAAGTAAAAGTCAGATACTTTTATTGTAAAATATAATATGTATTATTAGATATTATTTCTGAATTTCCTGGATTTTTACGAATATTTTATGATGTATTTGCAAATATTACAAAAAGAAGGACTTTTGTGCAAAATTGCCACCCTGAGTGCAAATCCGAATTTTACTTATTGCTAGGCTGTGCTGGATTGCTGGACAACTCAGTAGTAAAAGGATTTGATTTGGTTTTTATTTATTTAACTTATTTTAACTACTTTATAAAGAAAGGTTTATATATGTAAAGTAATAATTTGTTAAAGGATTATCTTGCAAATGTGTTTCAAAACCCTAATCCTTCAATTTCGGCCTATATAAAAGGTGGAGTGTAGCCGTCATTCGCTGCACAACACAAGGTTTATTATTTTTATTTTTCTTGGAGATTGAAAGAGAAGATCTTGGATTTCGCAAAGAAGGGTTTTGCTTATTCGATTGGATTTCTTCATTTGAGGTGAGTGATATAATTGTTTTGTTGTTTTGTTTTATGTATGTGAGTGACTTGTTTGTTTGTTTTTTTTTTTGATTTGTGTATGTTGTATGAGAATGATATGAATGTTTTGATTGATTTTGGACGTTGAATTTCATCTATTAGAAAGCATGCTAGGGTTTGGTATGAATATGTATGTTGGATGGATGAAAAATTGGATCTTTGAGAAGAACCCTAGATATTTGCATGTGAATGATTTTAGATTTGTTGGAGAACCTAATATAAATTGTGAGTAGACTTTTTCTTTTGGATTATTGATTTGATCGAGTATGATGGATGTTATGCATTAATTAATTAAAGATAAGATTTTTGGGACTATTGGCGAGTTGGATGAAAACAACTTGGCCATGTTGATGATAAATTGGTTTTTGTTTATGAATCAACTATTGAGAGTAGTTGAGATTGAGTCTGAGAAATTTTGAGAATGAATAATGGTTTAGAGGACCATGTTTTGAGGATTTGAGTTATGATGACTAAAATTTGAGATTTAGTTGAATTTAAGGAAATATATCCAAATTGGGATTTTCTTTCGAGATTTGGTTTTGATATGGTTTGGATCTGAATACGAAGCAATTTCAACGAACAATTAATTTTAGAAACTCTATTTTGATTATATGCACAATTTATGTTTTATTTGAAAGAGATTTACAAACATCTATTTTTATAAACTCAAGTAGTTTTGGTTTAGTTTTATGGGTTATTATAAATCCTACAAGTTGTATTTGATCATATAAGAATTATGCTTTTTGTAGAAATCGTTTTCATAAAGTAAAACTACGTATCGGTTGAAATGCGCACAACCAAAAGTATACAGTATGTAGGTCGACAGTCGACTGGTATGACTTCTCAGTCGACCGATACGACCCGGCTGCTATGTTTCTTAGTTTTTCTTGAAATTTCGTCTGGACAGTCGACTGAGGAGCTTAACAGTCGACTGGTACCACTTAGAATTATTTTTTCGAAGTTATTGTATTTTTCACTCTGGACAGTCGACCTATATCCTTTTCAGTCAACTGCTATACTTAGAATTATTTCTTAAAGATTATTGAATTTTCTCTCTGGACAGTCAACCGATAGCTTTTGTAGTCGACTGATACTGATGTATCTTTATATTTTTAAATGTTCTTTCAAATGATTTATTCTCTAAATGTTTTGATCAATAACGTACTATTCTAAATATTATTGTTTCTACATAACATATATTTTTAAGATATTTCATTGTTGAATTTGGATTATGGAATTTTATAAAAATTTGGGTTTTGTTGATTGGAGAGGTTTCTCCCTTTGATCGTCTTGACGATGGATTAGTGAGTTTTGGTTTTGTTGAGATCTCTAGGAGTTGAGTGGGAGTCCTGTGAACCCGCAGTTGAGATTTGTTGAGTTAGACCTGGGAAGTCTTGGTTTAGTTGTTGTTGAGTATTTAAGTCCGGCAGGATACACTAACTCTAGAGATGAGGATTTTTGGTGGTTTAATAATAATCAACTTAAGGACAGGTACTAGTGGGGATGTGATGGAACTTGGAAAACGTAAGTATAGGCTCATGGTTTTGTTAGTCCAATGGATGCGTTCTAGGACTATTTGTTGTTCTGTCTCGAGAGAACATCTGTGTGTTCGCATGTCGAGAGTCTGCAGGCCTATTCACGGAGCATACAGGGTGCATTCGATGTCGAGGATCGGCAGGCCTATTCACGAAATGTACCTGGTGTATCTGCACGTCGAGGCCCTTGCAAGCCTATTCGTGGGTTACACGGGTTTGTGAGATAATTCTCCAGTTGTTTTTGAGCTATCTTTGTAGAACCCCGTATTTTCAAATATTATTTTAAATATTTGAAAATGAATTAAAATGATTTTCTGGAGATTTAATAAATATTTTCTAAAGAGTTATCTTTTTGCACGTGCAAAATACGTGCAAATATTTACTTGAGAGGTTCAAAAGTCAAGTTTTCCTTATGAAAAATCATTATTTAATATTTGGGATTTATTTAGTATTTTTTCAGATTTTTCTGAAATTAATCGGAACTATTGGCAAATTTTGAGAAAAGAAGGACCTTTTTGTAAAATTGATATTTTTAAGGGTTAAAGTGCAAATTATATTTTCTGGATGTTTTGAACAGTACCAATTGAGATTTACGAGTATATTTTACTTTTAAATCCTAATTTAAATGAATTTGATTGAATTCCAAAAATAGAACTATATGTATAAAGTTGTATTTTGAAGGGATTATTTTGCAAAATTGTCGTAAAACCCTAAAACCTATTTCCGGATTGTTTAAATAGACCTTTCCAGCCGTCATTACTAAAATACAGAATTTTGAGATTTGTTTTGGAAGAGCAAGAGGAATTTTTGGATCTCGCAAAAAGGAAGGCTTTTCGTTGGATCTTTTCAATTCAAAGGTGAGTGATATTGTTTTATTTTGATTTGTTTTGTATGTAATATGAACTTTGTTTTGTGGTTTGATTTAAGTGAACAATTGTTTGATTGTTGTTTGGCATGTATGTTTATTTAGTACCTTGCATGAAAACGATGCAATGGTTGTTGTTTGTATCATGTATGTGAAATCTAAGAATGTTGAGTAGATCTTGGTTCATAAAATTGTATTGCTAGAAATGCATGTTTATGATTTGAGTATGGTTATGATCAGATGGAGAAACATCTGGATCTTGTGTTTACAAATCAGATTTGGTTTTGAGTTGTGGAAGATATTGAGTATTGAGAAATCCTAATGGAAGAATTAGGAGTTGAGAACATGAGAATTGAGTTTTGAGATATTGGTTGATTGGAGGAAATGTATCCAAACTGAGGGTACTTTGAGATTGTTGTTTTATTTGAGTACAAATTATTTTAGTGAACAATAATTGCTTTTGGAAAACCCCAATTTTGATTATCATATACAACCAAAACTAGGCAGTCTGTAGGCCGACAGTCGACTGGTAGACTTTTCAGTTGACTGGTACGACCCAGCTGCTGTGTCTTTAGTTTTCTTAAAAATCCGTTCTGGACAGTCGACTTAGACCCTTTTCAGTCGACTGGTACACTTAGAAATTATTTTTCAAAGTTATCGTAGATTTTTCTCTGGTAAGTCGACTTATGACCTTTTAAGTCGACTTATATTGTATTTTAAGTCGACTTATAACACTTAGAATATTTTCTTAAAGATTTCTGGAATTTTAAGTCGACTTATGTTTTTATAAGTCGACTTATGTTCTTATAAGTCAACTTATGTCTCCTTTAAGTCGACTTATATTTTTTATAAGTCTACTTATGATCTGGTAAGTCAACTTATGACTTTTATAAGTCATCTTATATTGTTGGTAAGTCAACTTATGTTTTTATAAGTCATCTTATGTTGTTGGTAAGTCAACTTATGTTTTTATAAGTCATCTTATAGTGTTGGTAAGTCAACTTATGTTTTTATAAGTCATCTTATATTGTTGGTAAGTCAACTTATGTTTTTATAAGTCATCTTATATTGTTGGTAAGTCAACTTATGATTTTTTTAAGTCAACTTATAATACTTAACTTAATTCCTGAAAGTTACTAGATTTCTCTCTGGACAGTCGACTGGTGAGTTTTTGCAGTCGACTGTAGACACTTAGATCTTACTTCTTAAAGATGTTAGTTTTCACTCTGGACAGTCGACTGGTGAACTTTTGCAGTCGACTGGTACTGATACTTTTCTAAGGTGTTTTGATGTTCTTTAAAAGACTAACTCTTTAAATATTTTGGATCTATAGCCTACTCTTATAAATATTATTCTTCTATAGAACATACGCTTTCAATATATATTATGGTTGGATTTGGATTATGGAATCTATTAAAGACTTGAGTTTTGTTGAGTGGAGAGATTTCTCCTTTATCGTTTGACGATGGATTAGTGAGTTTTGGTTCTGTTTGAGATTTATTGAGATAGGCCTGAGGGGTCTTGGTTAGTTGTTGTTTTGAGTTATTTAGATGTTCGGGTGATGAAGGTCTACGGGCCTATTCCCGGATAGGCAGGGTGCATTTGTATGTACCGGGTGTATCTGCACACCTCGTGGGGTACACGACAGGGAGGTAATTCTCCGGATAGGCAGGGAGGTAATTCTCCGGATAGGCAGGGTGCATTTGTATGTACCGGGTGTATCTGCACACCTCGTGGGGTACACGGCAGGGAGGTAATTCTCCGGATAGGCAGGGAGGTAATTCTCCGGATAGGCAGGGAGATGATTCTCCGGATAGGCAGGGTGCATCTGTATGTACCGGGTGTATCTGCACATTTCGTGGGGTACACGGCAGGGAGATAATTCTCCGGATGTTGTTTAGACTGGGTATATTTGTATGTACCGGGTGTATCTGTACATTTCGTGGGGTACACGGAAGGGAGATAAATCTCCGGATGTTGTTTAGACTGGGTACATTTGTATGTAACGGGTGTATCTGCACATTTCGTGGGGTACACGGAGGGGAGGTAAATCTCCGGATGTTGTTTAGACTGGGTATATTTGTATGTACCAGATGTATTCTTGGTTTTATGCTTGTTTTCTTACACTTGACACTTAGGCTAACTTCACTTGTTGTTTTCATTTCATGATGTTTTCATGCTTTACCTCTTTTTTTATTTCTCATTCAGTTATCCTTGTTGTTCCTACATGCCGTTGATGATTTTATGTTTTATGATTAAATTATGTTGTTTTGTTTTTATATCACTCACACTATTTATGGCTGACCCCTTTAGTTTGGGGGTTAGGGTTCATCTCTAGCCTCATGTGTTACAGGTTGTTGCTTAGAGTCGGGGGGCTTGGATGCTTGAGTTAGTTTTGAGATAAACTGTCGTAATAGAGCTTTGTGTAAATTTGTGTAAAAAGAAGTATTGAGAAAACAAAGTTGTAATTCAAGGTGTTTGTAATTCCGCTGTGTTTGAAAAAGATTGTTGTAATAAAAGTTTGGAATAAAATTATTTATGTTTTTGAGCTATGTGTACTATTACATTGAAGTTGATGCTGGGATTGTGCCACGTATTTTCTAAGTTATTATATTAGAAATTCGGGGCGCTACAATCTTACATGATGCTTGCGCGTCGAGGGCTGTGGTGCCTATTCGCGGAGTATTCTGGATCTTGTTTCCCATCACCGTAGTAGGATTAGTTGCATAGCGAGGGGTTATCCCTATAAAGTGGAGATCGTTAAGGGCTTGCACCAGACCTATGTACTATGGAATGCAGAGAATCCGACAAGTATGCATTAGAGAGTCAGCATATAGAGCTTGTATTTTCTTGACTTGGTTTTATGCTTGTGTTTTTCTGTTTTTCCTACACTTGACACTTAGTCTAGCTTCACTTGTTGTTTTCATTCCATAATGTTTTTATGCTTTACTTGTTATTTCTCATTCCTTTATTATTGTTGTTAATGCATGTTGTTGATGACTCAGTGTTTTATGATTTAATTATGTTGTTTGTTTTTATGTCACTCACACCTTTATGGCTGACCCCTTTAGTTTTGGGGGTTAGGGATCATCTCTAGCCTCATGTTTTACAAGTTGTTGTTGCATAGAGCTTGGGGGTTTGGATGCTTGAGATAAAATGATGTTACAGAGCTTTTGTGTAAAATTTGTAAAGAAGTGTTGTAAAAGAAAAAGTTTGTAATTCAAGGTGTTTGTATTTCCGCTGTGTTTTGTAAATGATTGTAGTAACAAGAGTTTGAAATAAAAATTATCTGGGAATTGTGCGACGTATTTTCTAAGATATTATATTAGAAATTCGGGGCGCTACAATTGTAATATTATTCACATAACATATTATATACTAAATATTAACAGTATTAATATAGATTCAAACATATATAATTTGATACTATATATACAATATAGGGCAAAAACCAAAGTACCTCCCCAACGTTTGGCCCGCATATAAAATACCCAAACAACATTTGAAAAAGTACACTAAACCCATTTCTTCGTTAACTTAACCCTATCTGTTAAGTTATAATTATTAAATTACTTTTTACCCTTACCCTTTCATAATCAAATCTATTCTTCTTTTTCTTTTTTCTTCATTCCTTTTTTTCTTTCATTTTTCTCTATTCTTCCCTTTCTTCATTCTTTTTTTCTTCTTTCCGAAATTTCAGATTCATTGTTCAATTATGTTGAAGAGATAAACCAAAACCTTATCAACCACATGAGATTCTTTCTAGAAAAATAAATCATGTGTGTTTGGAGATCCCATAATCATTCAACAACTATTTGATGGGTTAGAAAAAAACCATCCAGTGGTTGTTGAATAAATGACTTTTCAGTAATAAAACAAATTGGACTACTTAGTACTTGGGAAAAAGGTCTTTGACACCACTTGTATTCTCTTTGCACTAGAATGATATGGCAACATGATCTTAATTCTTAAGGAACAATGTTGCCTGTAAGTTATTTAGTCATGTCATTTATGACGTAATTTTCCATTACATATAGATACAAACTGGCTTCCTTTTTCGCTAAATGAGTAAATTCTGTTCTGACTCTGGAAATGCAACTTGCAGGAAGTGACTCTAGATGAATGTACAATATCTGCTGCAGCTACTACAGGCTCAAGGTGTAGCATCTATATGCATTAGCTTTTATGAATGACTACTACATTTGTTATATATATATATATATATATATATATATATATATATATATATATATATCCATCCTCGTTAGTAAGAGAGAGCAGAGAGCTTGAGAATGTAAACTACTTTATCAGAGGTTTTGGGTAGGTCTCACATTGTGGTGCGAGCTCACGGGATTTAAATTGGATTGACTGAGATGTATATACAGTACCATGTAGAATACGTCTGGTTTGGCATGAGAAAATCAAGAGAATGGGTATTATCCTGCTTTACGACTCTATTTGACTGACTAGCTTGTTCTCATCTGAAATTTAGTGTATGATATGTTGATTCTTGATTTTGATGATCACAACACACTGCACATGTATCTATGCTAAACTTACAGGTGCTATACACAAAGGACCTACTATTATACAGATGAACAAATGATCAAGCACAAAAGCTCCAGATAAGAGACAATGGCCAAAGCTTCACTCAAGACTCAAGACTCAAGACTCAAGCTCAAATGTGTCAAATTGTCATTGTATTTTTACTTTTGTTGAGTCTTAGTTTGATTGTAAAGCCTTGTCACACACACATACACTCATTATTTTATAATGTGTGTTTTTCAAAAACATAAAAAGAGTCAAAACAGTTTGAAGTAATTTAACTGTTGAGTACCAGTCGACTGATACCTCTGACAGTCGACTGGCAGTATAAAACTGTTTAAATTTATTCAAACTCTGACCAGTCGACTCATTATGGCAACCCAGTCGACTGTTCGAGTGCTTTTGACCGTTTTCTGTTTTCAAAATCGAATTTTCAAAATCAAAAGCTCTAAGATCCGTTGGTTGACAGTTGGAATAACTGTCTCCCAACGTCCAGGAGATCTAACTCTATAAATAGAGTTCAGATCTCACTGAAAAGATCTTACAACAACACTTTTTAAGATTCCGAGCATTCTTGAGATTTCTAAGAGAAAAAGTGAAAAAGCTTTCAAAGTTTCAAATCTCTGGTTCTCTACACTCAGTCCAGTATAACAACGATTTCGTTCTGGACTGGGTATAGAAGTCAACCTTGTTTTAGCCACGTGAAACAACACAATACACCAACAAGGCTATAGGTTGACTGTAAAGTTTTTCTTGTTTCTTTTTGCTCTCGGTTGGAGAGTTAGACTCTAGGGTGTAGAGTCGGTCGTTCACTCTTGGTAGTAGAGTGGGTCTGCTTTCTCTGGTTGAGAGAAAGGTCTACGGGTTAGACAAGATTGTTGTCTTAACGCCGTAGGGTATTCTTGTAAACTTGTTTTTCAAGAATAGTGGAAATCTCAAGTGGGTTACTTGGGGACTGGATGTAGGTCGGAAGGACCGAACCAGGATATATCTTGTGTACTCTGTGATTGGTTGTCTTGATCTTGCATTTACTTTTTTGTCCACTTAAGTTCTGTGAAACTTGTCTGGACAGTCGACTGCTTGCACTATCAGTCGACTGGTCAGTCTCGTATAAGTTGTACATTAACTGTGCTTTCAGTCGCCTGTCTCATCTTTAATTCGACTGCACAGAGTTGTTATATTTTCTTTTATTTGGTCATATCAGTCGACTGATTCACAACTAAGTCGACTGCACCGAAGAAAATTTTATTTATTCCGCGGTTTTTTTAATTAACACTATTCACCCCCCCTCTAGTGTTTGTTGCTTCGCCTACAGGATCCAACACTTGGTATCAGAGCGAGGTTACAGGCTATGGCAACTACTTCAAATGCTAATCAATACAATGAAGGCCAATCTACACAACGGCCACCGCTATTCAATGGAACGAACTACAATTATTGGAAGTGCAGAATGAGAATCTACCTCCAATCAATCAACTACGAAATATGGCACATGACAGAGACGGAATTCACTGCCCCTACCATTCCATATGCACAATGGAATGATGATCAAAAGAACCAAACTATGAACAATGCCAAAGCAATGAATGCATTATTTTGTGCACTCACAAAGGAAGAGTTCAACCGTGTATCAAATGCTACAACCGCACATCAAATCTGGCATACACTCGAGGTAACGCATGAAGGGACAAATAAAGTTAAAGAGTCTAAAATCTCTGTTCTTGTTCACAGGTTTGAGATGTTCCGAATGAAGGACAATGAAACTGTATCCGAGATGATCACCAGATTTACTGATATCACAAACTCTCTTGTGGCACTTGGAAAGACTTACACTCAAGCATAGATGGTTAGAAAAGTCCTACGTGCACTCACTCCAGAATGGGAAAAGAAGACCACGGCAATAGAAGAAGCAAATGATTTGTCACAACTTTCTCTTGAAAATCTTGTGGGAAATCTCATGGCATACGAGGTTCAACTTGAAGATCGAAAGAAGGATGCAGAATCACACCAAGCAAAGAAGAAATCATTGGCTTTTAAAGCCATGACAGATTCAGAAGATGAGGAAGAAGATGAAGAGGAGATAGCAATGTTCACTCGACGATTCAAAAAATTCTTAAAGGGTAAGTTTAATTCTAAAAATAGAGATTCTAATGACCCTCCTACTTGTTTCAGGTGCAATAAAACAGGTCACATGAAGAAGGATTGTCCCCTAGAAAATGCAAAGAACAAGGGAAAACCATCCAACTTCAAGAAGGACAAATACTCAAAGAATAAATTTGCCAAGAACAAGAAGGCCTATCAAGCAACATGGGATGATAGTGATTCCTCTTCCGAAGAAGAAACGGATGAAAACAATGAAGTGGCAAATATGTGCTTCATGGCTTCACAAGATCATGTAAGTAATGACTTCGATTCAGAAGATTTACTTGATGCCTTTAATGAAATATTTCAAGAGTTAAAAAAAGAAAAGATTAGAGTTAAGAATCTAGAGAAAGTAAATCAAACACTTTCTCAAGAAAATCTTAACCTTGATAAGGAAGTGAAATCTTTAAATTCTCGCATTGCAAGTCTAGATACTGATCTTGAATCTCTCAAAAAGAATTATGAAGAGATATCAAAGAACGTATCTAAATTTAACAAAGGCAAAGAGAATTTAAATGATGTCCTTCATCATCAAGTAAAATCTAGTCAAAAATACTGTCTTGGTTTCAAAAATTCTTCTATAAAAGAATCTTCTGCTAAAAACACTAGTAGAAACAAATCAGCATCTATTTCTAGTATTACACACAAATTATATGATTTTTTTGAAAAGCCTAAAGTAGTAAATTCTAGTGATAAAAGCAAGTCTGACATTCTGTTAAGTCGACTGAACCCATCTATCAGTCGTCTGTCCAGAGGAATTGAATCTTATTCAACAAGATCAAAACCTCATATAAGTCGACCAACTGTATCATCTAGTCGACTGCCTCACACTATAAGTCGACTGAAGGACACTGTCAAGTCGATTGGACAGAACAAGTTTGTATGGGTTCCAGTCAGCTTAAATCAGAATGATAGAATTGCGTATATTACTTCATATGTATTAAATGTGTGTAATTCTATTAACTATATTCCTGCTTATGGAGGAAAATCAAACTCTTCATGGGTTTGGTTTCCCCCAAACTAATATGTTTTGGACCCAATAAAAAGGGTACCATATTTACCTTGAATATTTTATAGGTACCCAAGAAAGATCGCTGGATACTAGACAGCGGGTGTTCAAAACATATGACAGGACATGCCAACCTTCTATCCACCATTCAAAGCATAGATGGAGGAACTGTCACCTTTGGTGATAACAACAAAGGCAAAGTCATAGGAATCGGCATGGTCGGTAAAATTTCTAACCCAACCATAGAAAATGTATTATTAGTTAGTAGTTTAAAGCATAATCTATTAAGTATTAGTCAATTGTGTAATAAAGGGTATAAAATAGTATTTGAAAAAGATGCATGTTTGATTTATGACTCTACGATGCAAAATATCATTTTTCAAGGTTTTCGTAAGAATAATATTTATGAATTGTGTTTGAATGCAATTGAATGTTCAAATGATTTTTGTTTAATAGCCTCTAACAATGAATCTTGGCTATGGCATAGAAGATTTGGACATGTGAACATGAAGAATCTCTCAAAATTATCTAAGTATAACCTAGTTAAAGGACTGCCAAAACTATCCTTTAAAAAGGATAAGTTATGTGATGCATGTCAACTAGGAAAACAAATCAAATCCACTTTTAAAACAAAAGAAGTAATTTCTACTAGTAGGCCGCTCGAATTAATTCATATGGATTTATTTGGCCCTACTAGAGTTGCTTCTTTAAATAAAAGTAGATATGTATTTGTTTTAGTAGATGATTTTTCAAGATTCACTTGGACATTCTTTTTAAAACATAAAAATGATGCTTTTGATGAATTTGCAAATTTTTGTAAACGTATTCAAAATCAAAGATCTCTAACCATAGTCACTATTAGAAGTGATCATGGTGGAGAATTTGAGAATGAAACATTTACAGAATATTGCAACAAGAATGGTATAACACATTCATTTGCATTTCCTAGAGCTTCACCACAAAATGGAGTGGTTGAAAGGAAGAATAGGACTTTGCAAGAATGCGTACGTACCATGCTTGTTGAAAGCAATTTACCAAAGCACTTTTGGGCTGAAGCTGTTGCTACAGCTTGTTATGTTTTAAATAGAATTCTTATAAGACCTAAGCTAAAGAAGACTTGTTATGAGTTGTTTTTTAACAAAATTCCTAAAGTCTCTTACTTTAAGACATTTGGTTGTAAGTGTTTTATTCTGAACACAAAAGATAATTTAGACAAATTTGATCCTAGATCTAATGAGGATATCTTTTTAAGATACTCAAATAGGAGTAAAGCATATAGAATTTTCAATAAGTCTACAATGACTATTGAAGAGTCAATGCATGTTACATTTGATGAATCTCTACCTTCATCAAATTTAAATAAAGATGATGAACCTGATTCATCACCTTTTAATAATGTGATTAAATCTTTAGAACAAACTAATCTGGCTGATAAGTCGACTGATAAGGACCTCCAGTCGACTGAAGTAAAGCAGTCGACCGAAGAACCTGTTAAGTCGACTGATCCTATTGTGATATCTTCAACTTTACCAAAATCTTTTGTTGAAGTTAAAGATCATCCTCATGACTTAATAATTGGTGACATCTCCCATGGTATTCAGACACGTTCACATGTTAATATGATTTCTCATACAGCATTCTTGTCGGATTTTGAACCGAAAAATATACAAGAAGCTTGTGAGAATGAATTTTGGATGAATGCCATGCAAGATGAACTAAACCAATTTATAAGGAATGATGTATGGGATTTAGTTCCACGACCTCCTGATCAGACTATTATTGGTACCAAATGGGTATTTAAAAATAAGTTAGATGAATCAGGACAAGTTGTAAGGAACAAGGCTAGATTAGTTGCTCAAGGGTATAATCAAGAAGAAGGTATAGATTTTGATGAAACATATACTCCTGTTGCTAGACTAGAATCAATTCGTATTTTATTATCTTTTGCTTGTTTCATGAATTTTATACTTTATCAAATGAATGTTAAAAGTGCTTTCCTTAATGGGTTTATTAAAGAAAATGTTTATGTTAAACAACCACCAAGTTTTGAACATGAACAATTTCCATATCATATTTATAAATTGAAAAAGGCTTTATACGGTCTTAAACAAACACCTCGTGCTTGGTATGATCGTCTGAAAACTTTTCTTTTAGAAATAGGATTTGAAATAGGTAAAGTAGACACTACATTGTTTATTAAGAGAGTTAAGAATGATATCTTAATCATACAAATATATGTTGATGATATAATTTTTAGTTCTACTAATAATAATCTATGTCAAGAGTTTGCTAATACCATGAAAAATGAGTTTGAGATGAGTCACATGGGTGAACTCAATTATTTCCTTGGACTTCAAATTAAGCAGTCCTCAAATGGCATATTTATCAATCAAGGAAAATATGCAAAGGAATTACTCAAACGTTTTAACACGGATAGTACTAGTAGTAAATCCACACCTATGGCTACTACTACTACTCTTGACAAAGATATATTAGGTAAGAGTGTTGACCAAAAACTCTATCGAGGTATGATTGATTCACTCTTATATATTACCGCAAGTAGACCAGATATTATGTTCAGCGTATGTTTATGTGCTAGATATCAATCTAGTCCTAAAGAGTCTCATTTAAAAGCTGTGAAACGAATTTTAAGATACATTAAAGGCACATCTGAATATGATTTATTTTATCCACGCACCGATAATTTTTAACTTTTGTCATATAGCGATGCTGATTTTGCTGGAAGTAAAACTGATCGCAAGAGCACTAGTGGGACATGTCACTTTTTGGGACATTCACTAGTCTCTTGGTGCAGTAAAAAGCAAAATTCCGTATCCCTATCAACTACAGAAGCTGAATATATCGCTGCAAGTTTGGCATGTGCATAAATCTTATGGATGAAACAAACTTTATTAGATTATGGTATTTCATTTGAAAAACCTTCAATTATGTGTGATAATACCAGTGCAATTAATCTATCTAAAAATCCGATTCAACATTCACGTACGAAACATATTGATATTCGACATCATTTTCTACATAATCATGTTTTAGAAGGAGATATATCTTTAGACTTTATCTCTACTGATAAACAAGTAGCAGACATCTTTACCAAACCCCTTAAAAAAGATACTTTTATTAACTTAAGAAGAGAACTAGGAATATGTGATTTTATTGATATTTGTTGAAAAAAAAATTCTGTTAAGTCGACTGTGTTTTGAGTAAGTCGACTGTACTGTATTTTAATATATACCTATTTTGTTCTCTGACCAGTCGCCTGATCCTTATTCCAGTCGACTGATCAGTAGATATAAAAATTTAGTCTCTTCTCGACTAAGTCGACTGCTATACCCTACCAGTCGACTGTCGCGAGTTCAACTGTCTTCAGCGACGATTCATCGCAGCTTTTGAGATAAAAATCTCATCTCTTTTCACCCGTGACTACTCATATGAGCCGTCGATCTCTTTCCTTTCAATCTCAGCCTTCCATCTTCAGTTAAAAACCTTTCTAACAGCCCTTCTCTTCACTTTTACCGTTCTCAGTTTTTCCCCCAAATCTCAAAACCCTAATCTGAGAAGAAGGAATAGTCGACTCAACCTGCTGCTGTTGCTCGAATCAGTGTTGTTCTTTCTCTTTTTCTTTGGTAAAATTCCTCCTATTCCCTTTTGTTATGGCTCCTAAGCGATCTAAGAGATCTCATGAGGCTAGCTCATCTCAAGATTACTCACAGTTTTTGTTAAGTCCGGATCTTCTAGAACATTGGTTCTTAATGTGTAGCATTACTATATTTCCGGGTCGTTTTGTTAATTTTGGTGATTTGGATAGGTTTAATCTTGTTCCCCTATTCCAAAATTGTAGCCTCTATGAATATCTTTCTCTTGTTAATCAACCCGACTATTACCCACAACTAATCTATCTCTTTTATACGAACATGAGAGTTGTCCAATTAAGAGATGGAAATGTTGTGATTCGTTCTTCAGTCAAAAATACCAAGATAACTCTCACACCCGAGAGAATCAATCAAGTAATGGGTATTGATGACGGAGGACTTGATTTAGGTGACATAGTCCTTGATGATTTTCCTATCTTATCTCAAATGTTTTTGCCAAATCAAGGACCCCCAATGACTAGCAAGAACATAACACCTGTTGCCAAATTAGTTGCTAGAATACTAGCTTATAACATTCTTCCCAAAAGAGGGAGTTATGATCAGTATTCGTTGGAATTGCAACAAGCTGTTTATGCCATTTTTGGTAAAATAGCTATTAATTGGGGTCGTGTCATTTTCTCTAAGCTTCAACAGCATCATGTTCATTTTCTACCCTTTGGAGGTCTCCTCACCAGGGTCTTTACAGCTTATGATATTGATCTCGACTCCGAGACCAATGTCATTAAGCAATATGAATGCTTCGATCGTGCTAGTTTAGCACGTATGAAGCTTCTTGATCCTCCTCCTAGAACAACCCCTAGGTCTCCTCCTCCTTCTCAAGTTCCTTTGGCTTCTAGTGCTAGACCTTCAGCCTCCTCTAGCTCCTCTCTTCCCCATGCTAACTATGAAGATCCAGCTACTCTCTATGAATGTGTCAATTATCTTATGAGACATTCAGTCAATGTTGATTCTCAGCTTCAATCCCTTGACTCCAAAATTGATCACCTAACCGGTCTCTTCACTTCTCAAATTCACCCTCCTTCTCAAGCTGCTGATGAAGACTCCGAAGAGGACGATTGAAGCTCATTTTTTCGTTATTATGTACTTTTCTATTTTCTATATATTGATGAACTTATTTATGTATGAAACATTTATTAGTTTATTTCTGTGTTCTTTAATGCACAAGACTGGTTATTTTTTGTTTTATGTTGATGACAAAGGGGGAGAAATATCCTCTTATTATGTGTTTTCTATGTTGTTTTGTTTTATTTACATTTCTGTGTTTCTCTGGTAAGTCGACTGGCTACAAGCATATCAGTCGACTGATGTTACTGTATCTGTGATCCTACTATGTATGTGTATGTTTGTCTGATCAGTCGCCTCCTCTTTTGTTAAGTCGACTGATACACTTACTTTATGATACATCTTTATGTATGCATGTTGTGTTTTTAATAGGGGAGCATATCATTACTATGCTTGTATATTGTCTGTTATTATCAGCTATTGTGTTGTCATCATCAAAAAGGGGGAGAATGTTGATTCTTGATTTTGATGATCATAACACACTGCACATGTATCTATGCTAAACTTACAGCTGCTATACACAAAGGATCTACTATTATACAGATGAACAAATGATCAAGCACAAAAGCTCCAGATAAGAGACAATGGTCAAAGCTTCACTCAAGACTCAAGACTCAAGACTCAAGACTCAAGACTCAAGACTCAAGCTCAAATGTGTCAAATTGTCATTGTATTTTTACTTTTGTTGAGTCTTAGTTTGATTGTAAAGCCTTGTCACACACACATACACTCACCATTTTATAATGTGTGTTTTTCAAAAACATAAAAAAGAGTCAAAACAGTTTGAAGTAATTTAACTGTTGAGTACCAGTCGACTGATACCTCTGACAGTCGACTGGCAGTACAAAACTGTTTAAATTTATTCAAACTCTGACCAGTCGACTCATTATGGCAACCCAGTCGACTGTTCGAGTGATTTTGACCGTTTTCTGTTTTCAAAATCAAATTTTCAAAATCAAAAGCTTTAAGATCCGTTGGTTGACAGTTGGAATAACTGTCTCCCAACGTCCAGGAGATCTAACTCTATAAATAGAGTTCAGATCTCGCTGAAAAGATCTTACAACAACACTTCTTAAGATTCCGAGCATTCTTGAGATTTCTAAGAGAAAAAGTGAAAAAGCTTTCAAAGTTTCAAATCTCTGGTTCTCTACACTCAGTCCAGTATAACAACGATTTCGTTCTGGACTGGGTATAGAAGTCGACCTTGTTTTAGCCACGTGAAACAACACAATACACCAACAAGGCTATAGGTTGACTGTAAAGTTTTTCTTGTTTCTTTTTGCTCTCGGTTGGAGAGTTAGACTCTAGGGTGTAGAGTCGGTCGTTCACTCTTGGTAGTAGAGTGGGTTTGCTTTCTCTGGTTGAGAGAAAGGTCTACGGGTTAGACAAGGTTGTTGTCTTAACGCCGTAGGGTATTCTTGTAAACTTGTTTTTCAAGAATAGTGGAAATCTCAAGTGGGTTGCTTGGGGACTGGATGTAGGTCGGAAGGACCGAACCAGGATATATCTTGTGTACTCTGTGATTGGTTGTCTTGATCTTGCATTTACTTTTTTGTCTACTTAAGTTCTGTGAAACTTGTCTGGACAGTCGACTCCTTACACTATCAGTCGACTGGTCAGTCTCGTATAAGTTGTACATTAATTGTGCTTTCAGTCGCCTGTCTCATCTTTAAGTCGAATGCACAGAGTTGTTATATTTTCTTTTATTTGGTCATATCAGTCGACTGGTTCACAACTAAGTCGACTGCACCGAAGAAAATTTTATTTATTCCGCAGTTTTTTTTAATTAACACTATTCACCCTCCCTCTAGTGTTTGTTGCTTCGCCTACAGGATCCAACATGATACTGTATTCCATATGTAAACTAGGATGACACTTGTGATTAGAAGCCACAAATTGTGATCAGGATATTTTCTCGCACTGTAGACTGCTATAAATGGAGTTTTGGTTAGGTTCTGGGTGCCCAAAAATAGTCGTACTTTTGGGCACCAGGGGCCTAATACTGAAGACCGTATATGGATGAACTTACGGAGTGCAATTGGCTCCTCCAATTTTGTCTGTGATCTGTAGAGAAACACCTGAAGAAGTGAAATCTGCACGAATTTTCCAATGTGGTGTTGTTAAACTCTGTATCATATAGAAATTTGAAAGTTAGTTGGCGGTGATACACTAGCTGTACATGGAAAAGTTTGTTTAATTTTGAAAGAAAATGGTGTCAAAATTTTGAAAGTGAACAAACAACTATAAAGTGGTGTTGATAAACTCTTTCTTAAGAAATTCAGGTGAACATGCTGTCAAAATTAGAAAGTGAATGAACAACTCTAAAACGATGTCAATGAACCCGCCATCCAAAGAAAACACTGTCAAAATCAGCTTCAAAGTGGTACAAATAAACCCTGTTCACCGAAACCTACCTTGAGAATTCAACAGTAGACGTCCGAAACTCACTTTGAGAATTCGACATTAAACGTTACCAAACAGTTCTAAGTGGTGTTAATAATCCTTCTTCGTCCAAGACAAACAAATCTGAAGTGGTGTATATTAACTCTCTAAACTGTCAAAATAAACTTTAATGCAAATCACTAATGTATTTGATGATGTTAACAGAGAAAAATGAAAGAAGAAAAAAGGAATGAAGAAAGGGAAGAATAGAGAAAAATGTAAGAAAAAAAAGAATAAAGAAAAAGAAAAAAGAAGAAGATATTTGATTATGAAAGGGTAAGGGTAAAAAAGTAATTTAATAATTATAACTTAACAGATGGGATTAAGTTAACGGAGAAATAAGTTTAGTGTACTTTTTCAAACGTTATATGGGCATATTCTACTTAGGCCAAATATTGGGGGGTACTTTGGTTTTTGCCCTACAATATATTATGCTAAACCACTTTTGTCTAGAATTTTTCTCATTTTTTTTCTTTTTAAAATAAAAAAAGAAGAGCAAATGTAGGAGACCACTCCCCACTCTTGCTCCATCCAAATTTTTAATTGAAATCATATCCTTTAATCAAAACTCAAAAATCGTGCAATAATGTATAAATGATATTAGATGAATTTTTTTACAAAATAGTGTTATTATTTTCTCATTTTTAAAGGTTATGTGCAATATTGTACGGAGTTATACTATCTATACAATATATTATGCTAAGACCGTTTTTGATCCAAAGGTTTTGTTTCCTCCTTTTTTTTAAAAAAAAAAGCACAAATGTAGAAGGTAACTAGCACTATCACAAAAATCTGAAACCCGGAACCTACCAAGACACAACACTGGACCGGAATCAACCTAGTCTATTGCTGGTAGGGTTTGGGTCATAAAACTAGACTCGTTCATATTTTCGGATCATGTCTGGGTCCTTTAAAAATGGACCTGACATGTACCCGGACTTAAGTCTATGGGTCCTAAAATAAGATCCCTTCATATTTTCGGGTCGAGTCTGGTTCAGCTCAAAATGGACCCGGACCCAGATAAAAAAATAAAAACCCTAACCCCCCCCCCCCCTCGCCCCACCCACCCACACACACAAAAATAAGGGGAAGAGAAGAAGCAGCAAGCCCAACCTCTCTCCTGCCCGACACCACTCGCTCGCCGCTACCCTGACCCAGTTCTCATGGGTCGGGTCTGGGTATAAAATTGGGATCAGTGGAAAAGCAGGTCCGAATTCGGTAGTGCAGGACCCGATTCGACCAACTCGGTAACATCGCTAGAGATAACCCCCCCCCCCCCCCCCCCACTTGCTCTTTATCTTTGCAAATTTAAACTAAAATCATGTCAGTTAATCAAACCTAACAATATTGCAATATTGTATACATGTTATCATATGAATTTTTCGACCAAAAAAAATTTGTTATTTTCTCATTTTTGAAAATTCTGTGCAATAATTGAAAGTATAACCTAGGGTTTTCTAGATCTCTATAAAATAACTGTAATGGTCCCATGAGATGCTATATCATCTGAGAGTTTTCCATTGTAAACAACAGAGAATCTTTTATTGAGCCTTCAGAGATAGTTAGCTTCTTGGTGATAATACTGCAAGTCTTGTATTTTCTCTAGTTGAATAATATCTCAGTTATTTCTCTCCCATATTCTGTTCGCCGAACCCGAAAAAATCTTGTGTGCTTATGTGTTTGGTGTGGTCTGCGATACTTAGTTGTTCAGTGTGATAGGTTGTCACATCTCACTCTAACTCTCCGTTGCGCCTTAATTCCTAAAAACTGGTATTAGAGCAAAGTTCGAGTTCCATTGGTGAAGATGAGAGATCATGATTTTCCAAAGATCAAGCAGTTCGATGGTAATGTCAACTTTAATCTATGGAAGGTGTACATGAATGATGTATTGGTCTAGCAAGGCTTGCATCTAGCCCTAAAAGAAAATAAAGGGAAGTCAACCGACATGAAGCGGGAAAAGTGGGATGAGATTTGTTTAAAAACCTTGAGTTTAATCCGACTGTCATTGGCGGACGTTATCAAGTGCAACTTCCTTTAGCAGACAAGCGCGACAAGTTTGTGGGCAAGACTCATAATTAACTATATATTCGGGATCATCGCTATTGGATCAGATGTAACACCCCGCAAAATAAAATAATTTATTTTGCATTACTAAATAACATTAAATCAGTAAAGTTGACTAATTTGACTATTTTCTTGAAATTGCAATTTTTGCACGTGCAAAGTTAGAAAATTTTGAATTCTTCAAATGTTATGGTTAATGATTGATTTTCCTCATTTATTTACGATATTTTAATTTTTAGATTTATTTGAATTTATTTGACTATTTTACGAATTTGTCGATTTTACATGTGCAAATATTTTTTTGGGTGCAAATCTTCACGTTTAAATTTCTGGATAGATTCTCCTATTTATAATTACTAGTAATTTACACGTGCGATGCACGTCGTAATAATTTTTTTAAAAAATAAAAATAAAAACTCTGACGCAGTGAGGACTCGAACCTAAAACCTTCTTCATATTAATTATATATGTGTGTCACACACGTTGATAGATTTACAAATGAAACTAAGCCCTTCTTCCATTATAATATTAGAGATTAGAGATTATATATTATATTATAGATATATTGATAGTGTAGCGCCCCGAATTTTCAATATGATATCTCAGGAATACGTGGCACAATTCCCAGCATCAACTTCAATTGCAATAGTAAACATAGCCAAAAATACAGATAAATTTTATTTCAACTTTTAATACATCATTTGTTTACAAAACACAGCGGAATACAAAACACCATGAATTACAAACTCTTTCTTTACAACATATCTTTACAATTTACATAAGCCATAACGTCATTCTATATCAAGCATCCAAATTCCAAGCTATAAGCACCTACCTGTAAAACAAGAGGCTAGAGATAACCCTAACCCCCAAAATTACAGGGGTCAGCCATAACGGTGTGGGTGACATAAAAAAAATAACATAAATAAAACATAAGGCATAGAGTCATCAACAACATGTATTAAAAGCAAGAATAAATAAATTGAGAAATAACAATAAGTAAAGCATGAAAACATCAAGGCATTTAAGATAGTAAATAGTAGAGTATGAAAACAACAAGTGAAACTAGACTAAGTGTCAAGTGTAGAAAATGGAAAACAACATGCATAAAACCAAGTCAAGAAATATCAATGCTATATGTTGACTCTCTAATGCATACTTGTCGGATTCTATGCATTCCGTACTACATAGGTCCGGTGCAAGTCCTTAACGATCTCCACTTTATAGGGTTAAATCTCTTGTTATGCAACTAATCCTACTACGGTGATGGAAGACAAGATCCAGAATACTCCGCGAATAGGCACCACAGCTCTCGATGCGAGAGCATCATGTAAGAATAGCTCTAAAACTGGAGAATCACCTCCCAATCGTGTACTCCACGAATAAGCTTGTGAGGCCCACGACGTGCAGATACATCGAATACATCCCTTGAATAGGTCCGCCAACCCTCGACATGCAAATGCACCCTGCATGCTCCATGAATAGGCCTGCAGACCCTTGACACGCAAACATACAAATGTCCTCTCGAGACAGGACAACAAACAGTCCTGAAACGCATCCGTGGGACTAAACATACCAAGAGCATATACTCACGTTTTCCAAGCTTCATAATATCTCCACTAGTGCCTATCCTTAAGTTGATTATTAATAAAACACAAAAAATTTCATCTCTAGAGTTAGTGTATCCTGCCGGACTTAAATCTACAAAACAAACCCAAGACCCCGCAGGTCTAAATCCACAAATCTCATTTGCTAATTCACAGGACTTCCACTCAAATCCTAAAGATATCACAACTCATCCATCAAGACCAAAACTTTCAATAAACTCACAAATCCATCGTCAAAAGCGAGTATATGAAGAAACTTCTTAAATCAACAAAAATTCAAATCTTATATAAAATTTCAGAATCCAAATAAATACTAAATCTATTAAATAACTGAAAATCACATTTTTAAGTTGTAGAATATCACAAAACATCAATTCCTTTGAATTTGAAAACATGTATAACTCAAATAAGGTCCAAAAGAATACTTTTAAAGCTCCAATATAAATCTCTGTAAAATATTTTTAATCTGTAGCAAAACATCTTTTAAAACAATATAATATTGAAGGAACAATCGATCAAAAGAAGCATCAGAAAACTCAAGAAAAGATCAGTCAGAGCGGTAGCAGTCGACTTCATAGGGTAGTAAGTCAATTGTCCCGCGTGAAATCCAAACTCAAGAAAGTATCAAGCAGTGCAGTGGCAGTCGGCTGCATACTATAGCCAGTCGACTGTCTCGCGCAAAATCCAAAGCTTTAAGAAAATATAAGTCAGAGCAGTAGCAGTCGACTGTGTAAAGTGGTAGTCGACTGTCCCGCATGAAAATCCAATACATCAAGAAAACACAATTCTGAGCAGTGATAGTCGACTGTATAAGGTGGTCAGTCGACTGTCCTGCCTAAAAATCCAAAACCTCGAGAAAACATTGCAGCCAGGATCGCGACGGTCGACTGTCGAAACTTACCAGTCGACTGTCATACCTACAGACTGCAGTTTTAGTTTGCGCACATTTCAACCGATACGGAGTTTTACTTTATAAAAACGAAATATGTAAAAAGTACATTTCTGATATGGTCAAATATGACTTATAGGGTATATATAAAAGTTCACAAAAACAAATCAAAACCACTTCAAATTAATAAAAGTATCAATTTGTTGAATTTCTTCAAAAATAAGACATGAACATATACATCTTCAAAAATAGAGTTTTTAAGAATCAATTATGCATCGAAATAACTTTGTATTATGTTCCGAACCATATCAATGCCAAAATAAGTTAAGATATAATAAAAATCCATAAAACACACAAGGATTCAATTTCTTCAAAATCACAAAATAGGATATTCATATAAAAATGTTTGTGCAAGTTGTGCATCAAGAAAACTTCGCAAATCCATCAATTAAAAATAACAACATATTCAGATTAAAACTTAGCATTTGAGCAAACTCAATTTCAAGTAAAAACTTTACAAATTCACGAAATCCCCAAATTTGATCATAATGCATAGATCCAAATCTAAACCCCTTTCTCAAAACTCCAAGACTTGTTTCTTAGATTCAATAGCCATTAAACTCATCCACAATCATTTACAATAATTTGTCCATGCATATGAGCAACTATAACAATCACTAATTAAGTTTCTACTCAACGAAAAGCCTCCAGATAGAGTTTATGCATTTATACACAAGTAAAGGTAATCTTTTTATCCACTTTTATGCAATATCATCATACAACACATCATGATAAGTTAAAACAGCAAGTATATGAAGGAAAGCATCCTACTCATGATTTCTATTCAGTTCTCTAACAATCTCAAATCAACAAATTAGGGTTCCAATCATCAATAATATAGTTTCATGAAAGAATTCACTTTTAATTCATGTACTCATCAAAATTTCACATATCATCATAAAAACTCCTAGCATGCTTTCTAATCGATAGATCATCACGTATAAAATACATAAAACAAAACAAAACAAAATATGTCCTCACCTCTATGAAGATCAACTGAAGAGAAATAAAGAATAAAAGAAATCCTCCTTCGCAAGAAAACCAAGAATCATCGCTTGAAAACCCCAAGAAAATAGTATGATAAAAATCCTGTGTAGCACAACAAGAGACGGCTACACTCACTCTTTTATAGGCCAGAAATAATAGGTTTTAGAATTTTGTAAATAAATTTGCAAAATACCTCTTTTAAAATATACCTTTCTATATATAAATCTTTATACTTGGAAACCAAATAAAACCAACTTAATTGAGTTTTAAAAAAACAAAACAAACACTTTATAACCAGCTGGCACTGTTTGAAAAACCGAGAAAAAATAAATTTACACTTTTAACCCTTTAAATGGCAAATTTGCGAAAAGACCCTTTTTTTTATCAAAACTTGCAAAATAAACTAAATTCATTAAAACAAAAAAGTAAAACCTTTACCTCTGAGTTGACAAGGCATCATACCCAGTCCAAAAATCTGAAAATCTGGAGTTTTTACTCCAAGTGATAATTTTGCACAAAAGTCCTTCTTTTTGTAATATTTGCAAATAGGCACAATCTATTCGAGTTCGGGTCCTAAAATGAGACCCGTTGTACTTTCGGGTCTGGGTCCAGGTCCGCTCAAAAGAGACCCGACCCGGGCCTGGACCCGGACCCGTTAAAAAAATCTAAAAAATCAACATAAAAATAAATATTCCATCCTCATCCCTCCCCTTTTTCCTCAATTATAAATCTTTCTCTTCTAAACTCAAAACTCATGCATTTTTCTTCTCTCCCCTATTCTAAATCCTACACTCGCCGTCTCCGCTCGCCGCTCACACTCCCGCTCCTACCTGAATGAGTAGGATTATTTTAAGAGTACCCGGACCCGGTCCTCACGGGTCCGGATCCGGGTCCAATATTTGGACACGTAGGAGACCGGGTCCGGGTCCGGGTCCGGATAGTGAAGGACCCGACCCGTCCCGACCCGATACCAATGCTAGAACTTATGGGTTGCAGAGTCAAAATAACTGGCCCATCGGACCCTTTGGATACAATTTGTTGTGGTTCCCTTATTTTGGTCCCCTCTTTGGGCCCATTTAAAAACTCCTCATTACTCAATCTCATTCCCACCACCCTCTGAGGACCACAATAAGGTAAACTATGGTTAGTGTCTTCTGCACCTTGGGCGCTGTGCTCGAGGCCTTGGGCGTTGCGCCCTAGATCTTGGACGAGGTGCCAAGCGGTAGAAACGAAGAGAGAGTCTCTTCGATGCCCATACCCTCTTCATTGCTATTCATCGAGTTCTTCCCCTTCTATAAATTACCACTTCGAGCTTTTCCCCTTTCTGTAAAGGAGTTCGTCTTCTTCCCCAAAATGGTAGTCTCTTGACCCAAAGCAGCTGCTTCAATCTCTTCGTTGCCCGCTTTGTTGCTGTTACACTGGCTTTTCCCTATCTTTTCATTACCCAGTTTAGCTTTCCCCTTTCTCTGAGACTCCCCCCTCCCCCCCCCCCCAGTCTTGCGATTCGCTCTTTTGGATCGGAATCTCTGTCTAAACTCTATCCACTGTTTGCCTTCTTCCCCAAAATGGTAGTCAAAGCTACCAGCTTTTCCCCTGTTGGAGTTCGACCTTGCATGTCATCTTTCAAGGTGCTTTTGCCATTTGTAGCTCTTGGGCTGCCTGTCTCTCCCCTCTGTACCTGTCGGCGTACCCCACCACCAACTTCGAGAGGTTGACCTCCATTTTGGGCTTTCTTCTGACCCTCCTTTCGAGTGGAGGGGGATCTGGCTTGTGTTTGCTACCCAAATCTGGTCTTGACGATAGATTGATTGTTTTCTTTCCATCTGGGCTGTTGGATCTGTTGGTCAAGCCTCAATCTTGACCAACTTTGATCAGAGAGTCTTTTGCTGGTTCTGATCCCTCCACCGCCTGTTCCCGACGTCGCTCCTCCCCTTTTTCCACTCTGATGAGCTCCCGATGCGCACGATCAACTTCATGAGCCCCATCAATTGTTAGGTCCCCCTCCATTGAGATCGCCTGTTTATATGTTCGGCCATCTCTGAGTGTGGGTGGAGGAGTGGGGGACGTGATGGATGCAAGCTCCATCTTCGTCTCCGCTCGCTTGTCAAGTACGAATCGAATGAGGTATGCCTCCTCAAAGGAGTAGACTTTAGCAAACTGTGGCATCAAAGAGATGTTTGCACTCCTTATCAGAATCCTCGCCGACACGATCTCTGAGCGTCGCACTGTCTTCTCGTCGATGTGTTCAATCAACCCAAAGTTAGCAACGATCTCTTGTAGTGCCTCCCTCTTCCAAAAATGAAGCGGTACATTATGGATCCAAATCCAGAATTTGTCGCCTTGAGGTAGTTCCACTCCGAAGCTAGGTGACCATGCAAAGAATTCCACCTTGAAATGGCCAAAATCCACTGCTCCTATGCCGGTGACCTCGACCACATTCTCCGGCAAGGGAAAGGACACCAGAAACTGAAGGTGGCACATTTTCTTCGCCACCCAGTCCTTGTGTGCCCTCATTGGCCATCTGGAGTTAAGGGCTTGGAGGAGGTGGGTCTCCGAAGGTCTCCCTGACCTTACTCTGGCCACGGCGCACCATTGTCGGAGCCACATCTCTTCGTTCTTAATTGTGTCCAGGTATTTTGCTAGTCTGATTACGGTTGGATTATCTGGCGATCTGCCTCTACTCACTGGGCATTCATCGTCGTTGTTTGTCTTGAAGACGTTTGTACAAACATATGAAAGATGCCCCCATTTCATATACTTGAGGTATCTCACCTCTTTGGTGCAGTCTTGCCGGTAGTGACCTAATTCTTCGCAATTGAAGCAAGGTACTGACTTGCATTTTCCTTTCCGTTTTATCTTTTTGTTCTCGGGCTGTGGTGTGGGGGGGGGGGGGGGGGGGGTTGTTCTGTCTCTTCTTTGTCTTGCTGATGACTTTCACCCACTATTCTCCCTCCTCGACCGACTCTAACTCTATAGTAATCTCGTTAGGTAGATCCCCATTCTGGGCCCGCTCAACGGTGGATTTAAGTGGGACTTTAGAGTTCCTTTGAGGAGGTGGAGGAGACTGGTGTTGAACGAAGGTTGTGGGGGTTTGAATAACTGGTTTGTGGTGATGATCTTGGGACCTTGCTGGAAGGAGGAGTGCTGTGGTGGTATTTGGTGTTTGTTGTGGTGACTGGGCCCTGAAGAATTGTTGTAAGAGTCGTATTTTTTTTGTTGTGAGTGGTTCCTGTGTTGTAACTCCGGCTGTGGTTGTGGATGATGACGATGGTCATAGCCCATCTGCTCTTTCCCCTCCCTCTGAAAGTGACGCTGGACTTTGTGGGAATCGTAATTCTTTTGTTGGTAGTGGTGCCTGTGTTGTAACTCTGGTTGTAATTGACGATGATGATGGTCGTAGCTTCTCTGTTCTTGCCCCTCCCTCCGAATGTGACACTGGACTATTGGGGGGGGGGGGGGGGGTTCTTTTACGCCCGTAAGGGCCAGTAGGAGGACGTCCTCTATGGGCCCGTCCCTTGGGTAGCCACTCATCATGGCAATGATGACCAAAGCCACTCCCCTCCTGTCGTTGATGTGCACTTCGGTGTGCGCGTGGGGGGGATTGAGCGTGTCTGAGCCTAGGCGAGTCCCCCTCAGGGGGGTTGCTCAGTTGTAAGGAGCGTGGCGGAGACAAGGTAGGAGCTGTAGTTGGAGGGGGAGGAGGTGACGTTGGGGGAGGAGGTGGTGGTGGAGGGACAATGGCGTGTAGGGGTTCAGTGGTAGGGATGTTGAGGGGGTGGCGTGCCCTCTCATTAGGCCCGCACCCACTCAACTCAAGCTCCGAGAGCATAGTGAGGTTTAGTCAAAGCGAGGTAGGGGTAGAGGGTGGACGGCTGTAGCGGCTTCAGTCGGCGAGCTGGGGCTTGTGCTGGAGCTGGGGCTGGTGCTGGAGCTTGATGAGTTGAGAAAGTTGATGAGTTGAGAAGGTTGATAAGGCATTTGTTAATTTATCATAACAAGATCATTCCTTATCGTTGATCCATGGTTCGTGCACCAAACTTTCCATAGCCTAATCCACAAGCATAATTATACATCAGGACAGTCAGAACAATCAAGATAGGTTTCTTGCACCAAACATTTTCTTGTAGAACAATTACTTAAGAAAAAAGTGAAGAATTAGAAGAAAGAAATTCCTTGCAAAACATGGTTTATATTCTACACTACTTATTTACAAGTAAATCCCAAAAGTATCACTTTCCTATTACCAACATTCCAAAGTACCTCTTGGCAATTTCCCCCTCCTTCGTCCTTCTTTACTCCAATCCCAAATCCTTAAACCCTAACCCCCAAAAATCTCACATTTTTTTCTCCCTCATCTTCGTGAATGGCGTTCTCATCCCGAATCCGAGATCTGATGAAGAAGTACGGCAAGGTCGCCGTCGGCGTCCACCTCTCCGTCTCCACCGCCTCCATCGCCTCCCTCTACGTCGCCATCAATAACAACGTCGACGTTGACTCCCTCTTCCACCGATTCGGTCTCTCCTCCCCCTCCGACGACGTTGACCAAAACTCTAACCCTCAACCAAACGTTGACCCCGCGGTTGTCATTCATGACGGCGGCGAACCCGTTCCAACGAAGCCGAGGAATCGGACGGCCGAGCTGACGGCGTCAAGCGGCGGGGCGTTCATGCTCGCCGTGCTCTGTAATAAGGCGCTGTTTCCGGTTAGGGCGCCGATCACGATTGCTTTGACGCCGCCGATTGCGAGATTTTTGGCGAGGAGAAATCTCATCAAGAACTGAAGAAGAAACAGCGAGTCTTTTTTACATATGTGAGTGTCTATCTATCAATTCTCAGTTCTCTTCTTCGTTTATGAGATTGCAAGTGATATATCTTTTGGAATTGAATCCTCTTGTCTTATATACTCTGATCTTAGCTTCGAGTAAAAAATTATTAATGGTTGTATTATTTATTGTAGTAACTGTAATCCAGATGGTTTCTGGACTCTATGGATAATAAATTGGAGGAATTGCAAGATCGAAATCTTGGTGTTTGGTTAGTGATGGTTTATTTTTATTGGAGTTGTTAAATATGACACAAACTTTTTTTAGATACTTGATATTAGCATTCTATTAATTTTAGGGTTTTTGGTTAAAAATGTGTATGAGATAGTTTGATTAGGAACTACATAGTGATTAGTTTGTGAGTTGCAGAACTCTTTGTTGGTTGTGGTTTAGGACACATGTTTTGTAGAATGGTAACGGACTAGCATGTGAGGCTATGAAAATAATGTTCCGAGTATTTGGCATTGTTTGTGAAGAATTAATATGTGCATGTGTCGGCGGACCTGGTTTGCTCAAGTTAAGAGAAATCCGAGTTCGGACATGGCATGGCCTTTCCACCATCCCTAGGGACGAGTCCTTCTATAGTACACAATTACTATAAATTAGCTGTGGTCTCTCTCTGTGCTTTGTCTTGATACGAGTGCTTTCTTGGATTCACGGATCTATAACTCTTCGAGATAATCCAGTTTTTGCCTTTCTATCTGGAAGTGCAACCTGCCAAAAGGATGACAGTGGATGAGGTTTTGTCAATGAGGATCTATATTGCTTGTCACTGCCAATTGTAAGGATGAACATCCCCATTCTATAGGTAGCACTGCCGCAATGCCATACACCAACCAAAGAGTATGGCGTTATTCCAATAGACATCATGGCCGACGTTCTGTATGCCAGCAGAGCCTTGAACAATTTGACACGCACTCTGGTTTTTGTAGACCATTCTTCTAAATATCCCTAACAGGATTTTGTTCATAGCTTCTGCTTGACCATTGGTCTATGGATTACATGGGATCGTTCAAGCGTGCTTCACTTTGTACTTTTTGAATAGTCCGTCCACATGTTGTTTGCAAAACAGAGTCCTATCATCGATAATCATTCTATGGGGGAGCCCGAACCTGCATAGTTTGTGATATTATATTGAATAAACTGAGCTACGACGAGCCTGGTCGCCTTCCTCAAAGGAGCAGCCTCCACCTACTTTGTCAAGTATTAGGTCGCGGAGATGATCCACACGTGCCCCAACGAGAAAACTCGAGTGCGCTAGCACGGCTTTCGAGTTGGAGTTTGCTGGATGGATTTTCCCGATTAGTTCCATTCTCCAACATTGTCACGGCCAATAATCTTTCATGGGATGGAGTTTCTTGATCGGCACATGTGTGCATGTATATTATCCTATTATGTCAAGTTGTTTCTTTTGTTATCCAAAAAATATCCTTTACTAATCAAGAAAACATCCGATGAAGGTATTCAAATAAACATACCCTTATTTGACCATTTTTTGGAGCTTATTAATGTCAGAGTCATGTTGGTGCCTTGGTGGATGTTATGGATGAATACCATTTTGCTTTCCTTTTCCGTTAAAAAGCTGGAAAATAATATTTACCATTTTAATTGGGCTCGATAACTGTTCAGATTTTAGGATGAGCCGACGAAGGTAAAAGAATGAGTGACTTGGGAACTAGCAAAGAAGTTAATGACTTGACAAGTGTACTCGCGTCTATTTGACGTTTTGTTATGATTACAATAGCCGTCAGAGTTCTTTTGTATGGTTCTCTGCGATAACTCTGTTCTGTTGGATGAAATCGACAGAGCGGCCCGTTTTCTTGATTTAGTTGCAAGCTCTGGTGATGGATTAACATGTAGGATAGGATATATCTTAGAGTAATGCTACATCCACTACCAATTTCACTATATTTTTCTTCACTATCTTAGGTGGCACATTCCAATAGATAGAAAAAGATACAGTAGGTGGGGGAACTCTCCAATAGAAGTAAGCTACCTAAGGTAGTGAAGAGAATGGTAGTGAAATTGATAGTGGCTGAAGTATTACTCTGTATCTTAATAGAGGGTCAATAGTGGGCTTTGTTTGGTGATCACAAATGTGGAACATGACTTGGAGGAAACTGTATTCGTTTGCCTCATCTTCTGGGAACTGTTTTTACTTTCGTGTTATTAAAATATGGAATGCACTTGATTGGCTCTTGTATTACCTGACTTAGAGCATCACTTAGAGCATCTCTAACCACGCTAGTTATTTTTGCTAGCTAGAATAGCCAAAATAGATAACAAATGGATAATTTGGCTAGCGAAATAAGCTCCCACTCCAACCATGTTATCTATTTTGGTTAGCCATAAATGTTTTAATTTTTATTTACTAATAAATAGTTACAATAATCTTTTTTTAAAATGACAACATAAACATAACAATTTCAAAGAAAGAAAAGTATAATACCCAATCACGCTTATACACATATCTTTAGCAAACTCATTTTTACACACATCATGCTTATAAACTCCCCCCCCCCCCCCCCGCGCACGGAAAGGGAGATTTCTTCTATTTACAACACTTCAGTAAAGTCGTCAATGCTTATCATAGAAATTGTCGTCAACATTACCTTCCCTCCGGTTATTTTCCTTAAGTTATTGAATACATCACGATTTTATCTCAACAAAAAACCGAAATGGATTGTTTTCTGAATCAAAACTAGAGCAGTGAAAGGGAGTAGATGAATACAGTAACTTTTCGAACTACAATTTGATCAAAATGCCTTGCAAGCAGGTAGAAATAGTAGCCTGAGCATTATGATATGATGCAAAAATACAACACAAGACCAAGGAAACCTTTTCCTGAGTAGGTATGAGCAACGGTCTAATAACAGGCAAAGGTGAAGCTCGAAGATCAGGACTAACAAGAAACACTCAATAGGCATACTCATTTCTTGTTTCAGCAACAATCATGGGCATGTACAGAGATTTAGACAAGAGAAAAAAGTTAGGATAACTGTTAAGTAATTTCATTCTTAGCACTCTCAGTATCTTAAGAGTCCAAATTTACATAAAGAAGGACAAATTGTATTGGATTCTAGAAAATCAGAATGTCATTCTTATCAAAAGTAGTAAAAATCAAGAGCTATACCAGATTATTAGTGGATGAAAACGGAGTAAATGTAAAAGTTTATAAACTCAAACAAATCTGTGGTGCCACAAGTAGAATTCAAATTCTACACATTGTCCCAACATTTGAAACTAACAAAACTCCAAGTTACTTATCTGATACTCAGCAAAATATACAAAACCAAAAGCAAAATGTATATCAGTGAAGAAGTAAGTACAAAAGCAAAAGTAAAATGTGCAAAATTGTATCTGATGTGTAGAAATAACTATATAATCTAGAAAAACATATGCAGGAAAGTAGGAAAAGAACTATAATACATATACAGGAAATTCAAGAATCAAATACTGCACATGAGTTCACTAATATAAAGTATATGTATATACATATCTGATACATAGAAAGGACTCTCTCTCACTGATTGTATATTTGTATATGGTATAGAAAGGTGGTCTTTAATTGAATGCAACCTTAGAGATCATAGACTGATATGGTTAGTCCTTATATATTCTTCTCCAAGAAAGAAGGATTCTTCTAGTTGTGCTCAGGAGGAATTTATCAACCATGTCAATTCTTTTGGCATTGAAAAGAAACAATCAGAATATATGCTATGAAGAGTGGTTTTTAAAATATCACAAAATTAGAGGAATTTATAACACTTGCACATAATCGTTGCATAGAATATGAAACTGCTGCTATTGAGATATTCCTCCTCATGACAAGGGACATATTTGATATATACATACTGATATATATAAACCCATCAGATTCATTCAATTAATCTTCTATATATATCTGCATAAGACCATCTTCCACATACCTGCATATTTCTTATACAATTGAAGACCAACTGCTATGTATACTGCATACTTAAATCCACATAAAGATCATTTTTATAAAATCTGCATATTGCTTAATTCCTACAAAAGGGGCATCTTCTATACTCTGCACCTATTTCGCTTCAACTCAGTAAGAAGGATTCCTATATGTGTATCAGATACATACATATTGATATATATAAACACATCAGTTTCATTCAATACTAAAGTTAATGAATACAACTTGATTAATAGGGATCTTTTTATATGTGTATCAGATACATACTGATATATATAAACACATCAGTTTCATTCAATTAAACACATTAGCTTTTAATAGGGATCTTTTTAATACTAAGAAGTTAATGAAGGACAAACATTCTACAAACTAAAGGTTTATAAGATTTTTCACAAATCATCTTTAGACATACATAGGTACTTCAATCAGTAAATAGAGATCTTTATATATGCATATATGTGTATCAAGAGCTGCATTTATTATACAACTCAGTAAAAAGAGGGATTTCCTATATATATATATAACAGTGAAAGTGAGTTATATATATTGAGAAAAAGTGTACATTGGCTAAAAATGTGTACATTTTCTAGATTATATAGTGAATCAGTTTGAATATATGTAATCTAGAATAACTATATAATCTAGAAAAAAGTGTACATTGTCTAAATTACATATACATTCAACATTATGACAATGTAAAAGTGTACATTGTCTAGCACATCATAATGCAGTATGTACACATCCTGCATTATGACAATGTACACTCGTTTACTATATATAATTCTACATTTTCATGTCCTTCTCAGCATAAATACTTACTTCTGAGCACTTCACAAATCAAATAAGAATATGCTTATTAAATAACATGAATTATATCTGAGCATAAATACTTACTTCTAAATACTTACATGAAGTGCATATTATAAATATAGAAGGCAAGGCAAGTCTAACAGAGTGTCAGGTATACTTGTAAATTCTCAGGTATACTTACTTCCAAATTGTCTGTTTACCTATTAAATGGAGTTAAGCATATATAATGCAGTAGTATCTATAATATGCACTTCATGTCAGGTATACTTACTTCTCAATTTCATGATATGCACTTCATGTCAGGTATGCTAACTTCTAAATTGTCTGTTTACCAATTTTCAAATTGGTTTCAGATTTCAATTGCTTCCAAATTGACTATCAGTTAATTCATATCCATTGCTTAACTATCAGTAAATTCATATCCAAACCACAAACAAAAAATTCATATCTAAACTATCAGTAAATTCATATTCATATTGCAGTAAAAAATTCATATCCACTATCAGTAAATTCATATCCAAAAAAAATTACATATTCATATTGCTGTAAATTCATATTCATAGCTTATCTCTCAGTGAACCCATATCCCAAAAAACAAAAACAAAAAAAAAAAAAAAAATCAAAAGACAAATATTTACCTGATGAAGAAGAAGAAGAACCCAATGAACAAGAAGAAGAACCCAATGAAGGAGCAGCAATCTACCAAGAACAAATTGAAGAGATTGAAGAAATTGAAGAAAATCACTCTCGATTTAAATCAACAGGAAAGAAATCTTACCGTTACAACCCCTTGATCTCCGGCAGAAGGAGTATGGCGAGCGGGATCGAATCGCAAGATTTGGCGAGCGGAAATCAGCTCGCCAGGATCGCGATTGATTTGGCGAGGCCGTTGGAGAGGATTTATTGGGACTGAATCGCTATTTTAGCTATTTGGGGGGAAATTGTAATACCCTGATTTTTCAATTAATGAAAAATTATTTTATTTTGCACGTAGTGTGCACGTGCAATATTTTGGTTGAATTAAATCTTATAATTGTTTTATTGTGATGTGTATGAATATTTAAATATATATTTTCAAATTATTTCATACAAAAGCCTTTTCTTTAAATAAATAGAAAGCCATATTTTAAAGCCTTTTTCTTAAAGCCCAAAATGTATTTTTTATTTATTTTTACTATTTTGGCCCATAAAACTAAAGCCTATGGATTAATTTATTTAAAAAAATTCTATTTTATTTTTATGTAAAAATCAAATGCACAATTTTTGGTCCTAGTTGCATGCACGTGCACTACACGTACACGTGCAATATGCACTTTACTTCATGGCCGGTTGTGGACTTTTGGAGGGAGATTCAAAAGTTTAGTGGTGGTCATGGTGTGGTCGTTATTTGAATGTGGGTAGTTGTGGTAACTCCTACTCTCATCCTAGCCCTCCATTCTATTTGATTTTTAGTATAAATACCCCCCTCCCATGGCTAGTTGTTTTGTACTTGATATCCCTTCCAAATCTATAGTCTAATTAGTAGTAGTTTGTGAGTTAAAAAGATTGAGTGGTGAGTGGGATTGTGCTTGCTTTCTACCAAGGAGGAGAAGGGCCGGCTAGGAGCTTTCGGTGGTGCTTGTGGAGCTTGTGCGCGCATCATCTAGGAGGAGGTGCATCTCTTTTGCAAAGGACTTAGTTGCTATTGTGTTTGTTCTCTCCATACAAGGTGGGTAAAATTCTCCATATTTCTAAAGTAGAAATGCTTGTTAGAATGAATGAATGATAGTGGGTTTAATTTTCCTTATTAGGAATCATGCTAGTACTATACTGAAAGAATGATGCATGAAAAATATTAATAAGGATACACTCTTAATTGGAGAATTGACCTATGAATTGATTGGAATGTGGGTGTAAATTGTATGTGATTGGATTAGTAAAAATCTAAGTTGGTATGGATTAATTATAACCATGAATGTGTAATTGGCTAATAAAGAGATTAGTGGCATTAATTGTTGAGAAATGTCTAAAAGGAATCTTTCTGGTAAGTCGACTTAAGACCTTGTAAGTCGACTTATATGCTCATTTAAGTCGACTTGTGCTTTTATAAGTCAACTTCTTGCTTAATTTATTTACTTAAAATCATGGATGTTTTCCCCTGGACAGTCGACTTACTACAGTATAAGTCGACTGGTACTGATGGATTTTTATATAAACTGGAATGTTCTATTTTCCTAAAAATTACATGAGACTTTATAAAGATAATTTGGGAATTGTTGCATGAAATAAAATGTGATTTGAGAATGAAAGGTGTAATTAGAACTATAATTTTGACATGTGTATTTTGGGAAAGTATACCTTGCAAAAGAACTGGAAATGAAGAAGATTAGTATAGTAAAGATTGAAGTGACATTATGCGATAGATGTATGAAAAATATGAATTGTGAATATTTGTTAGTATTTCTCATTTTGAGAATAATGTGATAACCATGAAATATGAATTATTCTCGTTGGAGAATAGTGCGACAAATTATGATGTGTGAATAGAATGAAGGAATGATCCCTTAATTTGAGATTTTAACCTGTTCAGTCGACCTGATGTGTGTAACAGTCGACTTTATCGAACCTGAGAAATTACATAATTGAACTCTGCAGAACAGCTGACTGTGTTGAACGACAGTCGACTGTCCTGTGATTGATAATTGAAATTGGAACTCTGCGGAACAGCCGACTGCCATGTGCAGCAGTCGACTTTCCGAGCGATTATTGAAGAACTTTGTTTGACTGAACAAGTCGACTGGAAGAGCTCCAAGTCGACTGTTCAGAAGTACTTTTGGTATACCAGAAACTCTATGATTGGTTGATAATAAAGGTTATGAATCTTATGTTGATTATTTGGTTATGACAGTAAATTCAATTTGTCTTTACGTGAACTTACATGAAGTGAATCATTTATTAGAACTTGTCAAAGTTGTATGAATGTGAAAGTTATGAACATGAAAAAGGAAAATCTATCATGATTATGAAAAATGAACTCATGAGCTGGAAGTGCTCAGATTATGTTGAAAATTGTGAATTGAAATTGAAATGAAAGAGTAGCTAAGTCTCCCCCGGCAATTGGAAAGAAATTGAAATGAATATTGAAAAGAAAGACCAAGGTTGGTCATGTTGAGATGAATGAATAAGTCCGGTTCAATGGAGAGGCTAACTCTAGAGCTTTGATTTTGTTCATGATTCTAATAAAAACTAAGGATTAGTACATAGTGGAGATGTGATGAAAGTAGGAGAAAAACACGAGTGAGGGCCATCGGATTTGCGGCGGAGAGTATTTCACAGGTTCTTCACGATGAGTCGTGACATGACGTGGATACGGCTCCAGGGTACCGTGGCGGCGGGGAGTATTTCACAGGTTCTTCACGATGCGTCGTGACATGACGTGAATACTGCTCCAGGGTACCGTCCCGGTGGTGACGCTTGTGGGATGTTTGGTGACTGCATGAGGATCGTGTGCCATGAAGGAGGCTGAAATTGCCACAGGTTCTTCACGATGAGTCGTGACATGACGTGGGATTCCCCTCCAGGTTTTCTGTACACGTGCTTGCACTCATAGATCATCTAGGATACCTACCGTAGTTACAGTAGTAGATTAAGTCATGGCGAGGGATTGAACCCTACAAAGATGAAGAACGATTAAGAGGCTTGCCCTCGGACCTATGTAGTATGGGATGCATAGAATCCGAACAAGTGTGCATTAGTGTCATCTAACATAAATAATTGCATTAAGGACTAAGTGCACAATCACAACACGACATCAATAGGGTAGTCCCTTTTGTTTGAAATGTGACAAGTTTGTGTTTGTTAAATATGGAAAATTAAGTTATACTATTTCCGGCATAGAGAGGATGGCCGTGTATAATGATCGTCGGTTGAATAAACTGACGTACCCACAGTCTTATATGCAGGTAAATGACATGTTAAAGAGTAAAGAGGAATGGATGCTTAAAGATTATACCATGTTGTTGTACATTTATTTAATTGTTGTAAATTTTACTTCTGCTGTGCAAAAGAAAAGTGTAATATTGATGTAAACTCTGATGTAAAGTGAAAAGTTTAAATTTCCTTGTAAAATTGTACTAAAAAAAGTGAAAAGATCCTGTAGAACATCTCGAATTCAGTGTATTTGGGATTCGGGGCGTTACAGAGTGGTATCAGAGCCACGCTTTCTACGCTTTCCACACTTGTACCAATTTATAAGGAACGACACCCTAGAAGTGGACATTAGAGTGTGTGTTTGAGTCTAGAGATTTAAATGTAAGAGACTTACATTTGTGTTGCTCTATGACTCATGCTTCTTCCTCTCTATTTCTAAGATGGCTGACCACTTCGACCCTGCTGGAGACGACGACTGGCATATCATTGAGGAAGAGTACCATCCTGGACAGGCTGATCCTGAGGAAGAGTACCACCCTGGGCAAGCAGATTCTGATGAGGAGGAGTGGCCTGAATCCCGAGAGATCACCCCACCTCCGGATTCATCTGATGACTCTTCTTCTGACGAAGAAGAAGAACCAGTTCCAAATAGTCTTGTGACTTCTCTTCAGAGGCAGGTAGAGACACTGCGAGAGAGAGTCGGATTATTAGAAGCTCAGCTGGCTAAGCGAAAGGATGACTTTTCAGTTCTCAGTCATCGGGTATGGGAACTTGAAAAGAGGAAGAACCTGACAGATGTGCTGAAGGATGAAGTTGATGAATTACGGGGAGAACTTCGAGAAGCGAAGAGGAATCGTAGGAGTTAGATTGTTGTAGCTTCTATTTCTTTCATTCTGATGTTAAGAAATGTTTTTCAATTCGAATGTATAAAGTTTGGAATTCAATGAAATGCAAGTTGATTTAAATTCATGTCTTATACTTCGAATTTAATGGATCTTTTGCATCAGAATATGTCGAGAAGAGGAGCTAGGAATGGTGAAGGTTTGGATCTTGAAACGGAGCTTGCGAGGGTCTATCAGACGCTCAATGCCGTGGTTATGAACCAAAACCAAGGAAGAGGGCCTGCGAATCCAGTACCCGAGGCGATTAAGCTAGTGGAATCATTCAAGAGAATGAAACCACCTGTATTCGAGGGAAAGTCAGACCCAGATGCGGCTGACAACTGGATTCGGCAAGTGGAGACAATCTTTGAGGTGTTGGAGACCCCGGAAGGCAGTAAGGTCAAGTTGGCGACTCTGCAACTGAAGAAGGATGCGGCTGTTTGGTGGCAGTCGATGAAGAGGACCATGGGAGACATAGTGCTTGGCTGGGAGGAATTTCTGGAAGAATTCCGCAGTCACTATTTCCTCTCCGATGTTCAGGAGAAGAAGGCAATGGAGTTTCTGTCGCTACAGCAAGGCAGCATGTCGGTTAGGGAGTATGAGACTAAGTTTACTCAGCTCTCTAGGTATGCTCCAGAACTGGTGATGGATGAGGCGAAGAAGGCTCGTAAGTTCGAGCATGGACTGAGGCCAAGCTTGAGGTCTCGAATGATACCTCTTGGTATCAGGAGATTTGACAAGTTGGTCAAGAGGGCAGCATCGACGGAGGCGGATATGGAGCAGTTCCATGTTGTTCAGAACCGGAGGAACAACTGGCAGTCTGGGAAGAGGCCCGCCAATTCTGAAAGTTTCAAGGGGCAACCATCTGCACAGAGGTTCAAACCGACAGGGGCGAACGCTGTTAGTGTAGCTGGAGGACCTGGGAACAACGTGGTGAGACCTCCTGCGGTAACTTGCTACAACTGTGGCGAAACGGGGCATTACAAATCTCAATGTCTCAAGCCACAGAGTGGTAATAGCAATGCACCAACGCAGCAGGCTGGGAAGAGGCCGTACCAACCAGGGCGAGTATTTGCCTTGACGGAAGCTGATGCTGATGAGGTTGATCATGTCATCACTGGTACGAGGACTGATGCTTAGTGGTTTTTGTCATTTCTTTTTTCCGCTCATATTGTGAAACTGTTATGTAATGGTGCGTATTATATAACAGGCGAACATTATCTTAATGGAATGAAAGCTGTTGTGTTGTTCGATACTGGATCCTCTCATACTTTTGTGTCTCCTAAATTTGCTAAAGTGTTGGGAGTTGAACCGAAGATTTTTCCAGGCAAGGTCTTAGCAGTAGCTACTCCGTCAGGAGAAACTTTAACCACTGATCGGTATTACGCTGGTTGCGAGATTGTGATTGGAGATCGAATCTTTGGGATTGATCTAATCGAGCTGACTATCTTAGGAGTCAATGTTATCATTGGCATTGATTGGATGTCGGTGTACAGTGCAAGCATCGAGTGCAAGACCAAGACGGTAACAGTGAAGGCTCCAGGAGGACCTGAAGTCACTTTCCAAGGGAAGCATAAATGTTCTAAGCTGGTGGCAACTATCCGCAAGGAAGAGACTCCTGTGGAATTGCAAGGGATTCCTGTAGTTCGGGACTATTCGACTGTGTTCATGGATAATTTTCCTGGGTTACCCCCGTATCGTGATGTAGAGTTCAGCATCACTGTTCAACCGGGTTGTGCACCCATTTCTAAGGCACCGTATAGGATGGCTCCAGTGGAACAGGATGAGGTGAAACGGCAGATTGAGAAACTGTTGGAGAAAGGCTTTATTCAACCTAATGCGTCACCTTGGGGAGCACCAGTGCTTTTGGTAAAGAAGAAGGATGGATCGATGAGAATGTGTATCGATTACCGGGAGCTGAATAAGGTCACTGTTCAGAATAAGTATCCTATTCCTCGAATTGATGACTTGTTCGATCGTCTACAAGGAGCAGCTGTATTCTCCAAAATAGATCTTCGATCAAGATATCACCAGGTTCGAGTGAAAGCTGAAGATGTGCATAAAACTGCATTTAGAACTCGACATGGGCATTACGAATTCTTAGTTATGCCATTCGGAGTGACGAATGCACCCGCAATCTTCATGGATTTGATGAACAGAGTTCTGAGGCCGTTCATTGATTCTTTCGTCGTGGTGTTTATCGACGATATTCTCGTGTACTCCAAGTCAGGGGAGGAGCACACCGAGCATCTGGCAGCAGTTTTGAAGAAGCTGGAAGTGCAGAAGTTGTATGCCAAGTTATCCAAGTGTGATTTCTGGAAATCTGAAGTGGCATTCCTAGGTCACATCCTTTCTAAGGAGGGAGTGGTAACTGACCCTCAGAAGATAGAGGCAGTGAGAGATTGGGCAAGGCCTACTACAGTGAAGGAAGTCAGGAGTTTTCTTGGAATGACTGGATACTACAGGAGATTCATTCAAGGTTATGCTCAGATAGCTGTACCGCTTACTGGACTGACCAAGAAGAATGTGAGCTTCAAGTGGACTGAGCAATGTGAGGCGAGCTTTCAGGAGTTGAAAGAGAAGCTGACTACTGCACCTATTTTGGCTTTGCCTAGAGCAGGTGTTGAGTATGATGTTTATAGCGATGCTTCACATCGTGGGCTTGGTTGTGTCTTAATGCAAGAAGGAAGAGTAATCGCTTATGGGTCTAGGCAACTACGACCGCATGAGAAAAATTATCCGACTCATGATCTGGAGTTGGCTGCGATTATCTTTGCCCTGAAGCAATGGAGGCACTACGTGTACGGTGAGAAGTTGAACATGTACACGGACCACAAGAGCTTGAAGTATATATATCAGCAGAGGGATCTGAATCTGAGGCAGCGAAGATGGTTAGAAGTGCTCGAGGACATGCGACCTGAGATCAAGTATCATTCTGGGAAGGCTAATGTTGTTGCTGATGCACTTAGCCGCAAGAGCAGTTTGGCCAGTTTGATTACAACCCAGAAGCATCTGATTGAGGAGTTGGATCGAGCAGGTATTGAGGTTGTCTTGCAAGGATTGAGAGCATCTTTGGCTCAGTTGAGGCTTCATCCTATACTGAATGCAAGGATCATTGCAAGTCAAGAGGTTGATGCTGATATCTTGGAGATGAAGGAGTAGGTTGGCGCTGGCAGGTTGCCCGGATTTCAAATCAGGGATGGAGTGCTGTGGTTCGGAGATAGACTTTGTGTTCCAAATCAGGCGGACCTGAAAGAGAGTATTCTTCAGGAGGCGCATGCTACTCTTTTGTCGGTACATCCTGGAGTACTAAGATGTACAAAGACATCAAGCAGCATTTCTGGTGGTCAGGTTTGAAGTGGGATGTGGCTGAATTTGTGGCGAAGTGTGAGGTTTGTCAGCAAGTCAAAGCCGAAAATCAGAGACCCGAAGGTCTATTACAGCCGTTACCTATTCCGGAATGGAAGTGGGATAACATCAGTATGGATTTCATTACAGGATTGCCTAAGAGTCCTAAAGGCAATGATGCGATTTGGGTCATAGTCGATCGACTGACCAAGTCCGCTCACTTTTTGGCGATGAAACTCACTGCTTCGATGGACAAGTTGGCTGAGATGTATGTTGGCGAGATTGTCAGGCTTCATGGTGTTCCGTCAACTATTGTGTCTGATCGAGATGTGCGGTTTACTTCGCATTTCTGGAGGAGTCTTCAGACAGCTTTGGGTACCAAGACAGATTTCAACACTGCTTTTCATCCGCAAACCGATTGGCAGACCGAGAGAGTCAACCGTATTCTTGAGGATATGCTTCGGTGTTGTATACTAGACTTTGAAGACAGTTGGGAAAGACATTTACCTTTGGTAGAGTTTGCCTACAACAACAGTTTTCAGGCTAGCATCGGGATGGCACCGTATGAAGCTTTGTATGGCAGGAAGTGCAGGACTCCTGTTTGTTGGTATGAAGTTGGGGAGCGTCAGTTGTTTGGTCCTGAGCTTGTACAGCAAACTTCTGAGAAGATTGTTCTGATCAGGAAGAGATTGGTGGAAGCTCAGAGCAGGCAGAAAAGTTATGCAGACAACCGGAGAAGGGACCTTGAGTTTGAGGTTGGTGACTTCGTCTTTCTGAAGGTATCGCCCAGTAAAGGTGTGGTTCGATTTGGCAAAGGCGGGAAGTTAGCCCCGAGGTTTATAGGCCCATATAAGATATTGAAAAGGATCAAGAAAACTGCTTACCGGCTTGAATTATCGGAAGAGTTGTCTCAAGTACACAATGTCTTTCATGTGTCTATGCTGAGAGGTTATATTCCAGATCCGAGTCATCATTTGCCTGAAGTGCCGGAAGGTTTGCAGTTGGATCTGAATTGCATCGAGTCTCCTGTTGAGATTGTTGACCGTAGGGAGAAAGTCTTGAGGAATAAGACGATACCGATGGTCAAGGTAGTCTGGAGAAACCACTTGGTTGAAGAGGCTACTTGGGAATCCGAGGAGAGGATGTTGAAGGACTATCCTGAGCTTTTTGCTTGATTGTATCTTTGTATCTTTTGTTCTTGTTGTTGTGTTGTATTTTCTGTTTCTATCACTCTTGACTGTAGTTCCGGGGACGGAACTATTCTAAGGAGGGAGTGTTGTAATACCCTGATTTTTCAATTAATGAAAAATTATTTTATTTTGCACGTAGTGTGCACGTGCAATATTTTGGTTGAATTAAATCTTATAATTGTTTTATTGTGATGTGTATGAATATTTAAATATATGTTTTCAAATTATTTCATACAAAAGCCTTTTCTTTAAATAAATAGAAAGCCATATTTTAAAGCCTCTTTCTTAAAGCCCAAAATGTATTTTTTATTTATTTTTACTATTTTGGCCCATAAAACTAAAGCCCATGGATTAATTTATTTAAAAAAAGTCTATTTTATTTTTATGTAAAAATCAAATGCACAATTTTTCGTCCTAGTTGCATGCACGTGCACTACACGTACACGTGCAATATGCACTTTACTTCATGGCCGGTTGTGGACTTTTGGAGGGAGATTCAAAAGTTTAGTGGTGGTCATGGTGTGGTAGTTATTTGAATGTGGGTAGTTGTGGTAACTCCTACTCTCATCCTAGCCCTCCATCCTACAACCAACCAACTAATCCTAGCCCTCCATTCTATTTGATTTTTAGTATAAATACCCCCCTCCCATGGCTAGTTGTTTTGTGCTTGATATCCCTTCCAAATCTATAGTCTAATTAGTAGTAGTTTGTGAGTTAAAAAGATTGAATGGGGAGTGGGATTGTGCTTGCTTTTCTACCAAGGAGGAGAAGGGCCGGCTAGGAGCTTTCGGTGGTGCTTGTGGAGCTTGTGCACGCATCATCTAGGAGGAGGTGCATCTCTTTTGCAAAGGACTTAGTTGCTATTGTGTTTGTTCTCTCCATAAAAGGTGGGTAAAATTCTCCATATTTCTAAAGTAGAAATGCTTGTTAGAATGAATGAATGATAGTGGGTTTAATTTTCCTTATTAGGAATCATGCTAGTACTATACTGAAAGAATGATGCATGAAAAATATTAATAAGGATACACTCTTAATTGGAGAATTGACCTATGAATTGATTGGAATGTGGGTGTAAATTGTATGTGATTGGATTAGTAAAAATCTAAGTTGGTATGGATTAATTATAACCATGAATGTGTAATTGGCTAATAAAGAGATTAGTGGCATTAATTGTTGAGAAATGTCTAAAAGGAATCTTTCTGGTAAGTCGACTTATATGCTCATTTAAGTCGACTTGTGCTTTTATAAGTAAACTTCTTGCTTAATTTATTTACTTAAAATCATGGATGTTTTCCCCTGGACAGTCGACTTACTACAGTATAAGTCGACTGGTACTGATGGATTTTTATATAAACTGGAATGTTCTATTTTTCTAAAAATTACATGAGACTTTATAAAGATAATTTGGGAATTGTTGCATGAAATAAAATGTGATTTGAGAATGAAAGGTGTAATTAGAACTATGATTTTGACATGTGTATTTTGGGAAAGTATACCTTGCAAAAGAACTGGAAATGAAGAAGATTAGTATAGTAAAGATTGAAGTGACATTATGCGATAGATGTATGAAAAATATGAATTGTGAATATTCGTTAGTATTTCTCATTTTGAAAATAATGTGATAACCATGAAATATGAATTATTCTCGTTGGAGAATAGTGCGACAAATTATGATGTGTGAATAGAATGAAGGAATGATCCCTTAATTTGAGATTTTAACCTGTTCGGTCGACCTGATGTGTGTAACAGTCGACTGTATCAAACCTGAGAAATTACATAATTGAACTCTGCAGAACAGCTGACTGTGTTGAACGACAGTCGACTGTCCTGTGATTGATAATTGAAATTGGAACTCTGCGGAACAGCCGACTGCCATGTGCAGCAGTCGACTCTTCCGAGCGATTATTGAAGAACTTTGTTTGACTGAACAAGTCGACTGTTCAGAAGTACTTTTGGTATACCAGAAACTCTATGATTGGTTGATAATAAAGGTTATGAATCTTATGTTGATTATTTGGTTATGACAGTAAATTCAATTTGTCTTTACGTGAACTTACATGAAGTGAATCATTTATTAGAACTTGTCAAAGTTGTATGAATGTGAAAGTTATGAACATGAAAAAGGAAAATCTATCATGATTATGAAAAATGAACTCATGAGCTGGAAGTGCTCAGATTATGTTGGAAATTGTGAATTTAAATTGAAATGAAAGAGTAGCTAAGTCTCCCCCGGCAATTGAAAAGAAATTGAAATGAATATTGAAAAGAAAGACCAAGGTTGGTCATGTTGAGATGAATGAATAAGTCCGGTTCAGTGGAGAGGCTAACTCTAGAGCTTTGATTTTGTTCATGATTCTAATAAAAACTAAGGATTAGTACATAGTGGAGATGTGATGAAAGTAGGAGAAAAACACGGGTGAGGGCCATCGGATTTGCGGCGGAGAGTATTTCACAGGTTCTTCACGATGAGTCGTGACATGACGTGGATACGGCTCCAGGGTACCGTGGCGGCGGGGAGTATTTCACAGGTTCTTCACGATGCGTTGTGACATGACGTGAATACTGCTCCAGGGTACCGTCCCGGTGGTGACGCTTGTGGGATGTTTGGTGACTGCATGAGGATCGTGTGCCATGAAGGAGGCTGAAATTGCCACAGGTTCTTCACGATGAGTCGTGACATGACATGGGATTCCCCTCCAGGTTTTCTGTACACGTGCTTGCACTCATAGATCATCTAGGATACCTACCGTAGTTACAGTAGTAGATTAAGTCATGGCGAGGGATTGAACCCTACAAAGATGAAGAACGATTAAGAGGCTTGCCCTCGGACCTATGTAGTATGGGATGCATAGAATCCGAACAAGTGTGCATTAGTGTCATCTAACATAAATAATTGCATTAAGGACTAAGTGCACAATCACAACACGACATCAATAGGGTAGTCCCTTTTGTTTGAAATGTGACAAGTTTGTGTTAGTTAAATATTGAAAATTAAGTTATACTATTTCCGGCATAGAGAGGATGACCGTGTATAATGATCGTCGGTTGAATAAACTGACGTACCCACAGTCTTATATGCAGGTAAATGACATGTTAAAGAGTAAAGAGGAATGGATACTTAAAGATTATACCATGTTGTTGTACATTTATTTAATTGTTGTAAATTTTACTTTCGCTGTGCAAAAGAAAAGTGTAATATTGATGTAAACTCTGATGTAAAGTGAAAAGTTTAAATTTCCTTGTAAAATTGTACTAAAGAAAGTGAAAAGATCCTTTAGAACATCTCGAATTCAGTGTATTTGGGATTCGGGGAGTTACAGAAATAGCGAGGCCGTTGGAGATAGTCTTAGAGCATCCAAGGTCGTGATTGTTAGAAAATGCATAAATGCATATTTTACATATAGCATTTTGATAGTTTGGCGTAGTCGTCAAATGGTATTTTATAGCAATTTAATAATAAAAAAATTCAGACGGAACTTGACTTTGTGTCACACGATTCAAAAGATTTTTTTTATGAATTTTTATTAATTGAAAACATTTTTAAAATATAAAAAAAAGGGTGGGCCCCTCCTTGGACGCAACTCCTCTTTGCGTCCAAGAGGAGCCTCTTTGCGTCCAAGAGGAGCCCAGATTGGTATATGTTTTTAAATTCCATTTTTAAAAATAAAATATGTCGGATGGAACTTCACTTTCCGTCTGACGAATTAAAAAAATATTTTTTTTCGTCGGACGCAAATTGAAGTTGCGTCTCTTATATTATGCATTTTGCTATATCTTGTGCCATTTATAGCAATGTACTGTTGCTTTTTATGCCAATTTTTTTTTGCATAAATAGCAAACGACTGCAGCTCGTCATTTGCTATAAAATGCATTTTTTGCATAAATAGTACACGACTGTGGATGGTCTTAAGTACACATAATAACTTTTCCTAGTTGTCTGAAACTGAAACTGGCATATTTTTATATCAATCTAATAGATTGCTTAGATTTTAAGGCTGTAAGTTTGGCTGATTGTTTATCTTGCTAACATGTCTGGATTTGAGCACAATGTTTATGATACTAAATAATCAATAATGTTCACTTGGTTGTTAAGGGTTTAAGGACGAAGTGGGAACACATTGAATGTCGTGTTTATCCTTCGCTATTGTCTTAGTAGTGTTGCCAGTAGTTGCCCTTGGGCCGTAGAGCAGAATTCAATCTGTATATGATTGGGTCCTTAAAATATTATGTAGATCCTCAATAAACATGCTTTAAAGATTTGGATCCCCAAGTAAATCCTACAGGATCCTGTTTATAGCAAACCATTTAAACCCTGTTTATCTTATCCCCCTTGATATCTTGCAGCAGTTTTTCATCTGTTGTGTTGTCCGCTTAATTGTAGGAATGTTAATCAAGCAGAACTAGTCGTGCTTTAGATTCTGTGTTCATTCATTTATTCAACTAAGCTTAAGATCTTATTCTTGTCATTCAAATTATCAAATGAGCTCTTCCAAGTTCCAACAAGCCCTAGCTGATCCTCGAGCTTTTTCGTGGATATTGACTTTCCTAAGCTACACCACAACGTATACATCCCAAAAGTACAATTAGTAGAAATATCTATCATATATGCAACTAAAATATATGTCAGAAAAACTAAATAGAGTAACTATAAATTTGGCAAATACAATTTTAAAGAGGTAAAAAAATAATTGTTGGATTATGATTTTCATAAGAATATATTATATTGAGAGAAATATTTAAATACAACCCTTTAGTATATAAAGATATCTACGTTTTGATGTAGTGCGTATGTAGTGCGTAAACACCGCCAACCAAACCTAATGATCCGAGCTTCAACGAGCCTAAACGAACCAACTTGGCTCAAGTAGTCTAAGATTTTGAAGAATATCTGAAATCATTATATTAGGAGCAAGTTGTAATGTAAGTCCATATTGATGTTGTCAGGAAAAACAACTGTACCATGGGTCTATCTAGGTTCATAATATATAGTAGTACTAGGTTTACCCGTGGACACGTGCTTACGGCACGTCTTCTGAACGATGCAATATATAAAAAACACTGTAAACAGTAAAATATATTTAACTAACAAATCACATAGGTCAATATTTATATGCAATACCATCTGATTAGTGACTACACGATAAGTTATAAAAAATAATCAGAATGTCGTAAAATAATTACATACTAAAACAATTATGAGTGGTTTGGTTAGTTGTAAAAAAAAATAAAGAGAGGGAAAAGCACTGTAGCGAAAGCAATTTCTTGGATTTGATTTCTTAAAAGTAGCATTGGTTGAATATAGGTTTACTATAGCAATAATTAAATGTTAGCTCTGTTTTGGTTGTAGTAATACTATAGCGAAAGTAATTTAAAACACTTTTTTTTACATGAAATTAATCCAAAATTATGGATTAATTAATTTTATTTCTGCTTAATCCCTTAATGTTTTGGATGAGTTAATTAAGCTTAATTAGATTGAAACTAATTAATTTTAATGCCTAAATTTTAATTAATTAAGAAGAGACTAATTAAAACCACAACAAGTAAAACTTTTCTTAATCTCTAATATTATAATGGGAGAGTTGGGGTTGACATTTGTCAACATACAAACTCGTGCATTGCACGTGCAACTCCAACTCTCTCATTAATTACAACAAAACAAACAAACAAACAAAATTTCACCTATTTAAACGTGCAACGCACGTGCAAAATAATTTTTCAATATTTTTTTAACACCAAACAAACACATGTTGTACGTACAACTCTAATTCTACTTATGAACACGTGCATTGCTACTACAAATCGTAGCTTTTCTTCAAAATATTTTTCTCAATTACGTGCAACGCACGTCCAACCCCAAAACTATTTCTTAACGTATATCGCACGTGAAAATCATCACTCTTATCAAAACGTGCATCGCACATGAAAATACTAGTTAAGATTAGTGTGATTTTAATTAGTCTTTTCTTAATTAATTAAAAGTAGGGATTAAAGGTTAATTAATTTCAAAACTCAAATACATATCAACTACTTCACAACATAAAGAATAAATCTGAATGTGGGTACTGTAGCTACAGTAACGAATGAAAAAATGTCTTTTGTAAGCATAAATCTGGACCGTTGATTTCCTTCTAATTGAAGGAAGCCACTTGATTCTTTTGAATTGCCTTGTGTTTTATTATATAGATTATGTTTCCAAGTAACTATATATGTAACACCCCAAATTCCATTTACATGTAATTCGTAGCACAACAAGATCTTTTACTTCAAATTCGTGCAATTGACAAGAAAATTAAAACTTTTCATTTACAATAAGTTCTTTACATCAACGCAGCGGAAATTAAAAAGAATACAACATGATATATATACGATTTTAACATTTCAACATGAAAATAATCATCAGGTTCAATTCATCTTTATGTCTTTTTGCCAATCTGAGTACTGCACTGAAACTGTGAGCACGTCAGTTGCAATGTTATAAAACAGTGATCATCGCTATGCGATATTATAACGATTCTCTTACTTTAGCAATCACAAACTTGAATGCATATTAAAGTGTAAAAGAATATCCTAAACATGTCAGTGTATGATATAACTTAATGCCTAATGCAGATGTTATACTACAATGATACTAATGCATACATGTTCGAATTCTATGCATCACATTCTACATAGGTCCGAGGGCAAGCACTCCATATTAAAGAGTTTAATCCCTTGCCATGAAAAACTACTCGGTAACAAAATCAAGTTTTAGATATTCCACAAGTACGGAATCCAGCCCTGGAGTCCATCGTCAGGCTTATACGAAAATTCTCGTCATGCGAACATCCTGCAAGTGCCCCTCCAGCCCCGGTATACATGCAGCTGAAAAAGTCAACATGTTTAAACCGATCTCGTGGCATGTCCACAAGAATAAAAATTGCTAGAAGTCTTAGTCTCATGTGTATGGATGTTTCTATTGATTGATCAATGAGATGTTTTGTCTTCTATTTCATATTGAATTCTTTTGAAAATTTTATAAAAACTGATTATTGGGAGGAAAGTAGGGGTTGGTGGAGGTTGTCTTTCCCTTTGATAGTTTTTCTGGTTCAGTATATTACAAAATGAAGACAAAATGCAGGTGCCCCTAGAAGACCCAAAGAGGTTTCAGGTAGAGATGACATTTAGTCGTGGTGCAGATTTAAGCCCTCTAGAGGTAACAAAAATCTTTCATCACAGACATCAGATGTGCCACTTCGGCTATATCTTGAAAACATAACCAGCAAAGTAGCAACATTTCTCATATTCTTCGTAATGTTTGTTTATAGGGTTGCAGTGGAGACACTGCATTGTTGCGCCAAGAGCATACTCTTCCCATAATGGGGCCCGAGAGGCTTCAAGAAGTGGATGCATATCTCACGTTCGATAAGATGGAGAAGATGATCCGTTCATTTGCAATGCCTGTTGAGGATTTTCCACCTACGACATTTCTGGCATTTTCTGGCATTTTCTCCAAAAGTGTACTAGAGCGTTTGGTCAATCTATGGCCTTTTCATAAGAACACTGTTGGCATCCATAAATAACATATGCACTTCAATTCCTTTTTTTTAAAAAAAAAATTTATTTAAAATTTAAATTAGCAATGTTTCTTTCCTTGGGTGTAGCAATGAGGTAGAAAATTCTATTGTTAATCTTAGTGAAATGAAGGTTTTGTCTTCTTTTTTCCGAACTGTTACCAAAATGACACACTTTTTGAAAGTATTACCAAACTAGCCCACTTTCGAAAGTATTTACCAAAATAACCTATTCGGTCTTCGAAAAAGACTTCTTTGGTTAAAACTAACTCGATTTTTTAAAAACTTGGAATGGTTTGAGAATTTAAAAACAAAAAAAAAACAGGACAGTTTGGAAAAAACTTTCAAAAAGTGGGGCAACCCACACCCTCACTGACAAGCGGGTCCCTAAAAAGCGGGTCCCTAAAAAGGTTTCTTCTAGAGCCTGCTGTTCCGAAAATTAACCCCTCTCTCAAAATATCATCGAAAATTTCCAAAACCCTAGCTCTCCTCTTTCCCCCAAAATCCCCCAAACCCTAGTTCTCTCTCTCTTAGCGGTGATTCCGGCCCTTTATCGTCTCCGACGATCTCTTCAACCCAAAGGTATCGCTTTTTTATTTTTCTTTAAATTTGTGCGATTTTTTAATTTTAATTTCGTGGGTACCTTGCATTTCCCTTAAGTACATTTCTTGTTGAATGGAAAATATTTTGTGTTTGATTTTTTGTGGGTTGTTTAATTTGTTGGGTTAATGGGATGAAAATTTAGGGTAATTGAGAAGAAAATATATGGGGAACTATGCTTGCGAGTTAAATCTCTGCTTAACAATCAAATATGGGTTGGATTGATTTTCCCCCTTGTTTTCGCAAATATCTGCTTGCCCATTTCGCTGTTTTGGGAGAAATTAGGGGTTTATGGTTAACCCATATTGGTAAAACAGTTGAATGAATGCAGATGTACGAAAATGCTAAAATCGGTTTAGGTTCTGCTTCCTATTTTGTTGGTTAATTGGGGGTAGAAATGCGATTCAAACCTTGTGTTGATTCTTGATTCATGAGCAAGTGTCCATAATTTTTGATTCGGTTAAAAGATGTATGTTGGTAATTAGGTGAGCATGGTATCAAATCATGGCTGACACCGGTATTTTGATTCTGCCTCAGGTTTCGTCTAAGTGTTATGATATTCGCCTAGAAACTCGGCACTTTCTGATATTTAAGATAACAAGGAAAGGGGACAAAATTATAGTAAGCTAATGAAACCAAAGACTATATGAACTGTTTATCATACAACACAAGCTAAAGTGTTAAGGGAGAGTCAACACAATCAAGTGACAACAATAGAAAATACGAGTGCAGGCGCATGAGCACACTAACTCAGTTGATCGCCCTTTTTAAAATGGGCTCAGAACACCTATGAGATTAGCTTAAAACTTCGGGAAAGCAGCTTCGCGTGTCTTTCCTTTCAACCGTTCGAACTGACGTTATCATTAAACAAATTTAAATGTAGATCCTGAAGAGCTTTTTTTTTAATGGTTATAATATCGATCCTGAATAGCCTATGATTTCACAAATTTGTACATTACAAGGAAATGATTAAACACAAAAGACTATCATAATATATTTTTATGATTTGACAAATTTGTACATTCAATGTTTCCTTTAAGATTTAGTTATTTTAACTATTTAAGAATTTTTTATTAATTTTTGAAATACATCGGGTACCTGATATTGCGAAGTCTGATACTCAATGCGCCTGTTTGTCAGAACAAGTGTTGTTGAGATGCCTTGTTTGGTACCTTAAATTCTATTAGGGTCAAAGTAACTTATTGGGAGATTGCGATAGCTATATGTAGTTAAATTCTCTATTAATGTGTGCCATTATATGTAGTTCTATAATATCTTAGATTCTTAGTTCTTAATCCAATATGATAACAATCATTTGTCCTTCACTGTCAAGTGTAAGTGGGTGATTTTGTGAGTAGGTCTTCTGGTCATTGCAAAGCAATTATCTTGGAAAGAACTCGTTTGAGTTGTTTAACGGAATTGAAAATTAGATGACATAATCTGTTACTCTTTGGGTGACCAACGGAACGACTATTTTAGGCTTTCTTTGGTAAATGAGAACTATCACATGCTTCTCGTATTATACTTTTCATGCCACATGTATGTTCGTGCATGTTGAGAGAGTTATCTGTGATATATTTTACTGTTCTGTGAGGTCAATATTTACGGTGTAAACTAAATTCTGCATGGAAGGAAAATCTGCAATATTAGGATACTGAATAATTTCAACTCGTTAACCTTATCTGATTTTAATTGGAAAGAATCACTTATTGGGAAATTGTAACTCATTAACTTTGAGGATTTAAAAGAACAAAGTGAACTTGCAATCTCAGTTGGCAGGGTCAACAAATTTGAAGCTCCCAATCCTAGGACTGTAATTTGTATAAGTTTTTGTCAACTAGATTGTGTGGCTGGTCTTGCTTGCCTTTAGAGTCACCAAGTCAATGTCAAGCTTAATTTTGAACTTAATTTTGAATGATCTCACTCAAATTGTATCAAATTAATTCGTTTAATCTTTATGCTTGGCCAGAGAGAAAAAACCTGGGCAATATTACAAGTTACACAAACCTCATGTTAAAATTTTTTATTCATGGTATGGTGTTGAAGTCTTTGGCTTCTATTTCATCAATTCCTTAAGTTAAATTGCGTTGTGACTGAACATTGAAAATTTTAATTTCGTGTAAAATTATATGACTTTGGTTTATTGTAGGGACACGCTCTGATTTTATTTCAGCTTGTATCTGAACTCACTGTACGTGGGAGTTTTGATGATTGAGTTCTTTCCATTTGGTTTCAAGCGAATTTCAAGTTCAAACTGAGTTTTTCCTCAATCAAGTAGTGAGGTAGGTTCGATGGTACTTATAGGAATTTTAAGCTGAACCTTTTGTTTCTTTTTTTGCTAGAAATGATACACATTTTGTTACTTATAGCTACGATATTCTTTACCTGTGTCTATATTTATTTCTTCATATATGAGACAACCGTCGATTTCCACATATACGAGACAACCATCCATTTTGTGAATGAAAGTTTATATGTATGTACAGTTGTATACTAACAGAAATCGAGTATTCGGGTCGGTTCGGGCATGGATCGAGTTCAAGTTAATAGAGTTCTTGTGAGGTCAAGCGTGCATAGGGGATAATCTATAGTTATAGTGGGGTGTTGAAGCCTTTTCAAAGCTCTAATATTTTCATTTTGGGCGGATAAGGTTGAAATTGAACCCAGCTCTGTGCATAGCCTTACCTTTTGGAATGCATCTTCTTAAGAAACAATAACTCATCCTATCTCTGTAAAAGGACTCCAAAAGATGAATTAAAATAGATTCGTAACCTGTATTCAATAAATTAACAGAATCAATAACTTCTCTTACAGATATGTTTATATGGTATTTATGTTTTGCAGTTAATAAATTGGTAGCTTTATGCTCTAGATGAATTTGCTAAATTTGAAGTTTAAAACATCTCTGTTTAGACAAAGCTGAAGTTGCTTGATAGATTTCTAGTGGAGCTTGGATCTGCCTCATTGAGCTCTTTCCAAGCTCGAGGCTTCCAAATAATTAATGAACCAAGCTTTTGAAAGTCATGTTAGGATTTGCTTGCTACTGCCCTCTAACAAGTCCAATCCTTACTCTCCCTCTTTAATTAGGTTGTGCCACTCTTTTGGACCAGTACTCACTGATCTAATGACTACTAATGTTATCAAATATGTTATTTGTCTAATATCTTAGTAAACAAGCAATTCATTCTGAAATGAACTTTTATTCTTTTTTCTATAATGAATTTCTATTCTAATAGTATATAATCATATGCATTCTTGACTTATTTCTTTTTTCTTCAATACAACTTTAGATGTTGCTCCTTGATTGTATGAGCTTATGCTGTACGAGTATAAGGTTGCATTCTCTACTATTCCTTGAACTTTTTAAATTTCAATGCAACCTTTTTTCTTTTCCATGATTTTCTTGGCCATGGTTGCAATACTAAGTCAGAGTTTTGATATCATGTTGATAATTTTTCATTATAACTCTCATAAAGATTATGGTCTCTGTTTTTGCTCAAATCTATTTGTCTTTTGTTTGAAAGCTTTGATTATGATAATCATGATGATAGCGAGTTAAAATTTTAATATATAGTTTGATATTTTAATAGTCCGTAGCGGAAGTTTGCCTATTCTTAGCATTCATATTTAAGTTCAATATATTTGCTCCTTGGCCATCTTGAGAAGTGATAGCTTTGATAAACTTGAGAGCATTTGCAAAGATTTTATTTTTAATAATGCTTATGCAGTGTTTTTTTTAAAGCGGAGGCTACTGGTCTACCTAGCATACTTGCATAGGCAGAGGTGGGCCCTTGCCTGCTTAGTTTTCCCTAAGTGGCTGCTACTATAAAATAAAAGAAAGGAAAGAATGGAATGGAGTTTGAATAGCTGATCACTTCACATTGTCACAGTTCACGTCGTCATTGCTGCTACTCGTGATGACAACAGGACATTGCCAATGACTTCCTTATATTCCCTTCCCTCTTATTATTTTCTTGTACTCTTATCATCCCTAAGTGGCTAAGCGTTGAGCGGTCCTTTGGCTGCACTGTGGTGCCTACTCTACTGCTAACATAATCCTTGGTTGATTTAGCTTTGATAAAATGTTCACAATTAAGTTATCACTTTGTAGGATAAATCTTTATCTTGACAGGGAGACTAAGAACAATGTAGTCAATTGAGTCAAAAGTGGAATCACTGAAGTGAAGAAGTGCTTTGGAGCAATTGTATGATAAAAGAAAGACATGAAATTTGACAGTAAAGTTTCATATGGCAATTCTACAATCAACTATGCGTCCTATGGCAGGGACAATTAGGTAAATTTTGGAAAGCTGAGTATAGCTAGAATAAAGAGGTTGAGGTGCATGAGTGGCAAAATGTTAATAGACAGTGGCAACAATTCTCTCATCCTTGAGAGTTAGAGGCAAGTCCATTATAGGAATAACAACTGAGATGGTTTGAGATGTCCCCCCCAAACAAAATTTTGATGCCACAGTTAATGGATTATTGAGGTTTATATATTTAAAAGAACTTGGATTGAGGTAGTTAAAAAGGATATGATAGTTGAAATTCAAAACTAGTCGAAATTGACTGTAGAAGAACATGATGTAGCTGACCTCAAAGGTTTGGGACAAAGACTTCGTTGGTGCTATATATATAATGAAATTGTTGTTTATGTCATTTTATATACCTTTGGAAGTTTATTCATTTATATATTTGAAATTTCTTTCTTGGATGATGCTCCTGATGCTGGCTATTCTGAAGGTCCCAACTCTCATTTTAGTAACTTTCTTATGGCACATTGTGACTCACTTGATAATTGTATATTGGGGCTGAGATAGGCGATAAAGGAAGAAAGCTGAGGTAGTGGGAGAGGGCCCTAGGGAAGAAAGGAGTGAAGGAATGGGGTTGAAAATAAACAAGAACAGTGATGGAAATTTATTCCTCAATTGCAAATTGAGCTAATTGATTTACACGAAGTTCGAGGAGCTACATGCAGCTCAAGATGAAGGCACGACAACGAACTTCACTGGACCCATGGAACCTAACTTGAAGTTGATCAGAGAGGATAGCAGTTTACAGTTTTGTTTATTGTTTTCATTCAGTAACCTATTTTTATGATGATTTATACACAAAATTAGGAACAAAAGGAGAAAAATAACATCTACAAGCTTGCTAAACAAAGGGATAAGAAAACAAAAGATTTGGATACAATTAGGTGTATTAAGAGCGAGAATCAAGAGTCTTACTAAAAGACGAGGACATTAAAGAAATATGGCGAAATTACTTTGAGAACTAAGCAGTTAAAATCGGCGATTATCGCCTATTAATCGTTAATCGGGTAAGACCTGATTAAATTTGAACCGATTACTGGAAAATGGGTTTTAAGCGATTAAATCGGGAATAATCGTCGATATTTCGAAAAATGGGCCTATATACCGATTAGAAGAAAATACGGTTAATCGTATTGGTTTTAATTCTCCTCGATCCGATCTGATCCAACTCGTAAGCCCATCAAACCCAACCTGATCCGACACTTCACCGTCTTCAACCCTATCCTATCTTCTGATTCAAAACCCTAGAACGCGAATCCGGAACAGGAAACAATTCTCATTTCAGCACCAGAATTCGGGATCTCAACCACCCAAACGAATCGAGGACAACGAGGGTTTGGAGCTGACCTGAGAACCTTCTAGAAGCTCGCCGCCTTAAACAGATTCGAATCAGAATCAGAATCTCCCGAATCGTGATTCCGAACTTGTTCCCTGCCTCAGTTCCGCTCCTTTCCCCAATCGCCGTCGTCATCTTCGAATTGGGATTGATCGAAATCAAAAGTAACAACTCTCTCTCTCTCTCTCTCCTGTTTTTTTTCTTCTCCTTTTCTCTCTCTTTGACTATGCTCCCATTCCTTTTCTTCTAATTTGGTTTAATAATTTTATTTTATTTCAATTTTTTTTTTTTGGGGGGGGGGGGTTATTTAAATAACATTTTGAGATCAGTGCTTCCTTCTCCCGTTCAATTGCTTGCTAGACTACTCTGAAAATTGCTTGCTCCCTTTTCAATTTAAGTATTTTCGAGCTGTTTTTTTAATAAAATATTTTAACCACTGTTATAATCAGGATTGGCTGTGTAGGTTTGTGTCTCGGTAGTTTAGAGGCTTGCCTTTTGAGTTTCTTACATATTTTCCCCTACTGTGCTTATTTTAAGAGTAGTCAAATATATGGACAAAGGTTTATGGGGAACATGATGGACAACCTCTTAAGTAGAACTCTCACTTCCAAATCTAAGAGACGAGCAGAAGATGTAGTACAAGATGTAGTACAGTAGTAGTGATAAGGTACATTTTGCTAATTTTTGACTCAAATATCATATTTCATAATTATTAAATTATACATTAGTACAGAGGAACACATTGTAGTTTTACAAAAATGATAACTTACACCTACAAAAATTACATTGTATTTTTACAAAATTACATTGCATCACTTTTTCTTTGGGGAAAGAAAATGAACTCGCGCAAGATTATGTCTTCGACTCTTCCAGCTACCCAAACACCGGTTTGTAACCACTGCAAATCTTCACATTCCAGATTATTCTCAATTTATCTGTATTAAGACAAAATATATATTTTATTACAACTAGATACTAAATACACGACAATTTAAATTTAAGATCTTGATCATATACTTCAGTGATAATTTTTTCCCCCATATATATATACACACACACACACACACGATTTTTCCAATTTTATCCCCTAATTTTTCCTGATTACCCGATTTATCACTAATCGCGCCTAGACCGATTAGTTCCAAAAATTGATTTTAACTGCCTAGTTTGAGAAGTTATTAAATGAAAAGGTTGTGGGTAATTTAAATATAGAGGAGTCGAGAGAGAGTCGAGAGCGTATATTTTTTTGTAGAATTAGGACCTCAGATGTTTGAAATGCTCTAGGAAGAAAGAAAATAGGAAAAGCTTTAGTACCGGATGGTATACCCATTAAAGTCTTGAAGTGTCTTGGGTATGTCGGAGTTGATTGACTAACAAGATTATTTAGTGAGATTTTGAGGATTAAGAAGATGCTCGATGAATGGAGGAAAAAATGTTTCTATATATAAAATAAAGGTGATATACAAAGTTGCTTCAACTACTGAGAGATTAAAAAATTTGGGAGTGAGTGATCGAACATAGACTGGGACTAGAAACTAGTGTCTGAGAATCAATTTGGATTTATGCCGAGGTCAACAATAGAAGCAATTTATGTACCGAGTAGATTTATGAAAAAAAATATGGAGAATGAGAAAAATCTACATATGATGTTTATAGATCTAGAAAAAACATATGATAAAGTTCCTAGGGATAGTATGGCAGGCGTTAAAGAATAAAAGAGTAACTATTCGGTATATTAAGGTAATTAAGGATATGTATGAAGGGATAAAGACCACAATTAGAACAACCACAGGAGAGGCCAGTGATTTTCCTGTTACAATAGGTTTACACCAAGGTTCGGCTTTAAGCCTTTACCTCTTTGTTTTGGTTATGGATGAATTGATGCGAGGAATACAAGATGAGGTGCCTTGGCGTATGCTTTTTTCTGATGACGTCGTCTTTGTGGACGAGACTGGAGCAGGAATCAATTCTAAATTAAAATTGTGGAGAGAAACTTTGAAATGTAGAGGCTTTAGAATAGGCAGAACTAAAACAGAGTATATGGAGTGTAATTTTAGTGATATTCTTAACACAAATGTAGAAGTAGTGAAGCATGATGATCAAGAGATACCTAAGAGAGACCGTTTCCAATATTTAGGCTCGGTTATATAAAGAGATGGGGCGATTTATGAAGATGTTATATATAGGATCCAAGCTAGGTGGCTTAAGTAGAGAAGTGCAGTGGTGTTTTGTGTGACAAACGTATACCTTTGAAGTTGAAGAATTTTTTTATAGGACAATTGTTAGACCATCAATGATGTATGGAGCAGAGTGTTGGGTAACAAAGAAACAATATGTCCAAAAAATGAATGTAGCAGAGATGAGGATGCTAGGATGGATGTATGGTAAAACCAGGAAGGATAAAATTAGAAATGAGCATATATGAGACATGATAATGGTAGCTCCTATCAAAGATAAATTAAGAGAAAATTGCCTCAGGTGGTTTGGACATGTTACACGTTGACCTAGTAGTGCCTCGTTAGAAAGAGTGATTTGAGTATTGAGTGTAGAATTAGGGGTAGGGGAAGATCTAAACTTACTTGGGGTCGAAATGGTGAGAAAAGATATGATAGTTTGTGGCTTTATATAAGATATTGCGTTAAACTGAGTAGAATGGAAAATCAGGATTCATGTAGCAGACCCCAACTAGTTGGGAAAAAGGCTTTGTTGTTGTTGTTGTTATTCAGTAACTTAGTAATGAATTTACACGATTTAGAAAAGGGATTTGGAAATCCAGTTTCATATTTTAAATACAGTTTCAATTCAACATTTCAAGGTCTATTAGTTGAAGATTATACTTATATCTTTTTTAGCTGAACATATTTGAGTTGGGATTAAGTTTTCTTGGCTCTTAGCTGTAGGGCCCTAACCCAAACTTGTATTTACTGTTTATTTACTTTGTAATATGTATTGAGAGATTGTATTGTGATAAGCCACTGAAACATCGTATTAAATGAGCTATTGAAAGAAGGCTACAAAAGAGTCAAGATGTAGCCAAATACGCTTTAAGTGTTCTAAACCATTGAATTATGCGGTTCACTCATGGTTTTTATCCCGAATATAGCTTAAAATGCGACACAGAGAAAGATACAGGTGCATATTCAATCTGCAGATGCGTAATCAGTGATTACACGATTGGTGTATGAAGGTGGAAACGTGTATGAATTCCAGTCCAATTTTAAAACCCACCCAATCTTATCTCCATTTCAACTGTATAGGTATTTGTATATAGGACAAACATTGTAAATAGTTATGAAACCCAATCCAACGATAAAGCCACATTGTTAACTATCTCGAATCTTGTTGCTCTTGAATACATGTGGTATGTGCCCGGAACAGATAATGTTCACCTTTTGCAATATTGAATACTGGACGTTGTCATGTACTTGTAGTTTTAGTGTTAATTGATGAAAGAACAAATGTTAGCTATTGATATGTTAAATCAAAGTGTTTTAGTGATCTATATTATATGTCAATAAGTGTGGACAATCTTGATATTTAAATAAGAAGTATTAATAATTAAGTAAAGTACTAACTAAAATGTGGCGCAAAGAAATATGCAGGCACATATTCAATATGCGGATGCATAATCGCCGATTACGCAATGTGTGTATGTAGGTGGAAACGGGATTGAATTCCAATCCAGTTTTAAATCCTACCTAATTTATCCTTTTGTTCAAGTGTACATGTATTTGAATATAGGCAAAAGTTGGAAATGGTTATGAAACCCAATCCAACTATAAACCTGTATCGTTAACTATCCCGAACTTTGTCGCTCTTGAAATACCAATCTGAGATGCAATCGGAAATAGACGAAAGAACATGTGTACTTGGAAGTTTTAGTGAATTACTGTGCATTGCCATGTACTTGGAAGTTTTAGTGTTAATTGATGAAAGAACAAGTGTCGGCGAGCTATATGTTAAATCAAGTATTTTGGTGATGTATATGTCAACAAGAACTATCTCAATATTTAAATAAGAAGTATTATCAATTAACTAAAGTATTAGGTTAGCTATGAAGCTAGAGAGATTAAAAATCTATACTAGTGACAAATCTAAACTGAATGAAGATCTATGTTGACAAGTAATAGCAATCAACTAGACACAGACTTAATATATTTAAATATAGATCCTTGTCCACTTCTTTCAGACAGAAATTAATTCAATAGAGAGAGAAAAAAAACATTTGGGTATGAAAGAAGTAGACCCTTGGTAAAAAAAAAGTGGAAGGGAAGGAGCGAAAAATAGAAATGTAGGAAGTGTAAAAGAATACGGCTTTGCATGATGTCAAAATTTACATGGAGGTGCAGAAGAAGCTTTGAGGTAGGGTTGGCAACGGGCAAGCCTAGCAATTGATGCTAAAACAATCGCGATCCACACCCTAACAACCAATGGATGTGAGAGTAGAGAATTGGGATTTTGCTAAGGGAATAAGGGTAAGGGTTTTGTTATTGGATTAGATGAACCTATTCCTTCATTCCATACCTTTTCCTCAAAATTAGGTTCGTTGAGCGTCACTTTTAAGAGCATTCAACTTGCAAGCATGCATCCAATTTTCACCGCACTTGCAACTTCCAAATCTAGTTAATTCTTTTAATTGGGTGCAGACTTGGTGCAACCCAAAGCAACTCAAATGCACAACATAATTGCTAAGCCGCCCAATATTTGATAAGCGTGTTTCATGGATTTTCAGTAATGTGCTTTAACTTGTACCTTGGGAGTGCATACCGTCTTGAGCGCTATTGAAGATAAGCTTGAGAAATGGACTCTTCTTTATCAAGAAATGAGCCGTCTATGCAATTATTACTTGTCAACAAGTTATATGTTATTTGCAATCTACATTGTAGCTAAACTTACACCAGCTAATTCCAATCTTCTTCAAGATATTATGAAGGTGGGATCAAAGTAATTATCAATAGTGGTTGAAGGAAACTTAAATATTGACGAGATAGGGACTAAGTATGATCATAAAGATTAGTTAACCCATGTCAATTCTCTTCGACCGACTTAAAGAAGTGTTGAAGAAAAGACGATGATGAATATCAAAACACATGCCATTTTCTTTAGGTATTCATATCTGCAGTATATTCACTACCTGGAATCTTCATTAGAATTCACGGTACCATGTTCTTTGCTTTCAACCTTTCTTGAGGTTCGTGGTCTTCATAAGTTGAATTGCGACATTTTCTTTATTCGATTCGTAAAGTCTAAATTCTATATTTTTATCTTGAATTATGATTTTGGTACAATTCACTTGTTTGATTATTGTCTCTAAGTATGTGCTATACTTCCGAGTAGCATTCTTCACTAATTTTTATATTTGATTTTCATTAGACATTTGGAGATAATCAAGCAATTTTCCACATGGAGGAGCCAAATATGAAGGATACTCAATTTCGATGGGGCAAAAAAAGGGGAGTGGGGGGTGCTAAAAGGGACGTGCAGTTTTATGAGTCCTGCACATTCGGTGATGTGACATACAAATTGTATGACTGTGTGTATCTTTTCAAGAAAGGCGAGTCGGAGCCTTTTATCGGTAAGATTGTGAAGTTATGGGAGCAAGCCGATGGGAAAAAGAAAGCTAAGATCTTATGGTTCTTCCTTCCATGTGAAATTCTCAATTACTTGGACGAGCATAACGTGTTGGAAAATGAGATATTTTTGGCTTCCGGAGATGGTGTTGGCCTCACAAACATTAATCCTTTGGTAAAGTGTCTCTTGGTTGCTCAATCCTATCTTGTTTTTTTCCTTTACTTTCTTCAATGAGAAAAGGGAGCCTCATAACCATTGGAGGAAATCTCTTATATAAAGTGATTCTAATCACTCGATGGACCTTTTTTTGGATGTTTCACACAGTTTATTATGTTTTATATGTCATAAGATGCATGTAGAGAAAAAAAGCTCGAGTTGAGGTTTGTTACCTATGTATAATGTGGTCCAATTTGTTTTGTCATTGAAATACGTTCATCTTGCAACCACTTGAAGCATGGGCAATATCTCTCACTCTATACTATACAACTCTTTAGTTAACTAAAAGTTGGAGACAAATACAATTGTGGAAGATACATAATAGTTGGTATTATTAAAATATTGATCAAATATTAATTATTTTGGGTTTCCTTGTACAAGTTAATGTTAATGTCAACTAGCTTGGGAGTTAAATACAATTCAAGATATAAAAATAGGTGAAGCATCGTAAAATAAATAAGTGAACAATTAGTGAATGTGTAGTGAATACAATCATAGTTATCAAATCGTGATAGATATCTTATATATCGTTTTCCTAGTATATCATATTGCATATTGTATCGTAAGATAAATTAACAAATATGCAAAAGTTAAGCAATCAATGATGCATCAATATATATATATGATCACAATTTATCAAAACAATGATAAATTTAAGACTTTGTAGGGTGATACATCCAAGTATGTCAATTGTCGAGTCACAAATGGTGAACTCATTCCGTAGACATTCCTAAAATATAAGAAATACTAGTATAAGCTAAATTTAAGAGAACATAAGTGGATAGTATGAAACAATGTATAATGCATGAAAATATGAATACAACAATCCATGTAATCAAATATAAAAATGTATGTATATAAAATATATACATGGAAGTAAATCTTTTATCTATCCATTTAGTCATACACAACCTTAACTAAGGCAATATCATTATAGGCTCATAGCAAATATGCAGTAGCAATTAAATACGATAGGTTACTAACTATTAAGCAAAACGAGCTTCTAATTTCATAAGAGATTGCTTTCTAACAAAGTTTGTAATTTCCCTCCCCCCCCCCCCCCCCCCAAAAAAAAAAAAACAAGAAGAAAAAAGAATCTAAATCTAGATTGTCATGCCTCACTTCCCATTATACGGAAACACAGGCGCGTAACTGAGATCCAGTGAATGATATAAGTATGCCAACTCATATCATCCATAAGCTGTACAATGCTGGTAAGCTCAACAATACAATAATAATCACTGAAACAAAAATATAATGCAATAACCAATGTCTGGAATACAAGAACCTACCAAATAGCCAGAGAATATGCAATGCAATAACAGTTCGATAAGTTCTTTCAGTAATCCATCGTCTGTACCTGTATAACATAACTCAAAAGAAAGATAGATGGTACCTGTTAGAGCAAGTTACAGGCCACAAGTAGTACAAGCAAATGAACAAGGATAGGAATATAACAAGAGAATCAAGTATATAGGAAACGAGTCATGTAACAGGAAGATACAACATGTAAACGAGGATCATGCAAATTTAGCTTATAAACAGGAATCGTGAAACTGGTACTGAGCATGTAACATATAAACATGAATCATATATTTGTAAACAGGACATGTAACATGTAAACAGGAATATGCAATTGCTCAGTGTTAATCTTAAGTTTATTTTTTTAATCAGTCTTAGCTAATGCACGCAATTCTACGTTCCATACCACAGGTCGGGTGCATACAAGCATGTTAACGTTTAGACTCTAGTGGCAAATTATACAGTCTCAAGTACTCAGGTCTTGTAGGAACACGAGCATGTAGTCAAGTAATGAGCACTAGAGGCAACCCCCGCAGGATCTAGAGGTAACCCCCGTCACTTAGTTCTACGTGGCACTTAGTTCTACGTGACACTTAGTTCCATATAACTTGTAAACATGTCATGTAGACAGAAAATCATGTAATCATGTAATGGGCACTAAAGGTAACCCCCGCAGGATCTAGAGGTAACCCCCGTCAACCTCTGACGTGACACTTAGTTTCATGTAACTTATAATTATGTATTATCATCACGGGAAATACAGACCCCCTTCCGGGTACATTTTCCTATATACCCCACTACTAGGTCTTTACCCTCAATACCCTAGCTTGTGATTCTTTTATAGTAATTAAGCATGGTGCCACAACGGAAACAGTGTCGGGTTATGATCAGGGAGACATCAAAAGGCTATGCAACGCATGTAATGTGTTTCAAGTTATAAAAGAAAAGAACAATATATTTATGTATAAATAAACACAAGTCACCAGTCTGGGCAGACAGACGTCACTGCACAATAATCAACTTTCTCGCTGCTAAAGGAAAGTAAATTCGGTTCCGTCAAGGATTCTAAAAACTAGACTCTCTATCGCTTATAGCGCATATTTACACGATACAATATGAATAAAATAGATATGTCAACCAGATAGTTCTTATTGGGTTTACTGTGCAGACTGCAACACAGCACGAGATTATACTACGTGAAATTCAACTGAAAACTTTATTAAATTCTCCTAAAAATTTATGTTCAACTCCCGAGACCATTCAACAACAAATTTGCTAACTTCCAGGTTTAAATTCTGAAATAAATCTACTGATTAAATTATTAGAACATGGCGACATGGTTTTAAATCTCGAATTTCGGACTCGTCTTGGCAAGGGGTGTTTCTTCTCGGATCGGAGATATCGGAGATCTCGGAAAAATGTGATCACATCGGATGTTCATTTCCTATACTCAATAAATATTTTTTTTGTTACTAAATAAGATATTATATGTCCTACATGTCATTTATTATATAAAATACTGTATAATGCAATTACAGTAAATCTTCGCATAATCTATATAATAAAACACAAAGAAAGCTATCAAGTGGCTCTCCTTCAATCCTCTCAAAATCAAAGGCCTAGATTTAACATCACAAAACACATTTTCCCCCCAAAAATTTTTCCCCAAAACTCAAATTCAATATCCCTCCAAAAACAACTCATTTATTTATTTAATTATTTCTTTCTCTTCCCCCCTCTTATATATATATATATATATATATATATATATATATATATATATATATATATATATATGGACTTTTTCACCATATACTAATGGAAACATGGATTTTTATTTACAACTAATTATTGTCATACTATTCAAACTTCAGCTACACAATTGTTGATTTACTGTTTACAAGACTTTTCATATGCTGTATCGTTCTGAAAACGTGCCATAGGTACATGGCCACGGGCAAATATAGTTTAACAATAATATAGAAGATAATGTAATATAAATATATAACCAAATTAAATTTGCATTGATTAGAAAAAAATGTATTTTAGTTACTAAACTAACTTGACTTTGCATATATACAAACAATAGCGATACGAAATCCTCACATTATTTCAGCTTAAGGTCCTATATTGAAAGATATATGCAAAAAGTAAAACAATTTTTTTAATATATTCACAATAACATTTGTGTCTATTTCGGATGATATTTCACCAATTTCGGAAATATTTCGGTAATTTCGGCCAAAATCTACACATTTCGGCTGAAATCTACACATTTCGGCTGAAATCTACACATTTCGGTCCAAAACGATGTAGAGTATAAAATATATGATTTCGTATCGGCAAGCTAGCCGAAACGAAATTTTGGCCAAAATTTCAGCCGTATCGGAGGAAATTTAAAACAGTGCATAGCAATGTGTGATTAAGCAGTGAATCTGGAATTGTGATAGTGTAGTGGTAAAATTAGAATAACTTGCAATCCGTAGGTCGGATTCCAAATTCATCAAGTGTCCTGGATTCCTAACACAGAGGTCTATGACTTCTATTTAGATGTCTCTAGCTGGTTTTAACTTATATTGGGTCAAAATTTTGGTTCTCTACTGGTCTAGCGTACGGATAACATTCTGGAGTCAAGTTCACATCTATAAAATAGTCTGAAAAATGTATTCAAAAATCTTATGAAAAGCATATTATGACTCCTAATCAAGTCTAGTAGTGTGCTGATGAATATCAAGTCTTAATTCACTCATTAAACATTTTAAATTGTGAAACATGATGTACTATAAGTGACAATTTGGAAAGTGCAGAACCAACAGTACGAAAAACATGATATCTCAGTGTCTATGACTCCGAATCCGAATCCGTCGAATGTTCTGGAAACTAGATTTACAGAGCTATGACATTCATTTATAAAGTTTTAATCGATTTGAACTGCAACTAGGTCAGAATCTAGCTACAAGTTACAGCAGACAGCAGGGCAGCAACTTGCCAGTTCAATTTAAAACGATTCTTACTTGCAAACATATAGTTTTTAAAACTAGAATTTAACATGCATTTATATATTGAAATCAGTTGGGGTTTCTATTTATTCACATGATGCAGTGTTATAAAAATTGGCCTAGGCGGCCGCTAGTCGTTGGGGCCCTCCCAACGACTCGGCTAGGGCCTAGGCACTTTAGAAAATCGGGTTATGGGTCTAGGCGGGTTTAAGCGGGTCTAGGCGGGTCTAAATCGGTCTAGGTGGGTCTAGGCGGTCTAGTCCGCTTAGGACCCTAACCACATTTTTAACTAATTGTTTTTTTGAGATTTCTCTTATTGTAAGCAGAGTAACAGACTATCCATTATTATGAGGATTTTAAAGTTATTATGTTTAAATTACAAATGATAATCACCTTTTTTGTGTGTTTTTTTTATCTTATTGTATATACTGAATTTGTTAAGTAGAGTAGCACACTATCCATTAAGGATTTTTAAGTGATCATGTTTAAATTACAAATGATAATCACCTTTTTTGTGTGTATGTTTTCTCTTATATTGTATATACTGGATTTGTTAAGCAAAGTAGCACACTATCCATTATTCTGAGGATGTTAAAGTCATTGTGTTTAAATTATAAGTGATATTAATGAATAAATTAGTAGTACCTTCCACCATAAGTGCACATCTTTATAAATTTTCTTTAAATTAATATATTTTCCTAGTGACAAAGACTACTCGTAAATAGTGCAATTTTTTCAATTCAGATAGACAATGTAAGTAACACTAACTCAATTGTACATTTATACTTATATTATATGCCATCGTTATAAATTTGGCTATCAAACATTCAAACTATAGTTTGCCGAAGCTGACAGAGACTAATATTCTTATATTCCTATTCCCAAGCGGGCAGTGTTGATGCATCGGCAGAGCTGTAATCTTGGATGGATATTCTTCATGTTCACCGATACAATAATACACTGATTCGACTTTATAAAGTTCTCTGGCAATTGTAAGGAGAAAATTCAAGAATATGAATGGATAGCAATAAAGTGTAAGAATGAGCAACAACGAAACAAAACCAAAAGATCGATAGATTAAAAAATAATCAAATAAATAATAAATAAAACTGCATAGTGCCTAGCCGCTTAAGCCCCGCTTACAAGGTCTAGGCGCTAGGCCCCCATCAGTCGCCTGACTACCGCCTAGCAACTTTTAGAACATTGACATGATGAAGCTCATAATTCCACAATATTAATTTTGAATACAACCATCCAATCACATGCGAATCAATTCATTCAATCACCTATTCATCTACATAAACATTCGAGTATATGTTTCAATTTTTGTGTTTGTGTAATGAATGCGGGAACGACAAAACTGCGCTTTTGACGGCGTCGAATTTTAGAGGCAGAAGGAATGGATTCGACTAAACTAGAAATCAAATATCACGAAGCATGGATGTTGCAAAAATGACAGATTTCAACATGATGATCTAATTACTACATGCGGGGATTCAAATAAAATGCTTGTACGGAACGATAAAGATGTACAAGGTACTTGCCGGTAATACGATGGTTGTAATTGCAAATGAATAGAATCCCCAAGGCAACGGTGAGAACATGTGCAACGATGGAATTAGCACGTAACTGACGAAAATAGCAACACGTGCAAACAACGGCAGCACGAGCAACATCAAAATAATCAGTAAGCAGCGGCAGCACATGGACTTCGGCTGTCGACAGCTGGCGTCGGTGAGGCTCGGCGACGAGCGGCAGCACGAAGGAAGGCGAGGAAGATGGTCGGGATTTCGGACTGCGAGGAGAGAGGTCGACGGTGGGGTCGACGGTCGGTGGCGAGGTGCAGGGGTGTTGAGGCAGCGTCGAGGCAGAGGGCGGGGGTTCGGAGCAGGGGATTGCGGTGACGATTGGGGCTGGCGAGGGTACATGCGGCTATGGCGACTGTGGCGGTGGTCGAGGGTGCGACGGTGCAGAGGTGGTTGCGGAGGTGTGGAAGAGATGGAGCGGTTGACGAAGGAGAAGGAGCAACGACGGAAGGCGGGGGTGGCTCTAGCAGGACATGGGAGGAAGAAGATGGAGAGTCAGTTGGGGGTTTGCACAGTAGAGGAGGTGAAGGTTTTTTTAGGGAGGGGGTTGTACAGTAGGAGAAGGTGAAGAGTTAAGGGTTTTCATTGTGGGGATTAAGAAGGAGGGGATTTAATGGGGTATTTAGGATTAGTGGGTGAGCGTGAGAGAGATTTGTGGGGGAACATGAAAGAGGGGGTTTCATCTGGTAAATAGGCAGGTAGGGGGAATTGTGTTTGGGTTAATGAGTTTGTTTGGGCATCCAAAAGAGATCCAACAATAGGATGGTGAAAGATTGGGCTTCAATAGTTGGGCTCACGATAATAATAATAACATAGGGCTGAAGAATTGGGCTTCACGTGAAATTTAAAATAATCAATAAAATAATATGATTGTATGGATTAAAACTGGGCTTCAATAAATCAAAGTAATATTTATAAGATGGGAGAAACAAGACTTGGGCTTCAAAATAAATAAATAAAAGAAGAGAAAACAAGATTATAGTTTGGAATATGAATTTTGGTTTTGAATAAATATTAGGATGGATTTCAATAGGAGATGTACAAGAAAAAATGAATTCAAATGAGAGGAAGAATTTACAAGGAAATTGAAGTACAAGAATACGGAGCAAGAAGGAATAAAATCTGTACAATCGGGAACAAAATAGCTTATAGACAACAAAATACAAGAATACAGAAGATTTCCGTATAAACGAAAACAGGGGTTATATAGATTTAGATCTAGAATCTAAATCTAGATGAATTTCAGTATGCTCACCATCTTTATCATCCTCGTGGATGTCATCTTCATATTATTCACTCTTAACGAACTCTTCCTCATTGTCAATGGCCTCAACCACCATCTCGTCCTTCCCTTTTCCTTTGTGCAATTGCCTTTTGGTTTCGAGGGTCAAGTAAAGAGTATCTTCTAAAAACCTGTTACATAGTTTATAGTTATACTTCAAATTTGAAAGACGCAATGGTGTTAAGAGTACATGTATAAATGTCTTTGTTATCTTTTGGGTACTTAGACCTCTTTCTCCAACTTCAAAGCACTTTCATATCCATCCAAGAATCATTTTCTAAATCTGAAAAGCAAGTGTCTTTTTCTAGGATTTTCACGTATTGTCAGACTTGATATTTGATTGGGATATCAGATCATTTTTGTGACCTTCATTTTTCTTTTTAGTTTCTATCTTTCAATTGTTGGTCATACTTAACAAAAACTAAATCATTGAACTTTTTGTTATACCAACTAATTTCGCTTTTCGGGAATGCACGTGCTTTAACACTTCAAATTTGCTCACCCTCCATTGTACTACAAGTTAAAATTTTGGACTTGAATTGCCAACTTTTGTTTATATGCTTGCATCACCAAAGCCTTGCGCACAACATTGTTAGAATTGAAAGCGTATATGAGGACAAAAATTTGAAGGTAGTTTATGTGTTAAAATTATAAATAGATTTGCAAAATTGTCAAGTGACATAATTATTAGCGGGATGTTTTGTCATTCTTGACATGCTTGTAACATGTAGGCCAGACATGCCTTTGGCTCTCGTGAGTCTATCAACTTACTCATTGATTTTCATTCTCACTTATGTGCTGGGAGACGTTCCCGCAATTGTTTGATAGAAATCAATTTTCATCTTAGCATCCATATTGTATTTTTCATCATATTGAAACCTTTCATTTAATTACTAGCATGTTTAAGTATCAAATAATGATTACAATTGATCAGTATTTTAAATATCACCTGGTATAGCCGTTATATTAGCAGTTATAACGGTTTGGACAGGCTAACGTAATCGACACCATTGTTCTAAATGTTATTGTTCCAATATATGTAACTGATTCAACTTTGAGCGTGATAAAAGGAAAAAAGTCCTTCGGGGTACAGTTCAAACTAAAATTCAATTGGACCCTAACCCATCATATTCAAAGAGAGGAGGTGAAAAGATCTAGCTGAAAAACCTTATATTCTCTTATCATCATTGCCAAGGTTGTAAACGGCGTTAGGCGGTGGCGGTTCGGTCAAGGGGCTCCTAGCACCTAGGCGGTTGAATTTATTTTGTCGATTTAGTTAATTTCAGTCCTATTCTTCAATCGTAAGTATAATTATGCAATCCAATTGCAAATATTCATCTTGTTCTTGTGTAATGTGTAATTAAAGGGTGTTTATGCATAAAAAAAATTCCTCGTGCAATTAATGTGTAATATGTTCAATTAAAAAAAACAATTGTCCAATTGTAATATGTGCAATATGCCAATAGATGTAATATGTGTAACATGTGCTATTTTAATGTGTATTAGGTGTAATATGTGCAATCTATCACCAATAATACTAAAAAAAGTAAAAACAATTCCACTACTATTTAAGATCCATACATAGTATATAACAGAATAATAGATTAATAGTAATTCTCTTTTTTGTGTTATTTTATAGTATTTAAAATTTTTAAAAATAAAAAATGCCTGAGCGTTAGACATCAGGCGAACGCCTGATCGGCGCCATGGATGCATACTCAACAAGACGGCCGCCTAATCGCCTCTAACCGCCTAGACCACCACCTAATGCAAAGGCGGTTCGTTCTCCATCTGAGCGCCTAGGCACTGCCTAGGCGTCCGAGGCGGATGCCATTTAGAACATTGATCATTGCTTCCTCCTAAATATTCACTATACCTTTCATTTTTTATTTATTGTGCACACAAAGAGGAGATGTTGACCTATGGACTTCGGGGTTTTTATTTATTGAACATGTAAAGAAGAGATTCACTCTTAATCTCAAATTATAATTGACAATTTTTGGGGTTTGTAATTGTAGATTAGAGAGAGTTGCGAGAAACTAAAACTGATTATGATAAAGATAAGACAAAGAACATATCATATTCATTCAAATCTTGTTGACTCTTTTTGTATAAAATTACAAATTTGATTTTATGTTTGCTATGTCCCTTCTTTATTTGGCTAGTTGCTTCGATGAATGTATATACACCGAAAACAATAAATTAGCATCTCCATAGTAAATAAGAAATTAAAACATTATTTTAAATTAGCACGAGCAGATTGCGTCTATGGACCTTTCGACTTGTTTTAAGTTATTCTTTCGAAAAAATCACTGTCTTATCTTCAAATCTTTAATATGTAGGTATCTTTCTTTCATGTAATATATTTTATGTGGGCAATTATATATTTGGTTATAACTATTATCACTTACTTTAAGTTGTTTGTATTTATAATGTATGACGTGTAAAGGTCATCCAAATCACGTAAGGATATATATTTTCATCTGATATGTTAACGTGTTAATTTTTGAATATGGCTGATATCCAATATCCGGTATGAAAATTTGCCTGCCAATACGATATCTGATAATTAAATAAAACGTTGGGAATTATAAAAACATATTGAATTGTAAACATTAGGTTCTGGTTCAAATTGGATTTAGATATAATGCAGCTCCATGAAAATGTCCTTTTAGTTGCAACTCCCCATGGGCATCCATAGCTTTCCCTACATCTGCATATTTATTGCATTTGCTCAATTTCTCTATCCATTGCTTCACATAGATATCCCATTGCCAGTTATACATAACTATCTACAAGCCTTAAAACTGTCACCGATGGGAGAACAACCTTCAAATAATACTCGATTGTTTTCCAACAGTTTTTGTCCTGAAGAAATATCTCTTGAACTTTTTTTTCTTCCAAATATGTATTTTAGTATATACGTGACTAACTTACATCTCATCTAACACGATTAGCACACTTATCGTGTAACATCCCGGGCCCACTCACCTATGTATTTAAGAACCTACCCCAACCCCACCATAGGGCTTCAGCATTTCTGAAAAAAGTTAGTTTAGTTGGTACTTTGGGTTCCTTCCAATTCTATACATACCGGTCTTAACTTTGTGTTCTATCCGCTGTGAACTAAAGTTCTCGTTCGTTTCTTGGAAGCACATGTAAGTCACATGAACACATATCCTCCCAGGCCCATTTGGGATATTACATTCACCTCTTTATATGGACTTGGCGTTCTTGCTAAGCTTGGACCCACTCGCACTTCTAACCTGGACATTCTTTCTAGCCCATATGGTCCATATGATTGTTGCACTCCCATGGTCCCACTAGCGTAATTGCCATGGTCTCTCAGCCAATGTACTGTCCCTGGTCTTAATCACTGTGTACACCCATTGTGGTCCCACTATTGTGGTTGAATGTCAGTTCTGATACCACCTGAAATTCCTGGTTGATCCCGAAATATACAATATTCGGATGTTCTTTATTTTTGCTATACGAGCCACTTTTGACCCATAAAACATTTTAAAACCTGGCGCGACCCATTTTTATATAAACTAAAACCTATTGAAAAATCTCAAGAATTTCTGATGCCCTAAATCCTCAAATCTGTCACACTTGTGATTAGTATGATTTAATATATAGTTTTACCTATTTTGTGTGTTATGCATGTTTGCGTGATGGATAGATATATTCTACTTATATTGTTATATGGTTTTACTTGTTTGTAATTATTTATTACAATTGTGATTTTATTTGACACATGTATAAACTGTGTAGCACCCCAGGTCTGCCGATCTTGAGCATTATTTGGAGGCCTAACTAGCGTGCTATGCTTCACATGCGCCTAGTGTTTGCAAATTGTCTTCCTATATGGCCCCAAGAATCTTACCCCGTGCATGTATCACCTAACCATGGTCCCACCACAGAGCATAGCCTCACCAAAAGTTCTATAGCTTTGTAGGCACTCTTGGATCATGAGCAGACTAATATATACACTTAGTTATCCCATTTTACCACCTATGTGGGACTAAATTTCTTACTACTTTCTACCTTTCATTCAAGCATTTCATCAAACATTTGATATGCATACACATTCATTCAGACATTTCATCAAACACCTTGTGTGCATTCCATGTATGCACACCATTTATCTAAGAAATTCGGGGTATTAAACTATGTATGTACCTTAACGCATAATGCACTATTCATTTTTTTTTTTGGGTTGATTGCTTGAATGATGGTTTTGAATTTCATATTTTAATATCGTGTCAACTAAGAATTTTCATGTTGGATATCGGTTGTCCGAGAAATTTTCTGGAATATTGGAGTCTTGTTGGTCAAAAATATCATTGTTTGAATGATCGGTAGATACCGATCTGATCCGGCTGATATGGATTGCTTTAGTTGGGGTCAATGCGGTTCTCCAAAATATCCGGGTCAATGATCCAAAGCGTTGATTTGCTGAGGTGCAATATGGATCAGGTGATTCACTATGATCTAACCTCGAGACGACTGATTCGAGAAATTTGAAAGAGGAGAAATCAAAAGAAAAGGAAACGAACAAATCAAACAAAAAAAAAGTAGAAACTTACATGATTGTAATGCAAGATAGTCGTCTCTACAAGGTTTCATTACAAGAAATCTATGAATTTTTGTGAGAAGTTGCAACATAGCACATCATATATATATAAGGGAAATGAGGTGATTTCATTTCATACACATTTTGTATATTTTATATGCAGGTTGGCTTCACACATATTTAGGAGATGTCGACTTCACACCTCATCAGGTTGTAATAGTAGTACTTATTTTATGTGCATATCACGCACAATCATTTAAGTTAGATATTAAATTTGTAATATTGAATTGATCTATTAAAATTTCTAAAATAATTAATAAAATGAAATATTTTAAATTGAATTTTAATTAAAACATCGCCTATAGGAATTTTTTTTAGATACACTGATCCGATATTGCTGATTTGGCCAACACTGACGCAGATCCCAAAAATTTTGGCCACTCAATGCTGTTCCTGATACCAAGATTTGGACCTTGAAAAATACCTCATCATAAATGTGAGGTATATAACTTATAAATATACTGTTATCACAGTACCATATGCAATATTCATTATAAGTCAAATATGTGGTTGTCAGCATAAAAATGAGTGGAAAGATTGAAAGATCCACTATGAGTTATATAATACATACATTGTGTGCCAGTTAATAACAATTTTAACACACAATTACAAATAAGTAAAACTATACAAGTAAAAAATATCTATTATCTATGACTTAATCATGTATAACTAAATTACACTGCATGTAGAAGTATAAAAGTAAAACACAGGTTATAAGTGCGAGTAGCACTGTAACTAGTTAGCTTGGATGACCTTGTCACAGTGTATCATCTTTGCCCTCTCACTATTCAAAATAATAGATTGGCATTGCTGAAATCGGGTAAATTCGGGCGAGATTTTGTGGCTTAATTTTTTTAAGTAAAATTTTGGATTTATTATTCCTGAAATTTCATGAATATCCCCCTAAAATGAGAGTAGATTTAGTATGATTTTGGTGACGAGAGCCTCCAAAAAAAAATTAAAAAAAATAATGCAAAATCTCGGCCAAAGATTAGAATAATTTTCACGAGGATTGAACATTAAGCATTAAGCGGTCTAATTTGTTCTATGGCCAAAAGATCCTTCATTTTGCATCCACATCATGAATTGTCGGCAATCCACATGACTGTCCATTTGGGCTCTGGTTAACAGTACTAAGCGACTATTTCCATTATTCTGAGGTGAAAGAGCAGAGGAAGAAAAACTTAGGGTGTGTTTGTTTTTGCTTGGAAGTGCAAGTTGGAAACCCATTTGAAAATTTATTCTCATCATATTTTTTTATTCAACTACCTCTCTTTCTTTTAGGGACATGGGGATTGTAACTAATAAAATAGAGGTTATATTTAGGTAATTGAACCAAAAGGTTTGGAGGAAATTTAAGTCAGTTGCACTTGCACAACCATATACACTCTTTCACTTCCCTTGTCGTTAAGAGAAACTGACAAAAATATCTGCACCACCTCTGTGTCTGCTGTTCTTTTTTGCTAGAAGTTGCCTTCGTTTCTACTCCTGCTTTATCCCCTATAAGAGAAAAAAAGAGAATATATGGGGAAAAAGACAATTGTTTTGCTGATATGATTCTCTATAAAGTTATTACGTGAAGAGGATTGGGTTTGACCTGCTTCACTTCATTTAAACCTATGGTAGAGGTGGCTGAGCAGTGACAGTCAACAGAGATTTGTACAAAGCCATGAGGACTAGTAATTTTGATAATTTTTATTTTCAATTAAGGAAAAGAACGATTATTTTTCAACTAAATCTGCTAAATTTTGGATGCCCAGGAGATTGATCCAAAATACAAGTATATTGACCGCTATCACTAGTAAATTGAGGTTGATATCTATCAATTGTTTGTTTCTTGTCGTTGTTGACATTCATGAGATACTCTGTTTTTCTAAGTGGTCAACTCTCCGACTGATTGACATTTAATGACATACTACACGCTACATTTAATTCCATGGAATAAATTTTCCAAGTTTAATGGGTGAGAGAGATACCATGATATGGGACAATTAGAGGCTGAAAAGGAGGAAGATTTAAGCAGGTTTGTGAATGAAAAGTGAAGTGAGATTCGATATAATGATGTCCGCCAATGGACTAGAAGGGGGTGTTGGAGGAAGTAGCGGAAAAGAAGAACGTAGGATAGATCTATCACATCTTTTCTTGAAACCCTTGTAAAGTGATGCGTCACTTAAATTTACTTTTCAGTTTGTAGCAGTTTTACGCAGCTTACATTGAAGTTATGATTTAGTTTACACAACATAAACATCCTTGAGGAAATTTTTTATTTTGCTGTTCTTTTAAGTCCATTGTATGTTACTTGTGTTCATCCTGATCATCTTATTCTTATGTTAACTTAAATAAATTTTGAGTGCCGAGTGCCGACGTGCACAGTATGATGTAATAGATTTGCTGTATTAAGTGCCGACGTGCACAGTATGATGTAATAGATTTGCTGTATTAAGTGCCGACGTGCACAGTATGATGTATGCGATGATGTAGGACTTTTGTTGTAATCCCGTTAATCTTTCATTAATGAGATTGGTGACGTAGCCACGTAGGTCACTTTTATTTCAAAAAAAAAACTATAATAAATTTTGGCTGTTTCATGAATTCAGACCTACTAATGATTGTTGAATAGGATATTTGTCTTGCTTACTGTTCCGCCTTCGTCAAACGGTGAACATTTCTGTGAAGCTAACCGTTGTTATATTGAACTCATAGAACAGTTTATGTTTGTGTAGTGGATTTGACAAGGAAATTACAAATCAACTTTGAGTTTGTTTCTCTTTGGGCGCTTCTCTTTTTGTACTTCCTATATATGTGTTTGCAATTCCAACTTTTTGTTTCTTTTTCAGGAAGCTATAGCTGCCAAGTGCTCCGTAATATGCATCTCAAAGGATGTTCGGAATCCACCAGCGTCCAGCGATGCATTAGAGAAGGCTAATTTCACCTTCTATCGTATTTTCGATGTTGGGAGTCTAACAATATCTGATAACTTCCCAGAAAAAATTGCGGGGATTGAAGGTTAGTATAGTTGCTTGTTTTTTTTTTCTCTCTTTTATCTTTCTGTATAATAGCATAGATTCAGATACCCCCAAATTGGTTTACTATGTGATTGTTTTCAGTCGAGTCTCTTCTAAACCGAGAGGAGGATCAGGTGACAAAGTCCTTTACTAAAGATGGAAACAATGGGTTGGAAACAAATGGGAAAGCAGATGCAGGACTGGCTAGCAGCCCAATTCCCAACCAAACTAAGCATAAAGCCGAGACAGACCTATCCCAGTGTAAGCCTTCAAAGAAGCTGAAATTATGTGATAGTTCTGTGAAGTCATCTTCAGATGGGTTGGAAAAGACCGAGACTGTGATTGGTGCGGAGAAGGATAATCATGATGAAATTTCTACCCCATTGAACAGAGAGAGTTTTGAAAAGGCAAATCTGAGTGAGAAGGAAGTCCAACCCGTACCTGAATTTGAGAAGTCGTCAGGTGGTTTTCAGAAAAACAAGATCTTGACCGGTGCCAAGAAGGATGATTCTGATGAGAGTTCATTCCCATTGAAGAATGAAAATTCTGGAAGGGGAAAGCTGAGTGAGAACAAAGCCAACTCCACACATGAATCACTGCAGAAGCTGCCTTCAAAAAAGATTAAATTGAGCGACAACTCAGAGAAGTCATCAGATGGCCTGCAAAGAACCATGACCGTGTCTTCTGCCAAGAAGGATTGTCCTGATGAAAGTTCCATCCCACTGAACGAAGAGAATTATGAAAAGGCTAAGCTGATTGAGCAGAAAGTCAAAGCCTCACATGAATTTGTGAAGTCGTCAGATGGCTTGCAAAAGACGAAGATAGTGACCGGTGCCAAAAAGGATGATTCTGACAAAAGTTCCATCCCGTTGAACAAAGAGAATTCTGAAAAGGCAAAGCTGAGTGACAAAAAGCTCAAACCCTCACATGAATCACTGCAGAAACTGTCTTCAGAGAAGATTAAATTGAGCGACAACTCCAAGTCATCAGATGGTTTGCAAAGAGCCCAGGCCATAGCTTCTGTCAAGAAGGATAATTCTGATGACAGTTCCATTCCATTGAAGAAAGAGAATTCTGAAAAGGCTAAACTGAATGAGCAGAAAGTCAAACCCTCAGATGAATCACTGCAGAAACTGCCTCCTGTTTCATCGAAGAAAAATGCGGATGATGTATCACTGCAAAAAATGCATCGTTCTTTTGTGAAGAAAAATACTGAAGCTAGCCAGCAGATGGTGGAGGTTAGTCGAAGACCAGATGCCGATAGAAGCAAATGGTTCAAGCAATTTCCATGGGAAGGTAGGCTGAAAAAGGCTCATGAGCAGGGAACGTTGGTGTTTCTTGAGAATTTTGATCGATCCTTCACATCAAGAGATATAGAGGTAAGCCTACTTTTATATACAGGTCATGATAAGTTAAATTAGTAATGTATTTTACCAGTTCATACCGTGATCATTGTCATGAAATCCGTTACCATCAACATAGAGTTGGGTATGGAGTACAAGAGTGAACTTGTTCTCGTATTTGTTTCAACAAATGTTGCATCACTTGCAACAAACACATCCTACCTTCACCATGAGCAATCACAGGCTGCGAATCACTGTCTACCACCACCTCAACCTCCGCCCATTCTTGTTGGCAGCCTACTTTTCATTCTTTCCCTTGCAACTGCAATTACTAAGTACACCTACCTAGGAGTGCTTTTTATATGTTACTCTATATTCAAACTGGCTATAAGGTTGCTCATTTCTTATTAGATGAGCTATTGTAGCTTTGATTATGGTGCTTATCTTGTTATTTGCTTCGACATTACTGTTCTTCTCATATAAAACCTATAATCATGTGTCTTTCTATAGGATATCATGCATCACACTTTCAATCAAAGTTGTACTGCAAAGGTCATCCCATGTTTGCCACCATACAATAACCCTCACCATGGTGAGTCATCCGATAACCTCGATCTGTTATGCTTTCTAGCTGGTAATCTTTCAAAAATTGTGAGGATTCGGAAAACAATATTGCTTTTTTCTTTTTCATTTTTCATTTTGAATTCCAAATGTGTTATCTTCGATAACGACTGTAGCATGTTGTAACATGTTGTTCTGGCTTCCTAGGCCAAGCGTATGCCATTTTCAAATCAGCTGGCGCAGCAGACGAGGCAGTCCGGAGGATTAATACGGGGTGTTTAATGCTGCCAGATGGAAGGTACTAATACTTTTCATTGAATTTTTTTATTACAATGGCTTATACTGGAGTTCTTTTATTTGTTGTGAGAATGATCGCTAATCAATTTCATGCATATTGCCCTGCTTTGTATGCATATTGTTTCCCTCCTTTCATACATTGGGTATCAGTGGGGATTCTTTTTGTACAGTGCTGAACGAGACCTGTAGTGGATTTGTATAATTTTGCACATTCAACCACCCACACATTATTATTTGTGTAAGGTAGACGTTTTCCTTTTCATAATATGCTTTGAGAGGGGAAGCACAAACTGGTGTGGTTGATGCCTCACAAATGCCAATTCTGTAGTTATTACAGTAGTGTAGATTGTCAATTTGTCATTGAATAATTAACTTCTATCGATATAATCAATTCACATGAATTTTCTTTCTGATTATCTCCATGTGTTGTGCTTTCATGCAGCACAACAATAAATTTTACTTTTCTCGCTGCTGCTTTGATTTTTGAATTTTGGCTTTAGGTATATAGTACAATACATGGGTTCTTGTAGATATTCCTCCAAATTCGTCATTTCTTTTATATGTACCCCCAGAGGCCTCAAGTTATATCCTTCATCGTTAAATGACCAAAGAGTATCCTTCATCATTAAATAATAGAAGAGACAGTAGCTCTACTGTATCATATAATTGTAATTTTATCAATCATTGACATTTTGGTCTAGGTGATGAACATATTGGGGGCTTGATATTCTGAACATACTTTTACAAATCCAATGAATTTTAGGGATATTTAAAATGACTCAAGTATTAGAGGAAGGTATATCAAAATGCAAATATTTAAGGGAAGTTTTTCAGAAAAAATCAGTGTATCGGTTCTCCTCACTTGTACATAATTTAATGCATTTCCTTTTCCATCGGCATTTTTGGTGTTAATTATTTTCATTTTGTTTTTGGTTTGTACCTGCCGGCACCATTGAACTGTGTATGCCCATGGTCTCCTACATTGTTTCCGAATATAGCAACCTTCAATTGGTTACCAGTAATGTAGTCAATCATTTGTCAAATTGTCAAAGCAATTTTACTTGTATATGATGAATCTGAAATGTTTATGAATCAGTCCACTCCAATTAACATTTGGTTTTTGTTCTGGGCAGTGCCTTTATTGCCGGAAAAGGTATGCTGCCAGAGCCTCCGAAGGCAAATAAATTCCCTGGTCATTTGATAATCAGAACTAAGCGGTTGCAACAGGAGGAATGGGTATTGATTGTTGTACTTAATTTGTCTCTGAATATACTTGTACGATGTTGATTTTTCTGGCATGCTTACACTGTATTTTGTTTCTTTAGAGAAAAGCTGTGTATACGTCTCATTGTTCTCAACCTAACACTATTGAGTACGAAATGTCCATGGATTGGATTCTCATGCAAGAGAAAGCTGTCAATTCATTTAGCCGACTGTACAAGGTCTTACTTAAATGGTCTTTTTATTATTATTTCCTAATCTTAATATCTAATGTCCTAACATATTGGACTTATAATCTTCATCTGCTTACAGGGGCATGGGGATGAGATAAAACATTTCAGGAAGCACCTGAAGATCGACAAGTAGCTGTATTTGTATCTTAACTAATTTGCTTTGGTTCTGTCTGCCCTTTCATGAAGGTTTGAGGGTATTATTATATGTACTGCTTATTTCTTTCTAGAACAGATACATGTGGGTACATCTTTAGCGACTATTAGATTTTCTCCTATCTGGTATACATCTTTAAAGGGAATTAAAGAGAATTTTGAGGCCATTTAGGATAGTAAACCCCTTTGTTGTTCATTGTATACTTGGTTAAGAATTAGGTACCCGGTAAAATAAGATGCTAGAACAGCAACCAGTTGAAATTTTGGCTTTCCATTTCAATAGGAAAAGGCTAGATGAGGATGTGGCACTAGATAAAGTGGACTTGAATCCTAGGTCCTTGTGTACTTCAATCAATCTTACCCAAAATTGCCTAACCTTTATGATGCATGACTTGGAACACATGCTCCATATTACAGTACTCTGGAATGCCAAATTGACATATCAATAGTCCTGCCAATATGGTACCACATTTCTGGATGGGTTATTGTTGTACATGCAAGGGTATCCTCGTTCTTGTCAACCTTGGTTTCTAGTAGATTTTCTAGGGACGCACACTACAATGTCTTCAATGATTCTATAGCCCAAGCCAAGGCAAAAGTAATTGTTAAAAAAGTTTCCACTGACAGGGATAGATCAATGCAACTGTTCGTTAACAGAACTAGTTTGGACATATCACTTGCCCTTTGTGCAGACTGCAATTTTTGTTGTAAATTTAGTTGCAATGCAACCGGATTCCAGACTGCTCCTGGCAGGTTATGTTCTACATTTTTCTTTGATTGAATACTGATAAAGATAATTACATGTAAGTGGAATATTGCAGGCTCCCAAACTTTGATAGGCATGTGGAGCGCCTTCACGGTGGAATCATATGTTAATATACCATGAGAACCAGATCAAGTTTTTACTAATGAAATGGTGCCACTGGGAATGTGTGGATGTTATATCCAATGTGCTTCGAGTATTTTTGTGGTTTTTTTCGCTCATTACCAATGCAGAGATTAGTTAATTAGTAAGGGAGGGAAGGGGATTTATTTTGTCAGTGTTGTGAAGAGTGGATTAACCCTGAGAAAATTTGGGATTGATTTCATGTACTTTCTCTTCGTATATGGGAGCACCCAAATATATTATCAATATTATGGTTCTTGATTTTGCCTCGCAGCTCAAGAAAGCGATGCGGCGATTATTATCGTCGTTGGCCATGGCAAAAGTGGGTGCTCTGTTTTATGTGGATTTGTTTATACGTGTATACGTGAATGTTTGAGGAAAATGTGTATTGCATATGCGGAATTTGAATCATTATGTTCCTGCCTGGAGTATTATTTGGCACTGATAGATTTTAATGTACTAAATTTCACTAACCCCCTGTGAGATTTAGCCCAATTCCTCAAAATAACCTCAGTCATTCTGCTTTGTTTTCTTTTTCTTTTTCCTTAATCAAGGAGCCCCCGCGTCTGTTTAGCTCTGTTGATGTACAAACCTTTGTTCGATGTCTTGATCGGGCCCCTGTTTGGCATTTGTTTGAAGAGTGCTTTTTGCTCTAGGAGCACTTTTACACTGAAGGTGAGGGTTAGGTGTGTTAACGACTGTCAGCCCTCTATATGCTTTAGGATTAGTCACTTAATTCGATGATAACTATTGTTTAAGGTAAAAGTTTCTGGTAAATTGTTAATCATGAGATTAAGTCATTAATTTCAAAGACATGAAGTGTTGTAAATGTGTCGAGAACAATGAGACCAGGATCTGCACTCAGCTGTTGAGTGTATATAAGAACAGTGACACAGATCCACACGCAAGTGTGTTTAGCATCTTGTCTACTAAGCTTTAGAACATTTGTTGTATTTCATCCCAAAATTTACCCTGTTTTGTGTATCCCAATGTTGATGAAAAAACTGAGGGTGATTGTCCCTTATTTGGGCCAAACCTATGGGGGTTTAGAGTTATTGTGCCTTATCAATATACATAAATATATTGGTTAATCAGATACAACAAGAAGTTGAAGAAGACCCTATTCAATTCAATGCAATATCGAGCAGCTTGATGAAAGAGCATAATGTGCCTAGCATCCGTCGTCGTCGTCATGTCTCCGGAAAAGCATACTTCGAACTAGATTGTTAGATAAGAGAGGCAAGGATGCCTTAGTTGATTTTCTTGTTTCGACGTTGAAATTGGTCTTGTAAATGATGCTGACGCTAGGGGTTTAGCCTGCTCTCGCATTTATATATTATTAATTAATTAATAAAAGTTTTGAATAAAGGCCAGGCCAGGCCGATTATAATCTGCTTGGGCTGGAGCCGGCCTTTGTCTCTTTCCTATGACAAAATTTTTAATTAAAAAAAAACAGAAATATATATTCAAAAAGTATAAAAAAGTAAATGTACCGTAGAGATTTATGAGGTTGACGGGAACAAATGGATGTATGCACTGTCTGTTATTCCTGGAAATGACAAAAGTGATGACTGTCTTAATTTTTGTTGGATCGTATGATTGTCTTAGTCCTTGTAAAAGGTAGTATTATGCTTAGATCTAGAACATTATTATTACAAAAAATACTAACATGTATGAACGTCGACATAGAGCAGGAGGAAGCTAACAGAACTTGTGCTGTTGTTGTACCTCAGTAGTTTGGTTTCACAAAATTATGTATGTGGAGAGTTTTGGACTATGACCTCCCTATATGTGAGACTTGACGAGTAATTTACGACTGTAATGTCTTTTACGTACACGATCAGGATCAGGTAAATTGACAATGCCACACATGCTTTAAGATACGATCCACATGCACAAACCCCAAAATAGTAAATCAAGTTGATGCACAGATCTTAAGGCACCAATTCCTCCATCCATTAGGAATGGCATCATATGAAACAAACAAATGGCTGTTTTGTTTTTGGATTAAAACACAAAACTAAACGCATAGAAATAGTTACCATCACTACTAACTAGACGGCGCAACATTCGCTGGACCTTCCGTGATCCCCGTCTTCTTGTTTTTTTCTACATTTAATTTAATTATTTAATTATTTATGTATTCTGTTAATTATTGTTTTTGGAGTTATTAACCACGCTCGCTACCCCCTACATATGTATTTATTTAATTAATTGATTGATTAATTATTCCTAGGTTTAGTTACAGCAAAGCTAGATTATATGTTCCTCTTATGTTCTCTTTTTTATCTCAAAGCTTTTTCGCTTCTGCGGAGAATTGTTTGTCTGCTTAAGTGAGTAGCTGATGTTTTTTATTTGGAATAATTATTGTTTGGTTTGATGTAGTCACTCACAATGAAGATTCTGATGTTCGGTTTGTTGTAGGTAGGTTGTCGAGTCGTTGAAGAAGCTATGAGATGATGTCACCGGATGGTGGAGAGTAGGGGGAGGAACCCATGAAGAATGTGATCGATGTGAATTCTATTTATCCTTTATTATTACTCTATCGAAAAGTGTTCCTGAACCTATAGCAACTAATTTGGTTGTGCTTTAGCAAAAAATAGAAAAAGACAAAAGAAACTACTTTGGTTGTGTCTGTTACAACAGTCCAAAACAACAAACATTCGTGGATCGAACTGCATTTCAAATTTTATGTTGGTAAAGATTTTGATGCATTCCCTCTATCTGTGTTTGCTATTATTTGATTTTTTTTTTCTTTGTAGACCAAGTTCCCAACATAAGCCGTTATGTTATAACCTAGACCATTGTTGGGAATAACAATTTCAGTTATATTAAGCCTGAAGTCATTGTTTCCAACAACGGCTTCAGTGGTTTGCAATAGAAACAACGGTCTTCAGTTATATTTAGCCTGAAGCCGTTTTTCTGTGGTTTGCAGCAGTGGCGGAGCATAGTAAGGGGCCTCCCAGAATTTTCAAAAATCCTCCTCACACTATTAAAAATTTTGATAAACCCTTAAAAAATTATTATAACCCCCCCAACTCCCCGAATTCTATGTTTTATTGTTTGCCCCTCCCTAAAACTTATGAAACAATCTCTATATTTTTACATGTAGTCATAGAATTTTTTCTTGGCCCTCCCGGTAAAATTGTTCAGGCTTCGCCCCTGCTTTGCAGTATAGTATATACATTTATAATAGGTTTGCCTGTTGACACGTGCCTACGGCACGTCTTCGGAAAAGTGCACCTTGTTCGATCATATAAAATAGTTTTGGAGGTTCAGCAAATTAATTGAAGTAGCAAACATATTATATGAGAAGCTTTTGGGGGTCTAGCAAAAAACATATTATATGATTTTTTTTGATTTTTTTGAATTATTTTTAAAGTTTTTGAATTTTGAATTTTTTTAGTTTTTTAATTTTGAATTTTTAAAAAAAACTTAAAAATTTTTATTTTCTTAATTTTTTGAATAGAAGAGGGAGGGAGAGAGAGAAAAAAAAATATTAATTAAATAAATATAGGAGTTGTTTTGAGTGGGGGATTTGAATTTGAGTTTTGGGGGAAAACTTTTGGGGGAGAAAAATATGTTTTCTGAGGTTAGATCCGAGCCTTTAATTTTTTGGCGGATTGAAGGAGAGCCACTTGATAGCTTTCTTTGTGTTTTATTATATAGATATATATATACTAGATTTTCCCGTGGGCATGTGCCTACGACACGTCTTCGGAACGATACAAAACATGAAAAGCCTTGTAAACAGTAAAACAACAATTATGTAACTCAAGAATAGTATGACAATAATTAGTTGTAAATAAAAGTCCATGTTTCCATTAGTATATGTTGAAAAATAATTATAAATGGGGGTGTAAAATTTAACTTCTTAGAACTTTAAGTGTGGAAAATGATGAAATTTAACAGTTGAAGAGAAATATTTGCTATTTTCAATATAACATGTGCAATAAAAAAATATAAAAATTTTGAAAATTTACAAACCTGAAATCTTAAAATCTAAATTTCTAAGTAAATAAAGAAAGAATGAGAGAGAGAGATAGGAGAGAGAGAAAGAGAGAAATATGAAAAAGTGGAGAGAATAGAGAGAGTAATAAAGTAATGAGTTTTTTTGTTTTTTATTTATTTATTTATTTATTTTTTTTGGGGGGGGGGGGGGGGGATTTTGGTTTTGAAAGGAAAAATGTGTTTTGTGAGGTTAGATCTAGGCCTTTGATTTTGGGGGGATTGAAGGTGAGCCACTTGATAGCTTTCTTTGTGTTTTATTATATAGACTAGATTTGCCCGTGGGCACGTGCCTACGGCACGTCTTCGGAACGATACAACACACGAAAAGCCCTGTAAACAGTAAAACAACAATTATGTAGTTCAAGTTTGAATAGTATGACAATAATTAGTTGTAAATAAAAGTCCATGTTTCTATTAGTATATGTTGAAAAATAATTATAAATGAGGGTGTAAAATCCAACTTCTTAGAACTTTAAGAATGGAAAATAATGAAATTTAACTGTTGAAGAGACATTTGCTATTTTCAATATAACATGTGCAATAAAAAAACATAAAAATTCTGAAAATTTTACAAACCTGAAATCTTAGAATCTAAATTTCTTAGTAAATAAAGAAAGAATGAGACAGAGAGAGAGGGAGAGAAAGAAAGAGAAAATATGAAAAAGTGTAGAGAGAAGAGAGAGATAGTGATAAAGTAAAGAGTTTTTTTAGTTTTTTTTTGGGGGGGGGGGAATTTAATTTTTGGGTTTGAAATTTTGGGCGGAAAAATATGTTTTGTGAGAATCAATGTAGGCCATTGTTTTTGGGAAGATTGAATGAGAGTCACTTGATAGCTTTCTTTGTAATTTATTATATAGACTAGATTTGCCCGTGGCCACGTGCCTACGGCACGTATTCAGAACGATACAACATATGAAAAATTTTGTAAACAGTAAATCAACAATTATGTAGTTGAAATTTGAATAATATGACATTAATTACTTGTAAATAAAAGTTCATGTTTCCATTAGTATATGGTGAAAAATAATTATAAATTAATTGGGGTATAAAAGTCCATGTTTTCATATAAAGTTTTTGGAGGGATTTGAATTTGAGTTTTGAGGGAAAACTTTTGGGAGAGGATTTGAGTTTGAATTTTGGGGGGAAACTTTTGGGGAGAAATGTATTTTGTGAGGTTAGATCTGGGCCTTTGATTTTGAGGGGGTTGAATGAGAGCCACTTGATAGCTTTCTTTGTGTTTTATTATATAGACTAGATTTGCCTGTAGGCACGTGCCTACGACACGTCTTCAGAACGATACAATATATGAAAAGTCTTGTAAACAATAAATCAACAATTATGTAGCTCAAGTTTGAATAGTATGACAATAATTAGTTATAAAAAAAAGTTCACCATAAGTGTGTGTGTGTGTGTGTGGAGAGAGAGAGAGAGAGAGAGAGAGAGAGAGAGAGAGAGAGAGAGAGAGAGTTAAATAAATGAATGAGTTGTTTTGGGAGGATTTGAATTTAAGTTTTGGAGGACAACTTTTGGGGAAAAAATGTGTTTTGTGAGGTTAGATCTGGGCCTTTGATTTTGGAGAGATTAAAGGAGAGCCACTTGATAGCTTTCTTTGTGTTTTATTATATATATATATATATATATATATATATATATATATATATATATATATGTTTAACACAAGTACAAGCGAGTTGAACTCTTTCTCTCTTTCTTGCTAAGACTAGTAATTTACACGTGCGATGCACGTCTTAATAAACATAGTTTTTTAAAATAATAATTTAGACATAATCTGGATTTGAACTTAGAACCTTCTTTACAATAGTTATGCACGTGTATTGCACGGGTTGGTGGATTGACAAAACATTTACAAATGACACTAAGGACTTCTCCCATTATAATATTAGAGATTAGAGATAGGGGTATTTATTAGTTTTTAAAAATAGTGGGGGTATATGTTAGTTTTCACATTTTAAATGAGAGCATTTGCTAAAATATCTCTTTTTTAGGGGCTGCACGTGCATCACATGGGTATATTTGGTGGATTTAGTTTGGCTGTATATTACACTGGTTTGCTCAGTTACAAAATTAGGGTTTATTTGTTTACAACCCCAACTCTCCCATTAAAATAGTAGAAGATAGATAGATAGATTTATAAATTAATCCAACCCCTTCTTATAAGTCTTTCGGCAGTATGAATGCTAGAATAACTTTGTCATCGATCCTCTGATCTTGTTACTGCTAGATCCATAGTTAAGCTAGCTAGCACGGTCAGCCCGCGTGCTGTTTTCACAAACTCACTGCACAAACAATGGGAAAATAACTATCAACTACTCAATCCTCGTCAAAACGTATCAAGTTAAATTGCCTGAAGCAAGTTGGGAAAAAATATATAATTTTCTTTTATAGGAAATTAAATGACCGATACATATCTGAATATACAAAAATAAAGTCAATTTAGTACAATCTTACAGCAATAGCAAATGTTAATGTAAACCCTGGTCTAAAAGTTTGGAGATTGAACACTTGTGGTCTCCGCTCTGAATTTGAAGCCCATTCATGAAAAATGGCAATTGAGCTAACTATCTGAACAATACCAACATTTGTAATTGTATTTGAACAATACCAACTATATATTACCTTCGCCTCTCCATTTTCAAACTATTAAAGGTCGATTTAGATCTTTCAAGTTTTAAGAGAAATGTATCTCCTACTCTATTCCAAAAACGAAAAAAAAACACCCAAGTTCTAGTTTAGAAAGGGGATATAAACAAGTTCCAAATTGGGTCTTTTGTAAGTTAACAAAATAAAAAATGGCAATTATTTAAATGCAAACAAATTTGGAAGCTTTGAAAGACAAACTATTTAAATGAAAACAAATATATATATATATATATATATATATATATATATATATATATATATATATATATATATATGCATCTAAATAAAAAATAAAAAAATGACAACGTACGTATTTTACATGAAATGTCTCGTGGCAAAAAGAAACTCTGACAAACATAAAATCAAAACCCTAGAATTAAAACAATTTGCTTATGGAAAGAGTTTAAACAGACGATTTATTCTGTGTAAATATAAGGTATCAAATCGAATGCTAGATTGTACAGGATAATTTAAAGCAAATGGAATAAGCAAATAGTGGTTAAGCTACATTGTTTCTTAAAATCATCACTACTATATTCACCCGTAAATTAACTTGAATGCTAAATTTAATGTTAAATATAATTGCATCAATAAGTAATGATGTGACATGGATATACTAAGGTATATTGATTATTTTTTATGCAAACACTAAGATATGAATGTCAGGGAAAAAAAAGTGATTTAATAAAAAAAGTTTTGGAGTTTACCCTTCAAATGCCCAAGTACAAGTAATAAATAGTAAAATAAATTCCTTCTTAAAAGCCCAACGAAACTCAAGATCCATAGATAGAAACGCATCTGTAAACTTTAATGAAATGAAATTTAAAAAACAATAATCAAAGATACAAGTTTTGATCTTGGGATCTGTGGTTTATGGGCACACCACACTTTTGCTACTCCACTCTAATTTGTTAACAAAATTATTAACACAATTTATATATATTATGTAGTAACTTAATGTAATATAGAGCCCTATAAAATTAGGGGTCGAAAGCAGTTGCTTGCGCTATTTGTGCCTAGATCCGCCCCTGTGCATGCACGCGCCTGGTCTATTCTACAATAGTAATCCCGATGGTATTGCAATTGGTGGGGGTTCTCCCTAGCATTGGTATAAATACCCTGACCCGGCATTGGACCGGAACCGACCTGGCCTATCCGGGTCCGGGTCCGGGTCCTAATATGGGTCCCGTTGTACTTTCGGGTCCCAGTCCGGGTTCGGGTCCGCTGAAAAGAGACCCCGACCCGGACCCGGACCCGTAAAAAGAACCCAAAAAATCAACATAAAAATAAATATTATATCCTCATCCCTTCCCTCCTTCCTCCTCAATTCTAAATCATCCTCTTCCAAACTCAAAACTCATACCTTTTTCTTCTCTTCTCTATTCTAAATCTTCCACTTGCTGCTTCCGCTCGCCGCTCACATTCCCACTCCTATCCGAACGGGTAGGAATATTTTAATAGGACCCGGACCAGGAACCGGATCCGGTCCTCACAGATCTGGATCCAATTTTTGGATCCGTAGGGGGGCGGGTCCGGATCCGGATAGTGAAGGACCCGACCCGACCCGATACCAATGCTTCTCCCACGCTTGCTCCATAAGCTTCTCCCACGCTTGCGCCATAAGCGTGGGATCGTCTGCAAAGCCCCACCTCCTATAAATGCTTTTGTCCTTATGATTATCACATGCATCTTGTTGTGTGTATATTGGATTGCTCTCTTTAACTCCTTTTCTTTTTCTCAATTATTGACATGCAAAACATTGTATCATCATAGAACATTTGGTCTAATATTATGAGGTATAAGTGTCTCCTTCTCCTTCTCTATCACATATCTTTTGTAGGGTTCTCGCCTTATAAAAAATAATGGGGGTCTTTTAATTAAATGAATGAGAAGATCGTATAGGGACAGTGAATTCAGAATAACTCTACATATATGCAACTCTACTTGCCTATCAAGAACATTTTTTTCCCCTTAGGATTCCAAATCCTGAAGCTTCTTTACTCCAATTTAACTTTTCCTTTTTAACATGGTCTTGAGGCTGAAATCTCTCTCCATCCAAGTCGACCCTTTACCATGTAAGCTACATCTCAGTGGGTCTATCGATCGGTTTAATTCATCATGAGAACGTTATTGTTAACTTAAATGAAACTTCCATTATCTTACTAAAGAAGAGAGGATTGTATTCTTTTTCGGTTGAATAAGGATGAGGTATTGACATACGTTACAGCAAAGGAGCTTTTAAGGTATAATAAAAGAAAAGTAAAATGCTGCACATATCTCAAATCTTATTCCAAACAATTTTTAAGCACTGAAAAATAAAAACTTTTATCTTTTAAAAATATTTAAAAAATTAATGAAATCTTGTCTTTAGCTGCTTGAAATAAGTTAGAGGTAAAATTTGGACTATGAATAGTCCTCCTAAAAGGAATCATAATGAAGCGGAACAAAAATGGCAGTACGAGTCTCAAATAGCCATCATAAATCATGTGATGCAGATCCCTGAGTTGAGTTTTTGAAGATGAGAGTTTGCGTATCAGCCCAAATACATTACGTATCAGCCCTCCGGAGATAATCTTTCTTTATAAGGTTTTTTTTTGAATAAATGCCGCACCTTTGCACTTCGGCCCCTCCTTTCTCTAACCGTCTCTCCACAGGGCTTAACATGAATGGGGGATGGGAGATGAGTGGGGCCCAGGTACAGTAGTGGCTATTAGGCCTACTATGTTCTTTTTCTTTCTTTTTCTCTTTTCTTTATGTATACCCGTTGAGTGCACGTGCCACGTGCAGCTCAACGTATGGTGGATCTACTGTACCTCTCCTCTCCCTCTCGCTTTATAGGCAGGGGAGATGAATGTAATGGGTATCAAGATATGAATTGCTTTTAATCTTCGTCTCTAACTTTCTCTGCTCTGCTCCTTCCTCTGTATCTCTCTTTCCCTTAATCTTTTCTTCTTGTAGGTAGTGTATTGCCATGGCGATTACCAGGTCTGGACGTGAACCACCTCCACCCCCTCCATCTACTGAGCGTCCCTCAGTTGGATTCGCTACATTGGTATCAGAGCCTGTAGCTCCTTCAAACCCTGACAACCTGGTCGAGCGCTGACCGATCCTTGACTCCGGAGGAAACTCTGGAATCGGATCCCCAGGCCTGATGGCGCAAGGTTCCCCCCATAGGGAGGTTGAACCTCAACAGCCGTTCGATGAAAGTCAGAGGATGGAAAGCCTCGAGATCACCATAGGAAGCTTACAACATCAGATCACCGGACTGCAGCTACAAAACGATGTCATCAGTAGCTTGTTGCGCCGTCTTGTTGACAGGGACTCACGCAATAGAGAGGGGGTGATCTTTACTTCAAACCCACAGCAGGGAAATCTACCCCCACTCCTACCCCGTCCTGAATGGATCCATAATCTTAATCATCCACCTCCCCCATGGCAGAGAAGCGAAGAGTCCTCATACACTCAGATCCCCAACCCCCGACATCTCCCAAACCCCCTGGTCCTGATTGGGGTCTAAATTCCCAATGGCACAACTCCATATTTCCCAAACATACCAAGCTAGAGATATCCTTATTTGATGGTATGGGGGACATTAGCAATTGGTTTTTTCATCTTGAGCACCACTTTGAAACTCAAGGGATCGAAGAAAGGCACCAAGTTAACTTTAGTGTCTATTTTCTGAGGAAAGATGCCTTAATGTGGTGGCGGTGGTTCAAGAGGCAGAGCTCCGGCAAAGTTACCTGGGAAGTGTTAAAAAGGCAGATGTTAATGCAATTTGGGCCTACAGAGTTGCATAATCCAACAACCACTCTCATGAAGCTACAACATACAGGCACAGTGATAGAGTACCATCGAGAATTCCTCAATTACAGCCACCTTAGTAAGCCTATGGATATGGCAGTGTTAGTAGATTGTTTTGTGTCGGGATTGAAGGAAGATATTCAACAGGAAGTTTTGTTAAAGCACCCTCAGTCGATAACGGCTGCATATAGGGAAGCGGTGGCTAGGGAAACTATCGCTCGGTTGCAACGGAAGGTGGCTAAACACTTCAATAATTTTACCAAGCCAAATGTGACCCCAAACTCCAACTTTCCCAGACACTCACAGACAGTAAATTCCCTCGTGGAGCCAAAGACGGTCGCTGCTGAGGGCCCAAGGCAAACCCAGTTCCACAAAATGATTGCAGAGAAGAAAGCTCAAAACCTGTGTTTCCGCTGTGATGAAAAGTGGAGCAAGGGGCATCGATGCAAGGGCCGAACTCTCATGCAGATTGAAGGAGAATTGGAGGCGGGAGAAGCTTGTGCAGATCCTGATGATGGGGAAAACTCTGCAGTGCTCCTAGAGTCATTAAACCCTGAAGAATCTCCTGAGAGCCACTTGAACTGTCTGCAGGTTGTATTGCCAACCACAGCTCCTCCCACTATCTCTTTGGGTGCTGTCATAGGGGTGGAGGAGCCACAGACCTTAAGGTTGAAAGGTGCAGTGGGTAGTGAAGAAGTTTATGCGCTCTTCGACACTAGCTTAACCCACAACTTTGTGGACTCCCAGGTGGTAAGAAGAGCAAGATTACATGTTGACACCCAGTCTCATCTTTCAGTGACCATCGTAGGAGGAAGTCAGTTACAATGTGAGGGTGTTTGTGAGGAGCTGGAGTTCTTGTGCTAAGGAGTTTCAATTCGTGGCCCCTTCTACATCCTGCCACTGAGAACAAATCAGATAATCCTAGGAGCCCAATGGATGAGAACCAAGGAAGACCTTTGGCTTAGCTTCAAAAACCTTACGGTGCGCAATGAGGAAGAAGGGAAGTTGATAACCTTGAGGGGAGTTCACAACAGTATCTTGAAGATAGCAGAGTCGAAAGAAATGCAAAAGACCTTTACTCATGCCAATGGAGGTATATTACTCCATGTCGAAGCAATCTCTACCTCAGATAATGAAGCTCATAACCCTCCACCTTGTACACCTGAAATCTCCTACCTCCTCAATCAGTTTGAATTAGTGTTTCAAGAACACACCACATTACCCCCAGTGAGACCCCAGGACCACAGTATACCCCTCATTCCAAATTCACAACCCGTCAATCAACGAACCTACAAGCATCCCTGGAACCAAAAGAATGAGATAGAAAAAGTCATCCTCGAGATGCTCCAGACTGGGGTGATACGACCTAGCTGCAGTTCATATGCTTCCCCTGTGGTGATGGTGAAGAAACCAGATGGCTCGTGGCAACTGTGTGTCGACTACAGGGCATTGAACAAGATCACCATCAAAGACAAATACCCCATCCCTGTCATTAACGAGTTATTGGATGAATTACATGGGTCTATGGTGTTTAGCAAGCTGGATCTGCGAAGTGGATACCACCAAATACGAATGAAACTTGAAGATATTCACAAGACGGCATTCAAAACTCACCAGGGACACTATGAGTACATTGTGATGCCTTTTGGCCTCACCAACGCACCTTCGACCTTCCAGTCATTGATGAATGAGGTGTTCAGACCTTATTTATGAAAGTTTGTGCTTGTTTTCTTTAACGATATCTTGGTGTATAGCAGGTCTCTTAAGGAGCATGACCAACATCTGAAACTGGTGCTGCAAGTGTTGCAAGCAAACTCCTTCCACGCCAAAAGGAGCAAGTGCGTGTTTGGAGTGCAATCGATATCTTATTTGGGGCACATTATATCTAAAGCTGGAGTTTCTGTTGACCATAATAAGGTTGAAGCGATCAACCGGTGGCCCACTCCCAAATCTGTAAGAGCTGTGAGGGGATTCCTTGGATTAGTAGGGTACTATCGCAAATTTATCAATAGGTATGCTGCTATAGCTGCTCCAATGGTGGCTCTAACCAAGAAGGAAACATTCCATTGGTCTCCGGAGGAGCAGAAATCTTTTGAAGCTTTGAAGTTAGCACTAACAACCCCCCTCCCCCCTTCTTGGCCTTGCCAAACTTTGCTGAAAAGTTCACCTTGGAGTGCGACGCTGCAGGTACAGGGGTAGGAGCCATATTAATGCAAAATCATCACCCCATTGCCTTTCTCAGCAAAGAATTGAAGGGAAGGAATAGGAACATTTCCACCTATGAAAAGGAGATATTGGCCATTCTTCTCGCAGTCAAAAAGTGGAGACACTATCTGCCAGGAGGGGAGTTCGTGATTAAAACCGACCATAAACCACTCAAATACCTACTCGAGCAATGGTTGGATACAGAAGCGCAACATACTTGGCTTTGGAAACTCCATGGGTATCAATTTTCAGTAGAGTACAAGAGAGGCAAGGAGAATAAGGGAGCATGTAACGCCCTGAAATCCAAATAAGACCGAATTCGAGATTTTACAGGATCTTTACTTCACTTCGTACAATTTGACAAGGAAATTTAAACTTTTCAATAATACATCAGAGTTCATTACATCTTTGTTTACACAGCGGAAGACGAAATAAATTACAACAATACAATTACAACATCTTTTAACTTAAATCAGCATCAACCATCCACCTTGAAATCTAATACCTACATATAAGACTGTGGGTACGTCAGTTGCTTTTAACCGATGAAATGTTATACACGACTATCCTCTTTATGCCGGAAACAGTATAACAATCTCCATACTTTAACAAACACAGAGCTTGAATGAACAAAAAAGTGTCAAATCGTGACTACGCTAAACATGTAAGTGTATGTGATGCCTTAATGCCTAATGCACACATTTTATACTAGGATGACACTAATGCACACTTGTTTGAATTCTATGCATCCCACACTACATAGGTCCGAGGACAAGCGCCTACGTACTCCACAATAAAGGGCTCGATCCCTCGCCATGATAACTACCCAGTAATAAAAACAAGGTTTAGATCATTCCACAAATTTGAATTCCAGCCCCGGAGTCCACCACTGACTGTTATAACAGATTCCACATCATGCGAATCATCCCGCAAGTGACCCTCTAGCCCCAGTATACGTATATACATTGGAGTATGGCAAACTATCTGCCCGACTACTCAAGATCCCGGAGTCCACCGCTGACCCGTCCTCATAGTCCTGGATTTAAATATAAAAGCCCGTCTCCCACGGAGCAACCTCAGTCTACCAACTTGGTCTATAGTCACGGAGATCCACCGCCGACTATATAGAGCACCCCACTTATGTTTGCCCAGGTTTACTACATCTTCACTTATGTGTCTAATTATTTAGTTGAAGTCATGAATAAATTTTCAAACCTAGAATTAGTTTTACCTCGTACAGGACTTTATCAACAAATACGAGATAGCTCCTTGGCCACATCTCAGAATATATCTCAACTCTTTTCAATTCAATAGTGCCGGTACCCGAGGTCTCACTAACTCTAAGTCATAACTTTTCATGTACAAGAATATATGGGTACACATACCCTTCAATAAATCAATGTCTCAAACTTGTTATATTCATGTCTCTAACTTATCCATAATTTGTTCCATGTCTCATTAAGCATTATTCATGGTTTCCTTATTTGTTCATAGTTCATTCACGAATCAACAACAATCATAATTCCATTTACAATTTTAAACTCATGAAATATCTTCAAATAATCAAATACAATCTCTTCAAGAGTAAATAATTCACATAACATATTTCTTTTACTCTTTAAGAAAATCATACCTTTCTGTTAATAAATCTTCAATCTTTACTTACTTTCTATCTTAAATTTTCCTTTTAAACTCTTAATTTTTTTTATATGGAAAATTTCTAAAATTACTTTTAGTAAGTACTAAACCATTTTATAGAAATCGTGGGATCTTTCTCAATTTTTTATTTGCACTAAAACTCATCTAAAACACAAAAAATCAAAATTTTATAAAAGAAAAGTTGGCCACAGGTTTCAAACCCGTGACTGCACAGCCGATGCCCAAACCCACACCCGCTAGCCATTAAGTCCAATGGACTGGCGATTCAAAGAGGCAACCGAAGCCCTGTATACTAAAGTCCACTGTTTGGATTTTATTTAAAATCAAAAGTCAAAGAAGGGTTTGCTGAGTTTCGATCTCGTGACCCAAAACCACATAGGCGCACTACAGTAATGGACTTAGGGTGCGCCGTGTAACCAAGAAGTCCATGCACACTTACTGTTATAGAATGATTCAAAAATGCTTTTGTTCATATTGTTCAGAAATCGATTCTTTTTCACAAAACTTGTTTATCCAAAGATTCAGTCTTTTAGGATATTCAAATAAACTTTACTATTGACTGAGAATAAATTTTAAGAACAGTAAACGACTAATTTCAAATTAATTTAAAAACATATACTTCTATTCTTGAATAGTTACTCTTATCCTTTTCTACACATAAACTTGTATTCTTTTCTCAAAACTTGAATTTTAAGAATTTTATTTGTAAAACTAGTTTATATTCCCATTCATACAAATTAGAAATTTATAACCAAAATAACATGCCTCTCAATCATGAGAATCTCGCAAAACTTCTTTTATGCAAGAGTTTATATTTTTAAATACAACATGGCAATATACTCATATCAACCCATTTCATGGCTCTTTAACTAAAATTGCTTTGCTTTCTTTCTTTCCCTTTAATTATCATGATTCTATGGCATAATTTGAATGTGACATTTTCCAATAATTTCCCATAAAATATACACAATAAACGTGCATAAATTTTTCAAGCATTCTAACATGAACCATGGTATTAATTCTTTAGTCAAAATTTCTATTATCTCTCTAATCACCACTATATTATTTTTATTCATAGCATATTACCCTAGCATGAGATTTTTTCTATATATTTTACATCAACATAAGTTTATATTACTCATGAAATCTCTACAATTAGAAAGTAGAAAATCACCCACCTTTTGAGAAGCTTGAACAAAGAAAGAAAAATGAACACCACTCCTAGCTCCAAGACTCATTGTTCCTCTTCTCCTAGCAAAAGCCTCCAAGCACAAGAACACTCTCTTCTCTTTTTCTTTTTCTTCTCTCTTGACTTTGATTTGTTTTTGGTGTGTGGAATGAGAAGAAGAGAGTTGTATTTATAGGACAATACTAGAGTTCAATGTGCAAAATTACACACCTAATAAATCACACAATTTAATATTCAACCTTTCACATTTCATAACTCTCAAACTCCCAACTCTTGACATTTCCATCTCTCTAAATCCCTAACTCCTACCTCTTCCTCTTCTAAACTCCTCAACCCTCTCTCCTCCCGTTCTCTACCGGGTGTACACACACCGAAAACCCAAAACCGGGTGGGCTCAGCATCTATGCCACGTCATGGCATGGCTTTGACCAAGGTAAAACAGTACCAAATCTGGAATTTTTTCCCAAAACGACCCATTTTTGCAAAGTTTTTCCCAAACCGCCCTACTTTTTTTTTATTTCCCAAAGCGCCCTGCTCGGTCTTCCAAAGACCGAGTCTAGTGCAAATAGAGTCGGTCTTTGAAAGACCGAGTCTTGCGCTTTGAAAAATCGAAGAGCAAGACTCGGTCTTTCAAAGACCGACTCTATTTGCACTAGACTCGGTCTTTGGAAGACCGAGTCATGGACTCTTGCGTTTTTAATAACGCAGATCCCCTTTCTTCTTCTTCTCGACTATTGAGAGTTTTTTTCCTTCTTCGCTCTTTCCCTCAGCGAATCCATCGTACTCGACAATTTTTTGTTCGATTACTCCCTTAATAAATCGTTAAACTTCCCAAAACCAATTACTCTATAATCCAATTTCGATTTTCCCCAATCCTATTCCCCAAAATTGATTATTTCTTAAAACCCTAAACCCCGAATACCCAATTTCGTAGACCTCGCCAATTTCGTCTTCGTCTTTGGAAGATTTCGGTTGTAGGATCTTGCTCTTCTCGCCAATTTCGTCTTCGTCTTTGGATTCTCCTACTTGCAAGGTATATTTCTTAAGCTTCGGATTCGTCTTCGTCTTTGGAAAATTTGTGTTACTGTTGATGCTATTGTGAAGCTGATGAGTTGAATTTGACTTATTGTTGAAAATGTAGAGTAGTTATTGTTGTTATTTTTACTTGTTCAAAAGTTGAAGTAAAATCTCACTTGTTCAAAAGTTCAATCTCACTTGTTCAAAAGTTGAAGTAAAATAAGATTGTTCAATATCAATCAATTCAACAGTCAAATCTCACTTGTTCAAAAGTTGAAGTATTAAAAGTTGTTATTTTTACTTGTTCAAAAGTTGAAGTAAAATCTCACTTGTTCAAAAGTTGAAGTAAAATAAGATTGTTCAATATCAATCAATGACACTTAGGCGTTTCTTAATTTTGTATAGAATTTCATATAGTATTTGTTGAATCTAGTTTTTTAGAATTTTACAGAATCTAGGTTTATGTATTGAATTTGTTGAATTTGTTATACTATAGTTTTTTGCTAAAATTAGAGAATCAACGTCATTGTTATATAGAATTTATTTTTATATGTAGGTTATGTATAGTTAATAACATTTTTGTTGATGTTGTAGGATTTGTAGTCTATTGTAAATGGCACGCACAAGGGGTAACATGGAGGTAGGAGAAAGTAGTAGACCTCCACATGGCGATAGAGTACGTACTCGCGGTGGACGTGATCGTGGTCGTGGTCGTGGTTGTGCTCCTACCGAGGCTACTAATGTAAGTAATTAAATGTTGATTCTAATAGAATTCTATTACATTTCGGTCTATTGATGTAAATGTTATTATTATGTAGGTAGAATTCAATCCAAATGAGGCGGGCACTTCTTCTTAAGTCCCTTCGTCGTCCTATATCCCTTCTGGAGGCCCTGGACCACTCGACCCTTCACTCCTCACTCTCCAACCGTTGCATCGATCGCAGAATGTTTGGAACGGCGAGGCTACGGAGTGCCGCTTTAGGACTGGTCATCCGCTACCTGTGCACCCACGTATACACGAGATACTAAGAGATTGTGGGTTCTACGGTATTGCCATGATGACATCCATCAAGTGCGATCGTCCACTTTTGGAAGCACTGCTTGAAAGATGGAGGCCTGAGACACACTCATTTCACCTGTCAGTCGGGGAGATGACGGTGACTCTACAAGACGTTGCCATACTAACCGGGCTTCCAATCGATGGAGAGGCAGTCACAGGATCGATGGACTTCGACCCAGTGTATATAGTGGAGGAGTACTTAGGGGTTGAAGTGGAAGCCGGTGTGATAAATGGAAAATTTATTCGTCTAAAGTGGTTGAAGGACACGTTTAAAGATAGATTGAATGATGGTTCAACTGCAGCGGAGGTGGAGTGCTACTGTAGGGCGTATATTCTAACGCTATTCGGCACGGTCTTGTTTCCAAATTCGATCGGGAATACCGTAGCACAGATATTCTTGCTCTTAATCGCCGATCTAGGTAGGGTCGGCCGTTACAGTTGGGGCAGTGCAATACTATCGTCACTGTATCGGAGTCTGTGTCTGTGCAGTATAGGTTCGAACCAGATGAATGGACCTCTAATTTTACTGCAGATATGGAGTTGGGAGCGGATTCACGTAGGTCGGCCCGTAGTATGGATCCAATCTCAACATTGGAGAGTTCTTCCTGAAGATATTGACATGCTACCTCCGATCGGTGTGTACTCGACAGGGAAACTGACATGGACAGCCAACCCCAACAGGTGCTTGACATACTACCGCGATGAGCTCGATAGGTTGGCCGCTGACTGTGTGGTGTGGACCCCTTACACAGAGGAGCGACTGATTCGACTGCCACCTATCTGCACGTTCAGGCGTAATTTTTGGCTTACGAAAGCACCGCTAATCAACTTTGGGGTTGTTGAGTTTTACTACCCCGATAGGGTGTTACGCCAGTTTGGTCTTCACCAGGGGATTCCAGTTGCCGCGCCATTCAATGCCGAGATGCATAACATCACTGGAATGGGCCGTACACCCGGACACAATTGGGCCACTTGCTTCTTCGATTACGTTCAGAGATGGAATGTTCACCGTTTCGAAGAAATCATCGGTGACATTCCACCCTTTGACCTCTCGTTGCATGGGGTGTACATGTCTTGGTACGAGAGAGTCACTAGACGGTTTATTTCCCCACCGTTGCAGACTCCTGCTGGAGTCGTTGTACCGATCCGTCGACCAGAGACCGAACCCGCAGATGAACATTCCGTGAGGTTGCCGATTTACAAACCAAAGGGATCTACTATTCGTGGCTTTGTAAGTTTGAATGTTTCGTTTTAAAGTTTCAAAGTTTATATATCAATATGTTTTTATATATGTATGTGCATCTAATTCAACTTTTCATATTTCTCAGTTGATCCAGACTTGATCCCTTGCCAAGAAATGTGTTTCTATGTTGAATAGCAACATCGCCGATCAGGTGAAGGGTACAGTACGGGAGATGTTATCGTGTTGCCGTGCACAAGCTGATCTTGCGGGGAAGGGCGCAACATTAGATGCAATACTGAGGACCCCCGCACATCGAACGAGCGGCCGTACTGGTCAACGACGAAAGAGAGTTGTTCATAGGCCCCCACCTCAACCTCAAAGTGATTCAGAACACGAAGAACAAGCAGAGCATGAGATTGAAGGGGATGATGAACAACAAGACGTTGGGGATGAGATTCAAGAAGAGGAGATCCCGTTGTCCGCACTCACACAGGCTACTCCACAACGTCGTAGACGACAACGAAAACCCCCCAACTTCTTCACACCGGACCCTTGACTTATGATGTTATTAATATCGTTAGTTTGTTGTCATATTTTTTTAATTTGGTAGTTGTTGTAATATTTTTAATTATTTTGATTTTGTAGTTTTTTTTTAAAATGTTCTTCTGTTTGTGATGAAGTTATTAATATTGTTGATGTGGTCGTGAAGATGATATTAACAACATTGTTGATGTGGTTGAGATGTGGTTGTGAAGTAGATGTGGTAGAGAGTTGTGGTTTGTTGTGGTGGTCTTATTTTGTGTTTAGTTGGTGTGGAGTGGTGATATTTTCTTATCAATGTGCTTGTGTTTGTAAGTTGGTGGAATTTTGGTTGAAGTTCAGATTTTTGTGTTAAGTTGGTTGTAAGAGTTGTGAAGATTGTTTCAAAGTGGTTTGTTGTGAAGAAAGAAAGAAAGTGGTTTGTTGTTGTGGTTTGTTGTTGAGAAAGAAAGAAAGTTATTAATATCGTTGCGAAGATTGTTTCAAAGATTGTTGTAGTGTTTGTTGTGAAGATTGAGGGTTGTATTTGGCTGTATCAAAATCTTCAAAATCTTAAACGATGGGATTTTGGAAAGATGGAATTTTGATTGTAGTAGTGATGATGGGAATTGATGTTGTTGTTGTGTTGTTGTTGTGAAAGATGTTAAAACACTCAGCATCTGGCTGTAGCAAAAAAAAAACACTCAGCATCAAGACTCGGTCTTTCAAAGACCGAGCTTAATACAACTAGACTCGGTCTTTGAAAGACCGAGTCTTGTTGCTGAGTGTTTTTTTTTGCTATCAGACTCAAGACTCGGTCTTTCAAAGACCGAGTCTAGTTATATTAAGATCGGTCTTTGGAAGACCGAGTCTTGAGTTCAACATACTCCAGAGCCCAAGCAGCTCTCTGGACACTTGTGAACATCACAGTCGGTCTTTCAAAGACCGTTTTAAAAACACCTAGACTCGATCTTTGAAAGACCGAGTCTTCAATCTGTGAATTTTTCATTGAAGACTCGGTCTTTCAAAGACCGAGTCTAGTTGTTTTTAGAACGGTCTTTGAAAGACCGACTGTGTTGTGCACAAGTTTCCAGAGAGCTGCTTGGGCTCTGGAGGCGATTGAACTCAAGACTCGGTCTTCCAAAGACCGAGCTTAATATAACTAGACTCGGTCTTGAGTCTGATAGCAAAAAAAACACTCAGCAACAAGACTCGGTCTTTCAAAGACCGAGTCTAGTTGTATTAAGCTCGGTCTTTGAAAGACCGAGTCTTGATGCTGAGTGTTTTTTTTGCTATCAGACTCATGCTGAGTGTTTTAACATCTTTCAAATCCTCTCCCTTTAACCAACACAACAACATCATCTTCTCAAATCAACCCCTTTCATTCTTCACAACAAACTTCACAAGATTCTTTGAAACAATCTTCAGAACATCAAACATCAAATCACAACTATCTTCACAACATCAAACCACAACTATCCAAACTAAGTGTTCATTTCGACATAAATATTACAAACACAATAGGAAGCATAGAATCAAATTTTAATTGTTTTGAGATGCTCTGTTAGTACATCGACGCTTGTTGTGTCCTTCCAACCCGCACCTTGAACATTTCATTCTTGTACCCCTGCTAGAACTATCTCTCACATCCATATCGTTGCGTATTCTCGTGGATTTAGGCCGGCCTTTCCGTGAACGTCGCAAACTAGAATCTGGTACAAGTCGTGGACCGTCGATAGTAGGCCAATATGCTTCATCTAGAATAGGACTGAACACAGGTGCCCAAGTTTGTGCTAATGACGTGATAAGGTAAAATTTATCAACATAAGGCTTGTGATCGATTGCACGATATGCACAGGCTGCTAATACATGAGAACATGAAATATGATATAGATGAAACTTCATACATGTGCATGTTTTCGTATCCAAATTCACGGTGTGCAAGTTCCCACCCTTCCGTTCTCCATTTACCATGCGTATACCCGTTTTGACGGAAAAAACTCTAGGCTGATGATGAAACATTGTAACCACATGTTGATTTACTCTTTCACGGCGACTATCAATCAAATCATGTATACTTTTAGCAAAAATCTTCCCTTCACATAAAAGCTTACTAGCTTCCTGTCGACGAGTAGTAAAGTAAGAGTTGAGACGTACAAAAATCGTCTCAACAATCACAGTTACTGGTAAACTACAGACTCCTTTCAGTACTGAATTGAAGCATTCTGACAGGTTCGTAGTCATCATTCCATATCGTCGACCTGCATCTGCATAAAGTACCTATTTCTCAACCGGCTTCTCTTTCAACCAATTAGCCGCCTCAACATTGACGGTTTCAAGTTCAGCGAGTTTGGCCATGAACTTTTTGGGTTGGTGTTGACAAGCTATAATTTTGGCTTTCTTGCGCAATGCCTTGCTACCAAATTTACTAAAAAAATTTGTGGCAAAATGACGCATGCAATATCGATGAAATCCATTCGGTTCGTTCCAAGCTCCGTTTTGCAAATCCATTGCAGACAATATACCAGCATGACGATCCGAGATAACACACAACTCAGTGCGATTGGTGACATAATACCGGATGCAAGTCATAAACCATGTCCACGTATTTATACTCTCTCCATCAACCAATGCAAATGCAAAAGAAAATAAGCAACCATTCGCATCCGGAGAAACAGCAATTAGCAAACAACCCTTGTACTTACCGTACAAGTGAGTTCCATCTACACTAATAACCGGTCTGCAAGACTTGAAACCTTCAATCGAAGGATCAAATGCCCAAAATACTCCCTTGAATGTTTCCTCGCTGGGGCTAGACTCATATTTATCCCAGTGGACAACGGTCCCTGGATTTGCTGCTTGAATTGCTGTTAGTAGAAAAGGCAACTTCGTGTATGCTTCTTCGAAGGTATCGTACAACCTCTCAATTGCCTTTTGTTTTGCTTTCCAAGCTTTCTTATATGAAATCTGATAATTATATTCTATTTTCACAATCTCAATAATTGCCCCCGGTGATAGAGCAATATCCTTCTTCACCACACCCACAATCAAATTACTAACAAGGTTAGCATCAATTTTACAGTGGTCTTGATTCAACGTGGGATTCGTACAAGTATGAGGGCCAACTATCTTCTTCACCACAAAATTTCTCCCCCCTTTTGGAACAATAGCTCGTAATCTCCAAGGGCATCCACCATCACTTACTCCTGGGGGACCTTGTACGATCTCCTCTATTGTACGTTTTCTAGGTGCCATTTTACATTTAACAGTGTATAGTGACGGTGTTATTTTCAATGTGACAAATTCACGATGTTTCTTGATAGAATACACCTTCACAGCATGCTGAATGGACTCTTTACTTACAAACTCCTGTCCAACGTAAAATTCGTCTACATTGGATGAACCAGAAGACTCTTGTGGAAATGGGGGTACTCTAGCAGCTTGAGCCATCTCCTCCGTAACATGAGCGTTAACATTAGCATACCTATTAGTAGCTCTCACTTCATTAGAACTGTTGTTCGAAGGATTTACATTTGCTACATCATCATCTTCTTCTCCATCATCACTTTCTAGACTTTCATCATCGTCTGTTTCTTCCTCTTCTTCATCATCATCTAATAAGCTGTTGTTAACCACTGCATTTTGAAAGAGTTCAAATACACTGTCATTTGGAACATAGTCAGGAACCGGTGTAGGTTGGGGGGGGGGGAACTCAACATCTGTAGAATCAGCATTTCTTGTATTTGTGAAGGTGTTTTCTTGTGAGGACAGTGGATTTGGTTGTGAAGAATGAGCGGGGTTAGACCTCATCTGCTGTATAGGTACTACCCGTATGAAGCTTGCACTTGGAATATCATGTGGTTGAGCATTCAAATTTTGAATTTGCTGAATATATAACTCTAATGCAGACCAAGCACAATTGGGATCAAATGTCCTAGCAATCAATGACTTCAGCGCATTATCAGTAGGTACGGGCACTGTCATAAAATACTGACCATCTCCTCTTCCTGCTGCGTATCGAGCTAAAATTTTCACATTCCATTGATTCCTATCCCAATTAGTTACTTCATATATTTTCTCAACTAGTTCTTCCAATGGAATGGTACGGGGTACCCAAACTATTTCCGGATCCAACAAACTATAGCAACTGCCAATCTTTGGATCACGAATTATTTCACCACCAAAGTATAACCAAATAGGAATCTCAAGATACATACCTACGTATATTTATTAAAATATGCGAGTTATTATCTAACCACAAACAAAATCTATACCAAAATTCAGAAAATTAAAGGCCAATATTCATCATACCTTCACAAGCGTCAAGGATAGAGCCGTAGATATTTGGGTAAAAGAGTTGAAGTTGCTATCCGCTTCAAATTTAGCAAAAATAAAAAATATGGATCTTTCAAAAGAAGGGTTTTGGGTTTTTATAGTGGAGATGGTTAGAGGGTTAGGAAGATATTGGTAAATATATTTAGATTAAGATTAGATTTTGTGGGTAGGAGGTCGCCCTAGATTTAGGAAGATGGGTTAGAGAAATAGAATAGGTTAAAGTAGAGAGAGAGAAGAAGAAGAAAGGGGATCTGTGTTGTTAAAAATGCAAGAGTCCAAGACTCGGTCTTTCAAAGACCGAGTCTAGTGCAAATAGACTCGGTCTTTGAAAGACCGAGTCTTGCTCTTTGATTTTTTAAAGCGCAAGACTCGGTCTTTCAGACTCGGTCTTTGAAAGACCGAGTAGGGCGCTTTGGGAAATAAAAAAAAAGGTAGGGCGGTTTGGGAAAAACTTTGCAAAAGAGGGTCGTTTTGGGAAAAAATTCTCAAATCTGCCTATCCTTCAACGTGCCCCCCCCCCCCCCCCCCCATCAAACAATTGACCATGCATGAAAGAAATCAAAGCAGCACAATGCTGCTTCTCCTTTACCGTGGGCCCCTATTCTCATATACACACTCACCATACATTATTCCATACATTAAATTCATTCACCAAATCACCAACCTGAATCTTATATATATATATATATATATATATATATATATATATATATATATATATATATATATATATATATATATATAGGGAAAAAGGGGTATGAGCAACTTGCTCATTTAGTAAATAAACAATTGATGATGTGGCATGTATGTAATTGAAAAATTCTTAAAAGAGTTAGTTGTCCAATGTATTACATACATGCCACATAATCACTTGCTCATTTACTAAATGAGCAAGTTGCTTATATCCCTTTTACCCATATATATATACTATATATGTTAGTCAAATAGTTTACTTTTAAAAAAATCAAAATGTATTGTACACAAATAAAATAAATACATACACTCAAAAACTTATTTTGAAAACGGATATGCTCAAATACGCGCACCGAACTATGTGCGTCGCACGTAAAACACCGAAATACGAAAAATGAATTTATCAACGAAAAAATGTTAAAGATAATAAAAATACAATATAAGAAAATATATTTATTTATTTATATATTTCACGACGTAATTGTTACGTACGTAGAAATCACGTGTATTTCACGTACAAAATCATTTTAATCAAAATGGAGAAAAATGAACTTCCGTTTATAAAACGAGTTCGAATACGAAAAATAAATAATCAATACTCATAAAATATCACTTGTAGCGATGGAAAAGTACGCAACTGATACATGCATCGAAAACACATAAAAAGCACGTAAAAATACAGAGATTGAAATATTGCATTTGAGTTGACAAAATAAGATAAAAATCAATACGAGAAATGCATAAAGAGTCAGAAATCAAGATACATAGTGAAAACACGTTACAAAATACACGTGCGTAACACACAAGGACAAAATTGTCATTTCCAATTTTACGGGGTGTTACAGAGTAGATGGGCTTTCAAGAGCTTTTGAGGAAGCTCAGGTGCAGACTATCACGGTGGTGCAACCCAGTTGGTTAACTGCATTGAAGAAGGAAGTGCTAGAAGATCCATACTATGCAGAGATACAGAACAAACTATCTAAGGGAGATGCCCCAAGGTATAACTATCAGCATGGAGTGTATTTCTACAAAGGAAGGGTAGCTCTCAACCCAGTTTCGCCCTTAATCCCTCAGTTGCTACACCTATACCATGACTCTCTACAAGGGGGGCACGCCGCTCCGAGAAAACATGGTTAAGATTGAAGCAAGTTGCTTATTGGCCCGGTATGAAGGGAAGGTTGAAAACTTACATAAGAAAATACGACATATGCCAATGTTGCAAGTATAGCAACCAAGCCCCCTTTGGCCTGTTGCAACCTCTTCCTATTCCCACCGAAGTTTGGAAAGCCATTAGTATGGACTTTTTCGAAGGCCTACCTCTCAGTTGGGGAAAATCCACCATCCTGGTAGTGGTTGATAGGTTCTCTAAATACGCACATTTTATTCCGCTCTCTCATCCCTATACTGCGAAGCACATAGCAGAGATCTTCGTTCATAACATCATTAAGCTCTATGGAGTACCTGCCACAATCGTCAGTGACCGGGATCCAATCTTCACCAGCTCTTTCTGGCAGGGTATCTTCACCGCACAGGGAACCCAACTCTGTTTGAGTACTTCGTTTCATCCCCAAACAGGCGGGCAATCGGAGATCGTGAACAGAACCCTGGAAACTTATCTGCGTTGTTTCTGTGCCTATAAACCCTCAAGTTGGGCCAATGTCCTACCGTGGGTGGAATATTGGTACAATACTAGCATCCACAGTGCCACGAAGTTATCTCCAAACCAAGTTTTATACGGGAAGGCACCCCCAACCCTCCTCAGCTACATCCCCAAGACAGCCAGTTCACTGGAGGTGGAAGAATGCCTTTTGGATAGATAGGCCACCTTAAGATTGCTCCGTGACAACTTAAAGAAGGCTCAAGAGAGGATGAAGTCATACTCTGATAAGAGACGTAAAGAGAGAGTCTGCGAGGTGGGTGATTTCGTCTACCTGAAATTGCAACCCTATAAGCAGATCACTGTTGGAGGGAGGCATATTCATAAACTCTCCCACCTGTACTTTGGTCCTTACCAAATCACAAAGAAGGTTGAGGTGGTGGCTTTGTAACCCCTAGTTCCTCAAAATGTATTTTCTGTGTATTTTCGGTATTTAAAATTTTTGTAAATTATTTTTTCCGGTTTTCAAATTTTTTTTGTCAAATTGTATTATTGGATCTCCTATTAAAACCTGTTTTCGATCAATAAATTTATTTGCAACTATTTCTATGATTTTATATTGAAATACAATTCTTTTTCTTTATTTTTTTTATTACTCTTATTATTAGTATTATTGTTATTAGTAGTACTATTATTATGTTTATCATGACCTTATTATTATTATTATTGTTATTTGTAGTTGTTATTATTTTTATTTTTGACTGGTTATTAAAAATTTATTTTTATATGCTAATTGTATTTGTATCTATTTTAAGTAAATTCTATTTTTGTAATTCAAATTACATTTCTATTATAAACAATTTTTTTATTTGTTATTTTAATTTCTTAATGGATTGTTTAAACCCATTGGCAATTATTCCTAACCCATTTACTACACTTAAACCATTGCCACTTAATCTTTTTCTCTTTTCCTGCTTTAATCCGTTACCCATAAACCCAAATTCATTTTTTATGCTAAGCCCAAACTGATTACTCCATTGTCTACACCCACTAATTCACTTGTTTTACCCTATGTATATTAATCCTTCATACCTACTTTCCTAATATAAACCTACCTAATACAAATCCACCTACCATATCTCCTGTTTTTCCCTAACTGTTTCATCCCACCAAAATCACATACACCCGAACCCAGGTGCATGCATACCCAACCCGTTACCTTGCTGTGCCGCTCCCCCTTTTGCAAACACTAATTTTCCCCTCATATATATTAACCATTCTACACCCCCGTCCAGCCGTATACTCCTTCTAGCCGCCACCAGAAAAGAAGAAGAAGAAGAAGAAATTTTCCCTCGGTTCTCCCTCTCTTTCTCGTACTCTCGGGGTTGTGTGTGTGTGTGGTTATTCGTTCGTGGGTTGTGTGTTGGATCTCGGGTGATTGTGGTGTGTTCTCGTTGGTTCGTGTTGCGGGACGTTCTTGCTCGTGGGGTTTTGTCCATTCGTTCTTGGAGTAGTTGGTTCGTAGTCGTGTTCGTGGGTTTGTGCATGTGTGATTCGTGATTTGCTTTGGATCGTGGATTTTCGTTTGTGGGTTTTGATCGTTGCCGGAAATCCGTTCCTGTTATTCTTATTGTTCTTCGTTTTTGTCTTCGGTTAAGGTAAGTAACTTGTACTCAAATTTCTTTGTATAATACAAGTCAAAAATACCGCTTGTAATGTAGTTGGGTTTTAGAGACAACTCGTGTGTGTGATGTTCTTGATGAGTTTGTCTCTATAGTGCTTGACTATAGTTGACTCACGACACAAAAATTTGACATGAAACAACCCTAGGTTTTGCCCATTCTTGATATGATGTATATGTGAAACAATTATGAGAACTCGTGTGCTTGTGAGACCCATGTGAGATACTTGTTGTGGACATGTTGCATACCCTATTTCATGTTGTTTGGACACTTGGTATACTCGATTTCATGTTTGGTTGTGTTTGGATCAAGTTTCGTTGAATCTATGTCGATTTTGGTTTTTGAGGAAATTCTGTGTTTTGTCGATAATCTGTCTTGATCAGTAACTTGGACCATATTAATGTCAAAATCTTAATTTTAGTATAAAACATGAATTGTAGAGAAATTCGTCTGCTTTCCAACCCCTCTGACCTTGCTCGATTTCGTTTTCGTATGTGTGAGTTATGACTATTTTACTACAGAGGTGTAGATCAATTTCAGATTTCGTTTCTTGGTGATTTTGATGACTAAATCATTTTGATACTTGTGCTATATATATTATTTTGATCCAAAACTTTGGTCGATATTTCTTTATCTAGTTAGGGAATACCCAGAATTTTGGTGGATTTTTTTGATGAGTTTTATATGCCGTTTTATGCTTATTTATAAAGATTGTACTTGTTGTATTTTACTCGCTGTTCTGTAAATAATTGTATTTTCACCATGATTCCTTTTACTGTATGAAAAATATTTGTGAAATATGAAAGTTAGTTTGTATTGTCTATTTTCATCTCCCTTTGGCGGATTTGGATTTCGTTTCGCAGTTTGCGAGATATTACAGTTTTCGTACAACTGTGTTGGGAATTCCAGATTTTTCAAACTATCGTTTCTTGATATTTTCTGATTTTTGATGACTGATTTTATTTTACTGAAAAATTATGAAACTTTATATTTTGATACTAGACAGATAGGAAAATACCCCAGATTTTTCGTGGATTTATTTATTGAGTTTTGATGCTGTTTTCCTGACTGAGGATTTGATTTATTGATTTCTAGCTGAACCTAATTTTTGAATTCAAATCAGTTTTGAGTTATGCTTTTGTGAAATACTATATGACTTATTTATACTCACTGGATTCAGTTAGGAGTCTATTTTCTATACGTTTGGACGGATTCAGATTTCCATGCTTGTAACACCGGAAATTTCTGTTTTGTTACAGTATGGTCATGCTGTCCTAAATTAGAGATTTGGCTATTTTATTCTTTTATGAGATATCTTGCACCCGTACATATTTATCTTGCAACTTGAACTTGTCACATGATCATGTCATGATATTTTTGATATGTTTTGCACACCTGTATGCTCGTTTGACATTAATAATAATTAATCAAGCCGGAGTTTAAGGGAAAGATCTAATAGTGGATAATTCAGAAACGTGTACTCGGAAGGAGGCCCGTGTTTTCCATATTTGGAATTTGGTATATGATTTGGATTATTTGAAATTTGGTATATGATTTGGATTATTTGAAATTTGGTATATGATTTGGTTAATTTGGAATTTGGTATATTATTTGGATTACTTGTCCCTGAGTACACTGCCTTCTACGGTCCACTATGAAATCTAAAGTAAAACTGTTTGTTGTAGTAACCATGTAGTAAAAGCTGGGATGCATGAAGTACTACCTAGATAGTAATCACTACAAGACTTGATATATGATACTTGAACATGATACATGCTTACTTGATACTTGACTACAAGATTCTTGAGACTTGGTTACATGAGACTTGGTGCATGACACTTGATATATGATACTTGACATTTGTTTCTTGTTTACATGATACTTGTTCACTTGACACTTGACACATGCCAGTTATACTTGTTCACCTTACCATGCTAGTTGTTATACTTGATATCATGCTTATTCCATGCTATTTAGTTAGTTTTTCATGTACTTGTATCCTGCATTACAAGCGGTCCGTAACTTGCAATTGACGGGTACTTATTTTCTTTTTCCTATCCCTGCAATTGTTAAATTACAGATTTTGGAGAACAGGTTCCAAACGATATTGGTGACATCAAGTACTAGTGATGGATTTTTTTTTTTTTTTTTGTAGCTTGTTTGAATAATTTTTTATTTTGATACTTGAATTTATTTTTGTATTTGGGCAATGTGACCTAGGATTTCGACTTATTCAGATCATAACTATTTGAGACTTATATATTTGGTTTCAAGTATTTTTGTTGGTATTTTGGTTCATATATGCATGTTGGTTGATACTTTTGCTTCCGACGCTGATAATTCTTATGAATGTTGTGAAGATTCTTGAACAACTTATGGATGATGAAAATTATTCACTGGGCTTTTATCGCGTATCCGTATTCCGCATTCTCTTTTGGGAAGCCGGGCGTGACAGGCTTACAAGCTTCTATTACCCCCGGAGGCCAAAATCCATAACGTCGTCCACGTTTCGCAGCTTCGAGGGCACTTGGGGAGTAAACACACTCTCGCTTCCACCCAGCCCACATACTTTCAGGAAGGGGAACTCCAACCTACGCAAATTTTAGACAGAAGGATGGTTGGAAAAGGACGCGTCACTGTGACGGAAATCTTGGTCCAGTGGAGGGGAAGACCCAAGGAGGAGGCGACGTGGGAGGAATTTTGGGACATCCATCGTCGCTTCCCTAAGTTTCGAGTAACTATGAAAGGTCCTTTTCAAGCTGGGAGAGATGATGCAGATCCCTGAGTTGAGTTTCTGAAGATGAGAGTTTGCGTCTCAGCCCAAATACATTACGTATCAGTCCTCCGGAGATAATCTTTCTTTATGGGGTTTTTTTGAATAAATGTCGCACCTTTGCACTTCGGTCCCTCCTTTCTCTAACCGTCGCTCTACATGGCTTAACGTGAATGGGGGATGGGAGATGAGTGAGGCCCAGCTACAGTAGTGGCTGTTAGGCCTACTGTGTTTTTTTTTTCTTTCTTTTTCTCTTTTCTTTATGTAAACCCGTTGAGTGCACGTGCCACGTGCAGCTCAACGTATGGTGGATCTACTGTACCTCTCCTCCTCTCGCTTTATAGGCAGGGAAGATGAATGTAATGGGTATCAAGATATGAATTGCTTTTAATCTTCGTCTCTAACTTTTTCTGCTCTACTTCTTCCTTTGTATCTCTTTTCCTTAATCTTTTCTTCTTGTAGGTAGTGTATTGCCATGGCGGTTACCAGGTCTGGACCTAAACCACCTCCACCCCCTCCATCTACTGAGCGTCCCTCCGTTGGATCCGCAACATCATGACGAGAAGTGGATCATGGTCTGCTTTTGTTTTCCATGTCAGCAAATAATACTACTAATTATTAGAACTGACAAAATAGATAGATATGACAACATGCACCATCTGGTTAGGTTCCAATAATAATAAGTGGTGCTATTATTAATTGTAACACTGCCAGCTAGTAGCCTAGTACCTTGCACTTCATGTGATCGGTCCTTACATACGTATGGTTTCATATTATTCTCTCCGTTTCAAAGTATAAGTCATTCTTTCTATTCGACTATTCAAAAATAATCTAGAATTGAATAAAAGTATTTTATATTTTTAACTTTTTGAAGCTTATAATATTAGTGTTGTGTCTTGAATTCTTCGTAATTCAGATTAGAAGAAGCTAAGATGAAACACGAAGGTTGAAGCATTGAAGAGAATAGAAGAGAAAACAATAACAACAGCAGTTAGAGAAGGGGACGGTCTACCGGTCTTCGGGACAGTCGACCGCACACTCCGACCGCTCATAATATAAGGATTGTCAGAGAGAGGGACGATCGACCGGTCTTGTTGGACGGTCGACCGCGCCGCGACGCTGTGCATTTTGTGGGTATCGATTTGTTAAGTCGTTTCAGCCCAAGCTTCAACTCCAAGTCAGATCGTACGACTCCTATTCAGTTACTTCTTCTCCAGGTTATATCGGATGACTGAGAATCAAGATTCAACCTAGGGTTCTCTTTATTCTTTTATATATATTGTAAACTTCTCCAATATGAGAGTAGAGTACTTCATTGATATTTTCTCTATTGCATAGAGAGGCTTGAAAGAGATAGTTCTTGGTAAGTGAGTTTAATTCCTTATATTGAGTGAATCATTAACTCTTTGTAATCGCTTCTAGTTGAATATCAGATCAACCCATATTTTTCCCCGGATTAAGCGAAGGCTAACCGAGATAAATCATCGTTGTGTTTGTGTTGAATTGGGTGATCTATTTGCTTGCTCAATTAGTTCGTCTCATCTACTTCGACTTTCTCATTACTCTATTTAGTTCCGCTGTGACAACGGGTGTTTGTTGACGTCCCAATCCCAACATATAAATGAGACATCAATTGTACAATGTCCTAATTATCTTTCTCTATAATTTTTTATTACTTCTCTTACAAAAAATGACAAAGGTAAGATTAGAAATCTCATAGAAAATTAATTTATGGAGTACTAATAATAACAAGTTATTTCTTGAAAACTTAAAGTGACTTATATTATGGAGAAGAAGGAAGAAGGAATTTAACCAAAAAGAAAAGAAAAGAAAAGAAAAGAGAAGGGAAAAAAAAAACCCTAGATTATATTTTGAAATGGAAGGAGTGTTATTTTTGAATTTTCCAAAATGACCCACTTTTCAAAAATAAATACCAACATGCACCACTTTCTAAACTAATTACCAAACTAACCCATATGCTGTTTCAAACAACGTTTTGTTTGATAATGAGTTCGATGTTTGATACAACGAGTTTAGTTGTAGGAATTTCTTTAAAACTTGAAAAAATCGCGCAAAATCTCAAAACACTAAAACTAAAATCGCTATTTCAAACAGCGAGCAAGTCTAATTCAATTAGGGTCGCTATTTGAAACAGAAAGTTTAGTTATAGAAATTTCTCCAACAATGAAGAAATCTCGTCACGTCTCAAAATAGTAAATTAAGTTAAACTCGTTATTTTAAATAATAACCCAAAACTAATTGAATTATCCTTTGATGTTTGAAATAGCAAGAGGATTAGTCTGATAATTATTTTTGAAAGTGGATCAATTTGGTATTTATTTTCGAAAAGTAAGTCATTTTGGAGAAAAAAATCATTATTTTTGCCGCATCTTTAGTACCGAAGGGATTGGAGGCTTCTACAATTAAAACATGAGGTTTCTTTCTTCCTTTTTAATTTTAGTTCATTGTTTGTTGTTTTGTTTCTTTTTTTTTCTTTTTTTTTTTTTTGCATTGTTTGTTTGTGTCTTTGATTTGTAAGAGCATCTACTGTCGTTTGCGCTAAAAGTTTCATACATAGCATTTAGTATTTATCAATGAGCGATGAGCGCTGCAGTTGTCGATGCTAAATTTAAGGGGGAAAAGAATTAAATAAATTAGATGGAAGATGATGATCCATCTATATTTTTTTAAAATTGAAAAAATGATATTTTCGTAAATAATGAATAACATTTTCGTAATATGTGAAAGAAAAATAAAGGAAGAAGTTGTTGGACGAAGCTTGATCTTCCGTCCGACATGTTTTGATTTTTTTTAATAAATAATGGCAAGTTCGTAATTATTTGAGCGACATTTTCATATTTTTTAGAGAAAATGTTTCTGAAAAAGATTGCGGACAGAAGATGATCTTATGTCCAACTATATTAAAAAAAAAATTAATTAAAACAAACGGAGCTTGATCATCCGTCTTCTATATTTAGTATTCATCTAACGCAATTGTTATCTTTAACAATTGACTGTTCACTCTTATTCTAATTTTTAATTTTTTAGCGAATAATAGTAGAATATTTTCTTTATCTCAAACACTAATAATTAATATCTTAGAAAACAATAGTGGATGCTCTAAATGAGCATCTAATTAGTGAAGTGAACAAGGAGAACAAAAACATGCTCTGGCTGGATGATTGCATGTGTCACTCACATGACTGCACAGCACTTGCACCCTGTGAAAGTTTGTTGGTATTCAAGTATACTCCATCTCTAACATGTGAAGTCACCATCATCATTCATCATCCTATGCAAATCAAGATAAGAAATTACTCTACCAGATTTTTTTTTTTTGAAGAACCGGATAGGATCATAACGACCCCAGCCATACGATTATCATAAAAAAGGCAATAAGCCGACAGTAACAAAATAATTTTACAAGCTGTAAAATGATCACAACAACGCGCAGCGAAAACAACAATAACAAGGATAGCAAAGATAACACAGTGAATAGGAAAAAAGAACTAAGAAGCAGCAACAGGATCAGTTCCTCAAGCGCGGACAAATGAGCCGAGCTCTCATCGATGATGAAGGAGAGACCAGCCGCTCCAACCACTAAAACGAAACACCGAACTGATCCTTCACTCCCCTGGCCTGGAAATGGACTCCGCTAGCCCCAAGGATGGGAAACTGCTCTTAAAGCAAGGGACCAAAACTGGAGGAGTACCTGAGCAAACAAGAACAAAGCAAGCAAACAGAGCAACAAACATAATAACGCCACAGAACAGGTTCAGAAAAACGCATGGAGCGTCTCAGATGCAGCAGCCAACTCCGAAGAGACGCAACCTAAGAGAAAAGACCATCTGAAGAGACAGTCGAACAGATAAAGCACAATTCATCACACAAAGAGCAGTACACAGAAAGCCTATAGCCTGTGCACAACAGAAAACTAGTGATGCACTGAGAAACAGTAACATCGGTCTCCCAACAGCACCAATGTAAAAACCTGGAGAAAACATAAGCATCTGATATAAACCCATCCATAAAATGGATTACAAAAAGAAAGGAAGTCCATTACATAACCTAAAATAACTGATGATGGCTAACATCAGTACCAAAATAGAATCATCATAAAGTAAACAGACAAGAAATCAACCACTGCCGTAGCAAGCAAAACCCAGAGCCAAAGCTCATAAAAGGTGTCCCAATCAAGTAGCATGAACAGCGGGATAAGCACAAAAACTGATCCGGCGACAGCTCTTTAGAGCAAGAATCAAGTCTGCAAAAGTAGGGAGAAGAACAATGTGAAATATATAATCCAAACAGACAAATGCAGGAAAACTATAAGCTTTGAAGATTACAAAGACAAAGGTAAGCATTAACTAATTTATGTTCAGCAGACACAATTAGATCAGTCGCTTTCAACTTCGACGACCAAAGGTTGAAAAGAAATAAAAAATCATCTATCATCGCAACCATAGAATGCCTGCGATGCTGGAACAAGATAGAATTCCTCTCTTTCCAAGTAAGCCAAATGATGATATGAATCGACAGAATCCAGGCTTTACTGAACTGGGGGTTCGAAGGCTTAGCATTCCAGCAAGAAGATAAATCAGGTGGAATAGATCCAGTGTCCCAAGCCAAGGAGAAAATCTTCCACAGCGGAATGACAATAGGGCATTGAGTAAAGAGATGATTCGCATTTTCAGCATGCTGAGCGCACAGCGCACAAAGCTGGCCCCATGCTAAATTCCTTTTGTTAAGAATATCGACCGTGAGCAATTTATTATTAAAGGCAAGCCAAGAAGTGATAATCACCTTAAGAGGCGCCGAAATATCCCAGAAGTATTTAGCTACTGGAGATCTTACCCCTCTTGAATTAAGGAATTTATAAAAGGATTTAACAGAAAACGAGCCCGTAGTTGACCAACGCCAACCAATGCCTTCTGAAGAATTCCATTCAAAATTATTGAGCAATGAGATGAGCTCATCAAAGGCCTCAGCCAACGATTGGGGAAGATCGATAGAGAAAGGTATAAACCAGAAACGAATATTGTCGATCAAGACATAAGAGTCCGCAATGGATGCCGTCGGATAAATAGCCAAATTAAAGAGAGAAGGGAAAGCCGTGGCTAGCGTAGTGTTACCAATCCAAAGATCAGTCCACAATCTAGCTCTTGCACCGTCATGACAAATACGATAAATACCACACAGTAAAGCGGAGGCTGCCTTCCAAATACCCTTCCAAAAGGGTGAGGCGAAGCGAAAAGTTGCCTTGGGGAATTCCCACCATTGGAAAGCGCTGGTGCGATAATCTCTAACGAACTTAATCCAAGGTAAATGATCACAGTTGTGGAGTTTCCACAACCGTTTACCTAAAAGAGCAATGCTATGATCGCGAATGTCCAAAACACCGAGACCTCCTTCCTCCTTGGGGGAACAGATCAGTTTCCACTGACACAAGTGAGATCCAGGTTTAAAGGAAGCCGAACCGTTCCAGAAAAAGTTACTACGAATTTGGTCAATCCTTTTTATCACCCAGGAGGGTAAATAGTAGAAGGACATGAGATAAAGAGGTATGGCTGAAATCACTGAGTTAATAAGAGTCAGCCTACCCGCTCTAGACAAAAGTTTACTGGACCAAACATTAAGCCTAGATTCGACTTTATCGACAAGAGGGAGCCAATCCGATCTGTACAGCTTACCTCATCGGAGTGGGATGCCTAGGTAAGTAATCGGGAAGGAAGCTACTGGGCAATTAAAAAAGTTGGAGACTTCCTCTTGGCGATTGGGAGATCCACCTAACCAGAGAACGGAAGATTTTTGGAAGTTAATCGATAAACCAGAAGCCATCTCAAAACAATAGAGGAGAAGCTTGAGATTACGAAGAGAGGGGGGTTTGGTTTAGTGAAAATAATAGTGTCGTCCGCATATTGAAGGTTGAGCACTCCTTCAAAGTTAGGGGAGCTGCCTAGGCCTTCAATCATGTTTAAATTCCAAGCATTCCTGAGTAGTCTGCTAAAAACGTCAGCTACAAGAGAAAAAAGCAACGAAGATAGAGGGTCTCCTTGGCGGAGACCACATTTGAGTTTGAATTTGTGACCTTTCGTCCCATTGATAAAAATTGATGAAGTGCCTGAGAATAAGCTGGATTTGATCCAAGCTATCCATTTGGGACCGAATCCACGAAAGATAAGAATGTCTAATAGGAAGTCCCAATTAACATTGTCGTAGGCTTTTTGAAAATCTAGCTTAAGCAGGATGCCCTCCGATTGGGTTCTATGACAATGGGAAATAATTTCCTGAGCTGCAGCTACACTATCGAGGATAAATCGATCTTTGATAAATCCCGACCAAGCCGAGTCAATCATCGGAGAGATGATAGAACTCAATCTAGATGAAAGAACTTTCATAATGATTATGAAAGAAGTGTTGATGAGGCTGATAGGTCTGAACTCAGAGACGAGATGAGCCCCAACTAACTTCGGGATAAGAACAATGTGGGCGTAATTGATGCGGTCGAAAGAAAAGGACCCTTGGTGAAGGTCTTGAAACATTTTGAGAAGGTCTGCCTTAAGCAGATCCCAAAATTTTTGGAAAAAGAACGCAGGAAAACCGTCGGGCCCGGGAGCCGAATCACTTTTTAAAGCGAAAACGGCCGATTTGATCTCCTCGAGGGAGAACGGGGCTTCGAGTGAAGAAAGATCATGCTGTAGGAGACCATAAAGTTGGAGCCAATCGAGCTCAATCAGACGATGCTTCTTTGATCCAATAAGGTTTTTGTAGAAGGAAAGAAATTCCCGATGAATGGATTCATCGGACGTGAGGTCTACTCCCTGAGCAGAGATGGATGAGATGCGGTTGCAACGTTGTCTATGGAAAGCAAAGTTGTGAAAGAAAGCGGTATTAGCATCACCCTCCTTGATCCAGTTAGCACGAGCTCTTTGAGCCCATTTAAGGTGATCCTGTCGAAGGATGGCTTCATAATCTAGCTTGCAAGATCGGCGTTCCGATCTACAAGACTCAGATAATGGCCCAAGCTCTTCCATCCTATCGATGGAAGCAATGGTATTCAACAGAAAATCCTTAAGGAAATTGGTGTTGCTTTGTCTCTCCGATCTCCAGATTTTGCAACCGTACTTAATGGCGTGAAGCTTAAGCAAGATGTTGCCTAACCCGGAAGAGCCGGTAACCGAAGCAAGACATTCAGAAACAAGATTAACGAACAGCTGGTCTTGCAGCCAAAACTTTTCAAATCGGAATTTATGCTTGATGTTAAATCGGAAATTAGAATGAAGCAAAATAAGAATATGATCAGATGAGGGATTGGGAAGAGCCTGGACGAAAGATTGTTGAAATTTCATCAACCAGTTATGCGAGACCAAAAAACGATCCAGTTTGGCAAGGGTCGGAAGATCACATTGATTAGACCAAGTGAATGCCCTTCCAGAAATAGGTAAATCTGTTAATTGAAGATTACGGATACAATCGTTAAACAAACCAGATTGTAATATGGAAAAGACCTGATTCGATCTTTCAGAAGCAAAACGGGTAACATTAAAATCCTCGCAAAAGAAACAGAGTTCAGTGGAAAATTGCTGTAATGAAGAGAATTCATGCCAAAATAATGGTCGCCTATCAGAGGAAGAAGGGCCGTATACCGAAATGACGGTAAGCGGGCAATTGAAGGTAGACCAATGGAGCTTGACAATTAAGAAAAAGTTCAACCGTTGCACTGAAATAAGTGAGAAAAGGGCCTCCTTGAAACCAAAAAGAATTCCTCCTCTGGATCCCATAGCATCCAAAGAGATCCATTTAGAGATAATGGATCCACCTAATGAACGAAAGATCGCAGCAGAGGGGGATTCCAGTTTGGATTCTTGGATGGATATAAGATCACAGTGAGACGATGAAATCAAAACAAAAATCGCCCTACGCTTGGTAGGGCAGTGCAGACCGCGAATGTTCCAGGAAGCACTAATCATTGGGAGAACGGAACTCCATAACTCTAGAATATTCTTTCCTCCTAAGCGAACGAATACGGGGCGAGTCCAATGGATCTATAAGAAACCCAAGATCTTGGGCAGTCGAAGCTAGCTCAGAGTTGGAGAGAGAGTCAAAGATGGGAACATAAATGGATCCTAACTGGAAGGACGGGGTAAGGGAAGAGAGGGCTGACTGCGATCGACGCAGCTCAACACCGGGCGAGCTATCGTTAACAGGCGAACCCGATAACACAGATAGACGCGAATTTTTAGCCTTAATTCGCGCGCTTGACCTAATGAATCGGGGTTTAAAATGAGAAGAAAGATTGTCAAAAGAAGGAGAGACCTCCTTCTTCTGAGAAGAAGAGAGCTGCCCGAAAGAATCCTCCAATTCGATAGACGAAGGAGATAGGTCCGATACTTTAATCGAACTAACAGAAAGAGAGGAGAAGTGAATTACCGGCTCAGAACGAAAGAGAGGAGAGGGAACCAATAAATCTTGGGCTTTCACCGCGAGAGAATTGGAAGTCCACTTAAGGGAAGCGTGAACGGCTGATGCATACCAGCATCTGGGCCGAACACAAAGGACAAAGGAGCAGTCGATGCTCAAAAAATCCGAGCAAAACCAATTGAAAACAGAAACCGCAATAAAGTAAAAATCACCAACAGAATGCTGAGAAAAAATGATATCACGTACCTTATGAGTGGGGCCGCTCGCCAGCTCCGCTTCTTCCTCCGATAAGAGGGAGTCCTGTTCAACCCAAGCTGAGTCTTTGGAAGGCAGGGATGGTGAAGGCTTGGATGAGGAGAATGCAGGATCCGACTTCTTCGGAGTGGGAAAGTGCGCGAGCTGTTGTTAATGTCATGTGTATTTTATTCAATTTATTCCTTTATTTCTGACTAATTGTACCCTTTACTAGTCTGGCTATCCCTTTGATCGAGTTTTTATCGTTGAAAATAGATTTGGAGAAAAATAATAGTTATACTTTATTCTTTTATGTATACATCTATATATAAAGATTACATTCTTAGAGTAGAATAAAGGAGATTGAGAGAAGATTGAGGGATGAGAGATTTGGGGAATATGTTTCATATTGATTAGGAAACAAAATATACTCATTAGCACTTACTATATTTCAACACTCCTCCTCAAGTTTGTGCGTAGATATTGAACATGCCCAACTTGTCAACAAATTTCAAGAAGAGCCGACTTGAAACTACCTTGGTCAGGATATCTGCAAGCTGATCTTCTGACTTCACTTTAGATATCTCAATGACTTTCTCATCCAATTTCTCTTTGATGAAGAATCTATCCACCTCTACATGTTTCGTCCTATCATGTTGAACTGCATTGGCGGTAATATCACATGCTGCTTGACTATCACAATACACCTTCATAGGTTCATTCCGACCACATCCTAAGTCTTGCAACAAGAGTTTCGGCCATAAAGCTTCCGATATACTTAGAGCTACTCCGCGATAATCAGCCTTTGCACTAGAGCGTGCAACAACATTTTGCTTCTTGCTTCTCCATATAACTAGATTTCCTTCAACAAAGGTGAAGTATCCTGAAGTGGGGCGCCTATCAATTATAAATTCTGCCCAATCAGCATCAGTATATGCCTAACCTTCAAGTGATCATGTTTTGCGAATGATAAATGTGGCGAGATCAAATTTATATTCGCCAAGGATAAGAAAAATTATGAACGATTGATCTACCCTAATTTCTGTCTTATTTTTTTAGGCCAAATGTTGACGTTGACAATTTTGTTTAGGACACGAACACTATCAGTAAAATTAGTGGGAGTGGGATGAGGAATATGAAGAATATTGGGTTTTAACGATCATAGACTTGACAGTTATTTTGTCATGACCGGGTTTGTAGTCAATTGTGTTGAAGGCAAGATGGTCATCAAATCCCCCTTCGGGCAACTCATATCGCCTACGAAGATATTCGGGAGTAATTTTAACCCTTTTCCCAAGAATAATTGAGGAAATAGTGAGATCATTGTCTTGGATACCCTCAAGATTTGTGAAAAAATGGCGGGTTAAGGATTCAGAATGGGTGCTAGGTGTAGTAAGGTAATTTGCCCACCCAAAATCACGAAGAATTTTAACCATAGCATTGAATTGCCCACCCAAGGTTTCTAGGTTTATTTTACGATTAGTAACAACCGGGGTAGAAAAAAGAGTAGAGAAATAGAGATCTGCACAATTTAAGTTTCTAAAAATAATTCCTTCTTTAGTAACAGTTTTTTAGGCACCGACTTTCTTACCCTTAGATCTGTGAGATTAGGAAGGACCGTGAGAAGCCATAGAACAAGGGACGAAACAGCGTCTAAGAATCCAAAGAGAAAATCACAAGAAATATGAGAACTTGAGGTGGGTTTAGAAGAGAAAGAACTAGGGTTTCATGGAGGTTGAGTGGAGAAAAAGAATGGGGATTTATATTAAAGGTGTGGCCCCCGCATGTTATAGAATGAAAGAAATTTGAACAGGCAATTGAAACTGTCGACTGGTTCAATGAGACGGTCGACCGCAACGTAGGAAAATAAAGTAATTAACTGTAAAGAGTCTGGCTGAAAGGAGGAAGGTCGACCGTGCAGTCGACAGATTCATTATTGACCACACAATTTTTGGGAGAGAAATTTTCAGAGCATGGGACGGTTGACCGTGCTTGACCGTATCACTTATAAGAGAGCAGTCGACTGTACAGTCGACCGATCAGCAAGTTCATAAAAAAACATACTCAAAAAAATGAGGTTGTATCATGTCTTTTCAGAAGAATTGTTTACAAACCGTGCAGTCGACCGATCAGCAAGTTCTTAAAAAAACATACACAGAAAAATGAGGTTGTATCATGTCTTTTTAGAAGAATTGTTTACAGTAATTTTGTCACATGTTATGAGTAAATTACACACATTTCAAAATCAATGTTTTTGATTTCTAACTCGAAGAAATATGTCATCTATAACGTAAAGGTAAATCGAAATTACTTTAGAGTTTACCCAGTGTTGTACTTATCAGAAGAACTAATGTCCTTATCTTTTTCCCTTGATAGAGATGCAGATTTTGATGTTGTAACTAGTTGTGACTTTTGAGCAACTTCCATCAAGGTGCCTGCGATCTTTTAAGTTGAGGGTGTAGACGCACCTACATGAAAGTTCGTAGGTGTCCAAGTAGACATTGTTACTGCATTTGTATTCTTTCTCACCCAAACAAAATTAGTGTTCCTTTTTAATGCACAATTGTAAGAAATATGTCATACTTTACAGCAATAGTGACATGTGATATGATTATGCCTTGGATTATGTACATGTGCATAGTATTGTGTTGATTTGTAATTATTTTTGGTAACTATGCATATGTGTATGATATGATTGCTTAGACTTTGGATTTTGTATTGGCTCATCGTTACTAAGTCATCGATTATCATGATGTGATCTTAAATTCTTTGTAATAAGATAACTGAGTGCTTCATATTTTTCAACAATTTTTTCGGGCTCAATTACTCTTTTACAAAGCCTATTTCTAATCTTCTTATCGTCTTTTGTGTTCCAACGAAGAGTGTCTGGGGTAGCATCAAGTATTCTATTTTGTTCAAGAGCTTCTTTACAACCTTCCACTACCTCATCAAATTTTCTTTCACATTCATTTAAATCATCAGTGAGTTTGGCAATATAAACATATTTCTCATGAATTTCTCTTAGATTTTCATTATGTGTTGCTAAGGATTTTTGAATTTGTTGCTTTAGATACCCATTTTCCTCATCAACACATCATGGTCTTTTCTAAATGACTCGATTTTTTCAATAATCACAGAATTTTTATTTTTCAGCTTTTGATTTTAAGCAATGCAAGAGTCATGTGATTCATTTGACATTTATTTATATTATCTCAATTCACAACTTAATTTCTTTGCATAATCTTTTAACCCATTGCACATGTCAACTAAATCATCATAGGTGGGTTCTTCAATAACCTCTTCTTGGGGTGGTGATTGCCCCTCACCATGCCCAAGAGCCATAAATCCAAAGTTATTGTGGTCTTGCTCTTCATTGCTGGAATATGAATCTAGCCATGTTACCTTAAATGTCTTTGTCACTCCCCGCTTCAAAAAAACAACAGAAAACAATTAAAACCAAATAATAATATCTCAATAGATTTCAAATCTGGAACAAAAGATAAAACTCGGGACTATAGCCCGTTACAAGGTTCATGTAGCAAAAGAAATAAATAAGTTAAGGAAAACAAAATATTTAAGACAAGTCTTCTCTCCAAGCGAAGCCTAGAATTTCAGCTCACCAATTTCAGCTGGCAACTCGTCTCCAAAGTCTGTATATATAAATATAAAAAAAAGGAAAAGAATAGAGAAAATAAGACAACGCCCTTAGTGCAAGTTAGGGCCGCAAATAGTAAAACAAGTACAAAAAATATGGAACAAGATTGGAATAAAAGATGTAATAGGGATGCAATAAGTAGTGGGGATTTAAGAAACTAGCTAGCAAGAAAGACAACTCAAGTGACAAGATTGGGTAACAAGTACTAGTAGTAAAACAAGTGGCTAATGGACATGTAATGATATCAAACATCAAACAATAAGTATCACGTATAAGTGTCGAGTAACAAGTAACAAGTCTAATGTGTCAAGTTGTCAAGTATAAGTATTAAGTAGCGAGTGTCAAGTATTATGTTCAAGTATCAAGTCTCATGTATCATGTAATCAAGTATCAAGTAAGCATGTATCATGTTCAAGTATCTTGTTTCAAGTCTTGTAGTTATTACTATCTAGGTAGCACTTCATGCATCCATACTTTTACTACATGATTGCTACATACAATCAGTTACGTTTAGGCCTAGTAATGGAGTTTATATGGCGGTGTACTCAGGTATCACGTATCAAGTAAGCCATGCTCATGAATCGGGTAATCATATCACTAGTTCATGTGTTAAGTCATGACAAAACAAGTCATAAATCATATATATACTAGTCCATGAATCAAATAATATACTAGTTCATGAATCGATTAATAATATACTAGTTCATGAATTGGATAATACACTAGTTCATGAATCGAAGAATAATATACTAGTTTATGAGGCATGTATCAAGTGGGAAACACGGCCCCCCTTCCGAGTACACTTACCTATATTGTCCACTACTATGCTCTTTCCCTTAAACCCCGGCTTATTATTTATTATTATCATCAAGCAAGCATGAAAGTGTGCGAAACAAGTCAAGTAAACATAATCATGAACATGGAACAAGTTTAAGATAATTATAAAGCATATTCGAGGGTCAACATGAATCAAAATATCAAGAACAACGAAAATCTCAAATCTGGACAGTACGACGTTGCTATACCAAAACTGTGATTTCCTTTGCTACAAGATAACATATGTGGATCCGTCAGAAATTCTAGAAACTAGACTTCTTTTCGATTCCGACGCAAATAATTAAGGTACATAAAAGTTGTAGTAACATGTGCCAAAACAGCAAACTATACAGCATTTGTGTTTAGCTAGAATTTGTAAAACTGAGTTTGTACATATGAAACAGTGTTGAAACATTATTAATTAATTCTAAGAAAATTAGGGAATATTCTCTAGGGTGTCCAGTAACAGCATACAAAATTTCAAGTCATTTACTTACCAGTAGAATAGTTAAAATAATTGTAAACTAAAGAGGTGCAGCAGTTTTTGTAAATCTGCGACTACCGACACAGCAGCAGTAAAACTACGATATCTCCTAGACCGTAACTCGGAATTCAAAAATTTTGGATGTTATTGACAACTAGACACTTAGGGCTACATTTCATATTCAGAACTCAAGTTCAGATTTTGGTTTTATCTAGGTCGAAACAGCAAGCACAGACATGAACAACAGCAAGTGTGAATTTCTTTTATATACAAGTTACATGATAAATGTCTATTATGAGTCTAGATTAGTGTGTGATACAAATATGGATGCATTGGGGATCAAATCAGCAATTCACATGTATTTTTCAACTCAAAAGAATGTAAGATCAACACAATACATCAAACAACACACGTCTACAAGTCAGGGGTTCATGTTCAAGTAATTAGGATATAAAAGGGTCCAACTAGTTTTGTAAATATATCAATGAAGGGTTGTGACTCTTAAGATTATGGAATCGATGAGGAATAATTTAAGATCAACAACAATGAGACAAGGAGGAGTCACAACTACTATCTATTTGCAGTACAATTAAACGCTTGTACTAGAACAATAATTTGTACAAGAAGCATACTTGCTTTAGGGGAGTAGTCAACGAATCCGACGGAGGAATAACGGAGATGGATCCCGGCGACACGGCAAAATGGCAACAAGCAACGATCACAATGATCACGATCGGGCACGGATCTCGATGATCAAGATGGTGATCAAGATGAGGGTCAAGCGAATCCAACGGCCGAGATCAAACATAAAACATATAAGAATTAGAAAAGTACCAAAAGAGTAACTATACCATGATTGACAATTGATGAATGAGAACAAAAGGTGGATCAAATGTTTAACTCACCAAGTAGAAGACGAATGAGACGATCAATGGCCGAGATCAAGTGTGATCGGTCGATCGGACGGCTGAGATCGAAGATCAAGATCAAGATGATGATCATGATCGCGATGATCAAAAGAGATTCGACGGTCGAGATTAAGATCTTGATGATGATGATGATGATGGTGAAGCGATCAATGGCCGAGATCAACGGATCAAGAAGATGATGATCGTGATCGTGATGAATGACGATCAGATAGTTGATATGCGATCGGATGGTGATGATCTTGATGATCAAATCAACGGCCAGAATGCAATAGATCATAACTCCATGATGGTGATGATCATGATGATCGACGGACAGGATTGAACATGATCCAAAACTCAATCAGACAGCCAAAAACTTGGCTGTGGCTTGGCTCAACTGGTGACGGCAGGGTGCTGCATTGACTGCGGCGAAGGACGGCATGGCGGCAAGGCGGCGGGACAAGGCTGACGGCGGTCGGCCAAGGGGACAGCACCAGAGGAGTTGGCTGCGACGGGAGGTTGGCTGCAGTGCGACGGCGGCAGTGTCACGAGGTGGTCACGACAAGGGAGAGGCCATCGTGGGTGTCATGACTGGTCAACAGGGGGAGGACCACTAGGGGGCCTGTCATCGAGGTAGGTCGCGGCGGACTGTAGCCGAGAGGAGAAGGCATGGGGAGCGGCGAGGAGGCTGAGGAGAGGAAAGGCGGCTGATGGCGAGGGGAGACAGGCGACTGGCCTGTCGACGGAGGAGGGGAAGCACAGGCGGCACCGAGGGTCGATTGCGGGGCTGGGCACGGGCTGATGCTGTCGGCGCTGCACTTGTGTGGTGCGGTGGGGCATGTCGGAGGCAGGGCGGACGGAGCGTCGGGAGATGGACGGAGGACGAGACGACGGAGATACAGGGGAGCGATGGGAATAGGGTTGAAGTTGGGAGAGAGGGGGAGAGGATGATGAACAGTAGGTGAAAAGGAGTTGGCGGCTGGTGTAAAATAGGGGTTAGGGTTAATCTTTATGTTTAAGTATAAATAGTAGTGTAAATAGGAGATGGGTTAGGGTAATACGGGTCTGGGTATTAACGGGTATGGGTAGGGTTTTATTAAAGGGTTTGGGGAATTAAAATGGGTAGTAAAAATCCAATAAGAAAAATATACAATTAGAGAAAAATAATTAAACAAATAGATCAATAATAATATAGTAACAAAATAAATAAATTTGTGTACATCAAATTAATACTCAAATACTACTAAATACAATAGAAAAAGATTGTCAATTCAATAATCAAATATAATAGTATCAATAACAACAATGATAATTTTGATATACATATCAAAATGAGATTTGAGACAAACAAGTTTATTAAAATCCAAATAGTAATAAAATAAGATACAAATAGCCGATCACTTAGAAAATAAATATTAAAGTTAGAATATACAACTATTCGAAGAAGATACAATTTTCGGTTCAAAAAGATTTTAATAGAAGGCACAAATCGAGTTTAAAATAATACTGAATTTATAATAAATCAAAATACGAAAAATATTCAGAAAATACGTATTTAGGAAAACAGGGGTTACAATCTTCTTTCTCAATCTTGAGTTGGGGTGATAGTGCTCCTTGTTTTTGTCGTGCGAGATGGGACAGTTTGCGCGAATATGTCCAGACTTTTTGCATTTGTAGCATATGTTGTTTGTCATTTTCTCTTTCTCCTTAAAACCTGCCATATTTTTTGTGTTTAAGATACTTACGAAATTGCTTGGTCAACAATGCGATGTTTTCATCTGACACTTCACGATCTGACATTTATATTTTATGGCCAAGATTTTTTGCTTTCAAAGCAATGGTCTTTTTTTCGGTTTTAGGCTCAATCCCGATGTTCTGCCGGTACCTCTTGGTTTCAGTAATCTCCATTTAATAAGCCTCAAGGTTATCTTATTGATGATATTACTCCCACCTCAACTCCCGGACCTGGTTCCTCTGCTAAGTGGTAACACGATGTATAGAGTCTCACGTCTTCAATTTTCCTAGGAAAGTGTAGTAGTCAAAACCTTTTTCTTCAAGCGTCTCCCTTATTGTGGCGGCTTTTACATCTTATTCAGACGTGAGACAACTTATGAGTTTTCCGACTTTTCGGTCATCATCCGACCCCTTACCTAAGCTATCAAGCTCATGTGCGATAATGTTGAAGCAGGCAAGCATCTGATCTACGTTCTCTCCTGGCAACATACGACAAATATCAAACTTATAAAAACATAAATTAATTTTTTCTTTTACCTTAGATGTGGTTCCCTTATGCCGTTTCAGCATGTTGTTCCAAATTTCATATGCCGCCTTGCAATATCGCCCACATCACATTAATTCTTCATTGTTCAGTCCTGCCTAAAGTGCTGTCATAGCTTTGGAGTTTGCGGTTTTTAGTGCTAGTTTAGCTTTTGTGAAAGCCCTCTTTTCATCGCTAATAAGAATATCTGTTTTGTTTATGCATACGTCCATACTTCTTTTCCAAGTATCTGCAAAAAGTGAGACATACGAACTTTCTAAACATCATATCATTTTCCATCAAAATAAAGTGAGCGCGTTAGACTTGTCCCATTGAAGATAAATGGCTCCGACGAGTACAAGTTTTCGGGATGAGAGATTTCGGCCATTGGACCTTTTGCTCAAACTTTTAAACCTTTAATAAGCACCTCGCTCTGATACCCCTGTAAATAACCCGGGGGGGGGGGGGGGGGGGGGGGAGGTGAATAGAGTGATTGTGCAGAAATTAAAAATTCAAATTAAATTGCAAAGTAAATAAAAAGAGTCAGAGAAAGCAAACGCAGCAAGTAGGCAAGACACAGCGATATAACGTGGTTCGACCCCCAAGTCTACGTCCACACCACCTACTTGTAGCAATTCTCCGTCACAAGCATTCCACTATATTTTAAACCTTTGTACAGTGATTCTCATAATTCAAGCCGAGAGACCTATTACACCCGCAGGGCTTTTATAGATAAGTTCCACAAACCTCACTGAAGTGGAATTAAAAGAAAAATCCTCAAGATCCAAATAGACCTTGGCTAGAAAAAAATAATGAATATCTCTCACACTCGGAATAATGATTGATTAATTAATTCAGAAGATATGATCGCAAGAGGTAAAGAATACTCAGTAAATTCGCCTTTATTTTTAGAGTGGAAAAAAATATCTTTCCAAAAATGAAAAGATTTTCTGAAATAGTCAGATCTGTATATCAACAGTCGACCATACATGTGAGCGGTCGACCGTTCATCTTTCAACCAGAGAGTCGAGAGATGACCGGTCGTCTGACTCATCTTTTCAACTAAAATGAGCGGTCGACTGACATTTGTGCGGTCAACCGCTATCGTGCAGATCTGTCTTTTATTTGGCGAATCTACTTTATATTCATACCAAAAATTAATTAATTAATTAATCAATCAATCATTATATAGCATTTTCTCACAAAAAGAAAATAAATAATTCTGCCATGCTTGAATCTTTGTAGATTTGAAGCACATGTTTCGTGTGGTGCACTTCTATTTGAATTTTCAAGTCTTTTTGATTCATGCCTCTTTTGCAAATTTTCATATCCTTATTTTGGATTTTCTTTTTCCTGTTTTTCGTGCACATCTTATCTGAAACTTATTAGTTGTATGTAGTATGTTTTATACACGCTAAGCTCAAGGTCTATATATAGGATTAGGATGAGTAAAGTTTATCCGTGAATGGTGCAAACTCTCCACTCAAGAAAGACAGCTAAAGTAAATTTTGTATTGATCCATTTTGATTTTTTTTAATAAAGGTTCAATGGGGAGACAAAGTGGAGATAAAAGAAATGATTAACTTGGATTTGAGTTTTGAGAACTTCATGTATTACATTTTGGTTGAAATAATAATAAGAGATATTTCAATTGCAAACTGAGTCTCGCATAAACAAATGTTTAGATTATTGGTATTGTAGATACTTTCACACTTACACTTGGGTTACAATTGTATTTAGACATGCTCATAGTGATCATGGGATTAGAGTAAGTTCTATAAAACATATATGATCATGTCCTTGTATAATATTACATCTAAAAGTGATGCTGAAGTTTTGAAAAAAAAACTCTATACAGTATTTCTAACAAACTATATGCATTCCAGGTAAGTTCAAGATAATGATCAAGAAGCCGATGGTTGAGCTTAAAGATAGATATGCTGCTTCCTCATATAATATGTTTCCTACTTCAATTAATTTGCTGGACCTCTAAAACTATTTTATATAATCAAATCAGATGCACCGTTCGGAAGACGTGCCGTAGGTACGTGTCAACGGCAAACTAGTATATATATATAGACAACTCTCTCTCGCTCTCTCTCACATTTATTTTCCTACACCGATTTCCTTCCGTGAAGCCAGCGCCTTACCTAGGCTAGAGTATACCTAATTCAAGCTCAATGTTTAAAGACAAGGAGGTAAATCTTGATGGTTGTCATGGCTAAAGCCGAGGAGCATATTGGTTGGCTGCAAAGCCTTGGGTTTAACTTGATGGGCCTTAGATTTTAGGGTTTCACATAGTATCAAATTGGCCTGATTTAACTGCATTAAGAAAGTATTTGTACCGATTGGCCAGGTCTAAGAGCTTTAGTTGAGGCCCAATTGAAGCCTATCTTAGCTGATCCTAATTCAATGCGAATTTATCATTAGCCTGATTGTGGAGATCAGCATCTGTATTTGTTCCAAAAATAAAAAATTTAAAATTTAAAAAAAATTAAAAAAAAATAGAAAAAAAAAGAGAGAGAGAAAAACATCAGCAGTATCAACTCGAGAAACTATCTTTGGGCCGGATGAATTAGTTGTGAGAGCTCATTGTGATCTCATAATTCAGTTCGGAGATCTCTTATATACTATTAATCAAAAAGTTATTTTAAGAGAGTTTTTCATTAACCAGTGAGTTGTAGCTCATATGCTAAAGAGTTTTAAATCGATAAAGAGACATCGCAGATTCAAAACCAGATTACAATGCAGACTTTTATTGAAAACAATTAAAGAAAAGCAATATTTTCAATCCATCCATGGTGCCCTCATTTTGGGTGGAATTTAAAGTAGAACCCAAAAAAGCCATACAAATCCTCTCTCTGTGTATTAGACTATAGATGCACTGGACTATATATGCACGTTGTTCTTGGATTCTCAAATGGATTCTAGGTTTCGCATGGGAGTTTTGAAGTTGGTCAATCCCGCCAGGGCCGGCCGCCCAACGGAGGAGGTGGCGGCCTCGAGATTCCAAAATTTTCGGAATTTTAGGGGCACAAAATTTATTTCTTCCTTATATTTATATATACATATTTTGCATATAATATTTTTTAGGGGCCACCAAATTTATTTTTTTGAAGATTTTTTTTAAAATTAGTACTTGGTCCGGTTTATTTAGTTGGGCATGAGTTTGCATGGAGATTTTTTTTTCTCAAATTCCTAAATCTCCATCTATTTTTATATACTAGTAATTTACACGTGTGATGCACGTTTTAATAATTTCAAAAAATAAAAATAAAAATTCTGACATAAGGAGGATTTGAACCGGAAACCTCTCTTATGTTAGTTATGTACGTGCATTGCACATGTTGGTAGATTGACAAAATGACAAATAACACTAAGGCCTTCTCTCATTATAATATTAGAGATACATCGGTTTCTAAGAATTGTAGCCTAAAAAAAATCGAATTTTTTTTTAAAAAAATTTAAAAATAAATTTTATATGGGAACTCCATTTCAGGAGTTCGCCTTGAGGTCCCGATCCAAACCTGGTTGATCCAGTTGGTGCCTATACGTGTTCACGTGAATGTCACATGAATTTCCTATTTCCCTATATATGATTCACCCCTTACCCATAATCCTCCAGTTTCATAAGCTCTCCCTATACATGTCAAATAATTCATAATCTTTCCATCTCTTAATTAATTTACTTTTATCGTAGCCCATAATTTGTCCCACATGAGTTACATGAGGTTCTAATTAACCCCACGTTGCCCTCATGTAGGGTAGGGCTGGATTTTTCTTCCTTGTTTCAAAGGTGGTAGGTGGAGTGATACATCCCACATTTATATTGACGGCCGGCTCCCCAATGTAGGCCGGGGAGGCTCCGCCTAGCGCCCTCAATTTTTTCGCAATTTTAACGACCTCCAACAAAAAAATTTCTTATATTTATATATTTGTATTTTGTGCGTAATATTATTTTTGGATCCCAAAATTTAATTTTTTTAGTTTTTTATTAAAAAAAAATAGTACTGAGCCGACTTATTTTAGTTAGACTTAGGTTTGTATAGAGAATTTTTCTTAAATACTTAAATGTCCATCTGTTTTTTTATATATAAATCAGTTTTTAACAATTGTAGCTAAAAAAATTTCTTTAAAAATAAATTTTGTATGGGGGCATTTTAGGAGTTTACCTTAGCCCCGTAAACACAGGGTCGGCCCTATTTATATTTTCACTAATTTTACAAATAAATACTTTGTCACGCTAAAATTACAATCATATTATCTCCTGTTTTTTAAATTTTAATTTATTTATATCTTTAGCTCATGTGTCTCCGGCATCAGATTTTCGACTGAAATATTTCCGTGTGACCGTAGATAATGGTTTTTGCCATCTTTCAGACTTTCAGCTCTAAAATTGAAATTAAAAAAGAATTTTTGTTCCCTTCATAGTTTTTTGATCGATCATACATAAAATATAGGCACAAGATGGAAGCTTAACATTCTAAATTGAACCATCTTCTTTATAGTTTATGTTTCATTGTTGCAGATGAATTGCACGGTAAATCAATGGACCATTAATCTATTAGAGTTGGGTCAGAATAATTTTTGTGGAATGAGGTTGAAGGGTTTAATTATCTTTCAATTTGAGACTGAGATTAAACTTCTCTACTAAGTTCTTCAAACAAAAAAATCAATTTAATTTTTTGATTACCAACGGTTTTTTCAACTAGCTATTAACGTTGACGAAGCTTTTAGAGACCCTGAGTATAAATTAATTCTTGTGTGGTGCCTTGTAAATAGGATTTTGCACCTAAGATATGGGAGGATCTTAGAATTGTACGGATTAGGAACATACACTTTCCCAAACCTAGCTAAGGCTAGTTGCTTGCAAGTACAAATTACTGAAGTGCAATTATTGTCCCATGCGTATATGTTGAATATAGTTCGATGTCTATTCAGCAGTATTGTGCACACTGACATTTACAGCCACTTTCGTAGAATTCTTTTTGAATGAGAGGTGTACCTAACCAATTTTATTAAGAAAAAACAATATAACAAAACTCATGTTCAACAGGAAAAAATACGGTTATGTTTATGACATGCATAGTAGGTTCCATACGAAAAGAAATAGACAAATATGAAGATGTTCGAAGAGACCTAAGGAAATCGCAGTTCGGCACTATTAAGGGGTGACAATGACAATCAACTGCATTTAATAGTAGTCAACTGCAAGTGGCAGGATCCTCCTCAACTGGTAATCGACTGCAGCGGCAGTAGCTTGGGTCTGGTCTTTGGGATCTATTTGAACCAGCTTGTTCTCCAATATAAACGTACGACTCCTATCGTGCGACTTTCATTTTAGAGTTTATCAGACAATGTTTGATCAAAACAACAATTTAGTATTTTTGTAAATCTCTATATAATAATGTAACAATCTCCATTAGAAGATGCATGAGTAATTCATCTGGAAGGTTTTTCTGTTAAAAACAAAATGATAGAATTTTTCATCTTTAAATTAAACTTACAAGTCATGTTATTGCATTAAGGTAAAGTCATTTAACAGTGGACGAGAGCTGCATTGTTTAAATTCTACTTGTATCATGCTCTAGAACATTGAGTAATGAATAATTTAAAATATACTTTTGTAATTTGGTGGGTGAACATGACCTCTAAAAAGACATGTCACATGTGCAGGAGCATGTCTTGCCTCCTTTAATCTCAGATCTACACACAATTAATTAATACTAAACATAAGAAAACATACTTATTAATTAACCCATCTAAAAATTTAATAAAAGCACAAAATTAACTAATAAAGTTAGGTAGTGTTCTTTTTCTCCTCTTATAAGTGATTTAGCTCTTGTAAGAGGTGGTCCACCTCTTACAAGAATTTTTTTAGTGTTCTTTTTTTTACCTCTTATAAGAGATTTCTCTCAAAATTGCTTCTAAACCTAAATGGCTTATACTAGCCTCTTTCAAAATCTTAAAAGTCTTGTATCACTTAAAAAGACTATATTACCCTTCTTCTCCATGTACTTCCTCAACAATGTATATGAAGAATATATCTCTAGCTATTGACTATTATTTTGGTAACACTTCTTTTTTTTTTTTCACTCGATTTTCAGTTCGGTTGACCTACTACTGGAAAGACTATGTCTGGAAGGCAGTCGGAAGCAGGCTAAATATTCTGTCCACGCACTCGCAGCTATAACTGAAGATAATGGTCTCAAGTCACTCTCTGTCTTATACAAGGTTGGCATGATAGTTTCATCGTCAATTGATAAACTTTGATTTCAAACAGTATTATTCATGTAACCTCGTGCATCAATGATACTTAAGTAGAGTACCATTCATGATTTGACTGACAGAGGCTTGTGGATATGTTGGAGGAGAAAACACATTTGCGAGCAATATTGCAGTCACTGGGATGCATTGCCCAAATTGCTATGCCAGTTTTTGGGACAAGAGAGGATGAAATTGTTGGATTCGTAAACCAATTCTAAACAAATTAAACCATATGTAATATACAAAATCACTATACTAATTATTTTTTACTCTTTATTCTTTTATCCCCTTGTATGTGATGTATTTAGTGCATTTCATTTTGTAAAAGTTTTACGTGTTTCATAGTTTTTTTTTAAAAGTTTTACGTGTTTCATGTGAGAAATGTGACGATTTACTTAATTTTAGATATGAAATGTTGGTATAAATGGAGAAATTATATAGTAAGGGCAAAAATGTCTAAAAGTAGATAAAAGACTCTTGTAAGAGGTGAAAAAAGAACAGAAATCTCTTATAAGAGGTTCTTATAAGAGATTATTTTTATATAAAAGAACACCTTAAAAAGAGACTCTTACAAGAGGCTCTTACTGTAAATCTCTAGAGGTCACCTCTTATAAGAGGAAAAAAAAAGAACAGTAACTTAGTTTGATACATACATGGGCTCAAAATTAAGGATTAACTCTTTACAGTTTTTTTTTAAAAAAAAAATTAAAAAAAATAAATAAATATCAACGTCAACGTCAACGGATCTAAAATCCTAATACTGTGGGGCCCATATCCGCTATCGCATCTGCGCAATTAACGGGTTGGAAGTTGAAAATTTACGCAGCCGACGATTCAGGCATCCGACCCGGGCCCGCTTCCACACTAAAGGCTACCGCTTGTTGCCGGTCATTCTGTCGGTGATCCGCTGTCGGTCACCGACGATCTGCGCCATCGCATTTCAGCTTATGTAGTACGTGTACTACATGTGCAATTTGAAAAGAAGGTTGATTTAATAACTGAACTTTTTAGTTTTTCCTCTAACTTTTTTTAGAACCAAAAGATGATGGCAGCAATCTTGCAACATACATAAGTAATTTGTAGTTTTCAGTTTTCTCTACTCGACATGCATTACAACACTTCTTAAAAGAAAGTTTAGCTCCTTTTTTTTAACGAAAGATTATCTTACAGCAGAAATTAGTAAACAAATTAGCCCAAGAAAATAGAAATTCACCACCATAATAATTGACTAAAGGAGACCAAAAGAAATATTATTAGTAGTAAAAATATTTTTGTTGTAATTTCTATTTTAAGAGCTAAATCAGAAATAGATTCAACAATATTTGGGAGACATGTTTAATCTCTAAAATTCAGTTACAAGTACATGACTTCATTAGAATTAGTCCGGTCAATTTTTTTTTTTTACAAGTGTTAGCCAATATATAAGTTTCACATACAAGTAGAGTGTTATAAGCAGCGACAATTTTTTTTGGGAAAAAGAAAAAGAAAAAAGCGAAGCCACAGAAATATTAATCAAAATGTTACTTTCATTTAGGGAAATAATTACGTATTATTTATTAATTCTAAGAGCTCACTGATAGACACAATGACTTTTTACAAACCACATGTACATATGCTTATTTTTGGTCCGAATAAATAGGGACCAGTGGTTGTCACTGATCGATCAACACCAACATTTCAATCACGATCAAAGACACTGGTACTATATGGTCATTAGTAAATTCTCTACTTGTCCCCATAAAAACTTTGACTAGCAATTTTGGACGTGGGATGCAATCTCAACTTTTGAGTTGGCCTCTTAATAAATTACACAACTTCAATTCTTGAGTTATAAACTTAAAACTGAAAACAATAGATCATGTTGTATAAAAAATAGTAAAAATGAACCAAAGTTAAATGATAAAACTTGAAACAATACACAAAACCATATATAGTCATAAATCATAAACTCGAAATTTCAATCTCAATATCAAACAATCTCAGCTGCAACCACATCACAACACAATAAAGAAAAACCCGACATTTTCTTTATTCACATTTTCTCGATAACTCAAGTGAAATTAATCACTGAATGAGTAAATTTTGTGCTCAGTTTTTGTAACAAACTCTAGATGCAATAACTAACTTACAAATGAAGAAACTCACCAATTCGTCCATATCACAATTCCAAACCAACCCCTAAACCCTAAAAATCGATCAGTCTCATCACTAATTTTCTCATTCTAAACAAAACTAACCCAAATCAGAACACTAATCATCTAGTCAGGCCCAAACTCATACCAATATGTTTAATCGCATCCATGTTGATGCAGCAAAACTCTGATTTGAAGAGGAAGATGAGATGAATGAGATTATGTGAGCGATGGGGGATTTGGGAGCGAGCTTGTCATTTTTATCTTGGAAGCCATACTGAAACCGAACCCTAACCCTAACCATGTCGATCAGGAACTTCGATGCCTTCGACATACCCTAAGATTTGATCTCGGAGTTGAGGGGACAAGGCGACGACAACGAGAGGACGGGTTAAGGTTTGAGACAGGAAGACAATGGAGGGAGTGGCGATCGACTTGGCGGATTTTGGTGTGGGGGGGGGGGGGGGGGGGGGGGGGGGGTGACGATCGATTTTAGGGGCTGGTCGGCTTTGTGGATTTTGTTATTACCCCGAGTGACACAAACTTTTATTTTATGTGAATGACACTTTTGTAAATAATTATGTTGTCAATAAATTTGAACTTTGAGGATATTATGGTAACTGACAACAATTGAGTAAATGGATAACTAATATAACTCATACTTAAAAATGAGTGGTTTAGACTAGATCAATTTAGTTGATTTGTCAACAAAAATGAGTGGTTTAGACTAGATTATAGCAGTGGTGATATGCTATAATATAGCAATCAAAAATTAAATATGATCGGACGCAACTTGAAGCTTCGTCGGAGGCAGAAACAAAAAAAAAAAAATAAAAAATAAATTTCCATGTGATGGATCTTCCAGATTCGTCCCATCCCATCCCTACATTAACCCACTTTCAACCAGCCTTAATTACCCCTAAATTTCCCACTAATTAATATAATTCCTAATTAACCCCTAACTAATTATAAAAATTTATTTTACCATGTGACGGATCTAAAAGATCCGGCCCATCCCATCCCATCCCATCCCCACAATAACCCATCTTCAACCAGCCTTAATTACCCCCATAAATTGCCCACTAATTAATATAATTCCTAATTAACCTCTAATTAATTACTTAAGTATATTTAACTATGCCCAAGTATAATTAATCATTAAATGGGCTTGAAGTTGGAAGTCCGTCTGGTAAAAATTTAATTAAAAAAATATTTTTTTATTTGAGACGGTCAAGTTCCGTCCGATATAAGAAATTTTTTTTTTTTTTAATTTTGGACGGAACTTGAAGATCGGTCCGATATAATAAAAATTGATTTTTTTATGGGTTTTTAACATGTATGTCCCTAACAAATATGTGAATATCACATATATCCCTCACAAATGTGTATTTTCACATTTACCCCTAACAATGTGTATCCAACCTCCTAATTATCCCTTAAGTTAAAACTACTTTAAAAACATAAAAATGTATGAAATATACAGTTATGTTCAATAGATTTTTTGTAAAATGACTTAAATACCCTTCCTCTACTAGTTAAGCTTATTCTTATTACTTTTTATAACCTAAATCGTCTATAAAACCGATTGAAACACATCAATCATTCTCAATTTTTCTTGAGTTTCCTCAATAAATGGACAAATTTACGGTACATCTTTATAATTTCATCTTCTTCATCATGTTTTATATCCAAATTCGCCACTAATCTTATAAGTTTCAAATACACGTAGTTTGAGGTAACTTTTAGGGGTAAATAAGAAATTAGCTCATATTGTTAGGGGCATATATGAAAATATACATTTTTGAAGGGCATATATGATATTAGCATATTTGTTAGGGGTATACATGTTAAAAATCCTTTTTTATTTGGAACTGATCTTCAAGTTCCGTCCGCTATAATATGCATATTCTCATATCTATTCTTAAATATAGCGATCTACTGTAGCGAATCTGTCAAAATAAGAATAAATAGCAAACGACTGCAGCAGCGCGTTTGCTATTTTATGAATAATATAAAAATTTAGCAAGAAAATCTTCCATTGTGCACCACCCCTCCGTGTGTACTCGGTCTTTCCACCTTCGTATCGACGATCCGAACCGTTCACATTGATTTACACATCTAAATTAGTCTAAATATGTAAAATCAAATCATTTGAAATTCATTTGTCCATCCACCACGTGACTATAAAAAATAATATTTTCAGCCATACAATTTTGTAACACTTCAATAGATGGGCAAATGATTTTCAAATGATTTAATTTTACATATTTAGACTAATTTCGATGTGTAGATCAATGTGAACGGTTCGGATCGTTGATATGAAAATGAAAAGACCAAGTGCACACGTCATGTGCACCATAGATGGTGCACAACGGAAGACTTCCCCGACTGCGGATGCTCTAATTCAGGATATGCAAACTCTCGGTGTGTGTCACTAGCTCTACCTAGTGCTTTACTTTCTTTGTGTGTTTGAGATATCTGTATACACATATAAGAGTTATTCTCCCTTTTTTTAACGTCTTTGGCCATATGCCATGAATAATATAAAATTAAAAAATTATATATTACTTATAATAATAATAAGATTGTTCGGATTATGGTACTTAAATAAAAGCATAAAAATTGAAGTTAAATGTAATTTCAAGATTCAAGCTTGCAGCCTTAGACAAAAGTATGCCACGTAAGGAAGAAGAATAAGAATCAGAATCTCCGCTTACTAGTCTGACGTCACCCCTACACGTGCCCAACCGCGTAGTCCAAGCTGGCACGTCGTGGGGATCGGGTGCTGGAATTCGCACCAATCCACATGACCTCCCAATGGGTCCCATCGGCACTCTCCCATCATTCACCTGTTTGTGCTCGACAGAAGAAAGCACCATCGCTGTCCGGGTCCCACGTTCAGACTGGGTGATAATCCGTGTGCCTCAAAATCAGTGCGAATAAAGCCGGTCGATTCAGGTAGTGCCACGTGCCACGGAGACGCCGCCGACGCTACGCTAACGTGCACTGGGGCCCACGTGCATTGTGCGTACACGTCGTACTTCAACCGCTCTGTATTCACGCAATAGAATCCTGACCGTCCGATTGGTGATCGTGTTATTGATGGTTTTTTTGACACACAAGTCTGTAATAATTTTGAAATACCATAAAGATTCTTTCCAAATTGCTATTTTTAAATTAGTCATTGACCACCTCTACAAGTGATCATTCATAGTCTTAAATGCAGTACCACAGAAATTTTGATAAAATTTAACAATTTTTTTAGAAAATCTTAAGTAAAAGGATCTCATTTTCTTTAAATGATTTTTCTACCGTTGTGTTCTTATTTATCTCTAGATCATTCTACTAAAGATTTGTTATGCGGAATTAATCTAATGAATCGATTTGTTCGTAATATTATACCTGACTTTTGAATTGATTGCTTTTAATTAATTTTAAATGGATCTAGAGATTAAAGTGGAAAGCAATTTATGGGGAGAGTATATAGAATTTCAATAGTTGTGGGGGGCTTGTGTAGAAAAACCCGATATTTTATGGGATCCGGGTCTAATAATTGGACCTAGATAGCTAGATCCAATTCGTTTGATTATTGGGTCATAGTCAAACTGGATCCAATCCAACTGTTTAATTACATCAATTCACAGCTAATCCTGCACGACCAGCCGGTTTTCGGATCCAATTGACCAACACCGTACGCGTTTAAAATGGTCAACAGCTAGGAGTGTAAAATTAACAGGACGTCCGGCTCGAAAAATAGTCCGATCGTTGATCGTTCGAACTGCTATACGAACCGATCCTGAATAAATTATTCGGTCTGATTCTTTACCGAGCTCAAGCTGGACATAAGTTCATCCGAATATTATTGCGGTCTGATGGTTTACCGAACCGAATCCGGACTATAAAAAATTTGTCCGATCTTAGACCGAACCGGACAAGCCCGTCCGAGTAGAATTTTGGTCCGAACTTGAACATTTGGCTATCCGATCCCGTCCGGTTCGATTTACAGCCCTATCTACAGTATATATAAAACCATGATTCCATAGTTCGGGTATGGGTATGCTTATACCCGGATCCAATTAACTACAGCCAGGGCCAACCCTAGCCTGATGCAGGTGATGCAACTGCATCAGGCCCCCAAAAAATTTTCAGAAAAGGGAGCCCCCGTTTTCAGAAGAAAAAAAAAATTATATTAGCTTCAGGCCCCTAAAAAATTTTATATTAGCTTCAGGTCCCTAAAATTCATGATTTTTCATGTATATATTTTTATTTTTTTCCCTAATATATGAATCGTCGTTTTTTTTTTTGGGGTACATGTGGGGCTCTTTTTTGAGAATTTGCTTCAGGCCCTCAAAATCCTAGGGCCGCCTCTGATTGCAGCCAAGTATCAAGGAAAAATGAGCTTGCAACCACATGCTTAATGCTGAATTAGTGAGTGAGTGAGTGAGGAGCCCATTTTGAGATCGATGAGTCTGATTAATTATTCATGTTCACAAAGATCTGAGGATATGAGTTTTAAAGTAATTTAAATCAAATGGAGGCATTAATTAATGAGAACCCCAGAGATTTTTTTTTTTGGGGGGGGGGGGGGGGGGGGGGGGGGGGGGGGGGGGGGGGGGGCGCTAATATGAAGCCTAATTGCAGTAATTGGGGACAATTTTATTATGTTCAATATGTAGTTAAGTAGTTGGTATCACCACTAGGCCCTAGTTCACTGATCCTTATTATATCAATCAGCTTGGTTAATTATATTATTATCTTGTGTTTAGGTTTGATGGGGGTAGTTATAGTGAATGCAATGTTTTAGCTACGCCTTGAGCAAGCAATGCCGGAATATATAAAACAGTCATAGACTTTAATACTAACTAGTATTATACACGTGCTGTGCACGTGGAAAAAATTGGGAGAATGAAAAGGGCAAAAACAAAAAAAAATCTACCAGCACGTGCGTTGCACGGATTGGGTTAAGGACAAATTACACTAAGGCCTTCTCCCATTATAGTTAATTAATAGTATTATACACGTGCTGTGCACGTGGAGGAAAATTGGGAGGAATGAAAATGGCAAAAAAAATTTACCTACATGTGCGTTGCACGTGGAGGAAAATTGGGAGGAATGAAAATGGCAAAAAAAAATTTACCTACACGTGCGTTGTATGGGTTGGATTAAGGACAAAGGCCTTCTCCCATTATAGTAGTAGAGATACTAAAGTGTAGCTGAGATATTAAAGAAGTGGGTTGCGTAAAAAGAGATTTCAGGTTCGATGGTAAGGAACGAGGTAAACCTTTGTTTAAATTTTATTTATTTATTATTTTTTAAAAATTTAGAATGTTATCCCTACGCCCGAATGATGAAGCAATTTCTTTGAACTTCTTTTTCGTAAAAATGATCAACACTTACTAATGTTGGCTAGTAAAAATGACAAAGAAGAAGTTATTAAAGCGCAATGCAAATATTTCATTGATTACCTGTTAAGTAGGTGCATTATTAACAATCTCAATCACATACTTTTAGTTTGAGTAAGCAATCACATTCACACACTTAATTTTTTTTTCTTTTTTTTCGAGAGAGTAAAATAGAATGAATTAGTAAAGGAGCCAATCATTAGGGACAGTCTTTTTAACACAAAAATTTAACGGCTGTGATCTGTCCAAGATAAAAAAGAAAAAGAAAAAGAAAAAGAAAACAATCCGTTGGGCAGTCACTTTTGCTCTTTAGATTTCTTCTTCTTACTTCATTCTTAATTGTTTTCTTCTTTAATTAAAAAGAAAAAAAATAAAAAAATTATGAACTCTATAAAGCAGTGCAGCTTATATTTGATTAGGGATTTCTGCTTTTGTGGTAATAGACAGCTAAAAGAGATTAAAACCAGGGATATCAATTCACCTTTTGGACTTGTAGAAAATTAAAGTTATAATTTTACCCACTAATTATCTAGTTATAATTTGGCAAAAGCTATTAAAAAATAGGATTCTTTTCTGCCTATTAATTCTTTTACTGGAGAGCAAAGTACACATAATTTAATACTTTACTCTAAATTAAATATTGTAATATCTTCAGCAACATCTTAGTAGATAATGAAATGAGTGTTCTTATGTGTTTTCGGACCTGGCTGCGTGAAACCTTTGTATTGGCAAGTATTGTCATTTAATATCTACAAGTTTTGTCTTTAGCTATCAATGCAGTGAGATTTGTGTTATTTTTAATATTTTGATTAACAATTAGGAATGCATTACATGATATATATATATATATATATATATATATATATATATTTATATGCATTTTTGTTCAATCGGAGAAAATCAACATATTTTTCCCCTAAAATAAATCATAAGTGTGTTAGATGTTGTGCGCGAATAAGAAATCAAACCAACAATCAAACCAACGCGGAAACAAAGAGAGAACCAGCGAGAAAAACAGAAAAGCAAGCAACACAAGAACACAAGATTTACGTGGTTCGGCAAAACGATGCCTACATCCACAAGGGGCGGTTGGGGTTTCTTTACTATATCCTCCAATGGGCAAACAAAGCCTTTACAAGAGATGACGGCTTCAAAATCCGAATAAGGTGTTACAATTTACAAAACCCTAACGGGTGTATTTATAGGGAAACTATTGGGCCTTTCGAATTGGGCCGAATCTGGATCCAAAACCCGCCGACAGTCGACTGGTCTTCATACCAGTCGCCTGGTTACTTCGGGACAGTCGACTGATCAGTCGACTGCTGCTACTGTATCTTCAGTCCTTGAAAACTCCTCTCTGGACAGTCGACTACTCCTCCATCCAGTCGACTGAAGCTCTGAAACTTTCGAACACTGCAGATACCAAATACCAGAATCGAGCCATTATCCTACAATCTCCACCTTGGCGAGATCTTCCAAGTCAAGTATCCAACTATCTCCACCTTGGTGAAATCTTCCAAGTAGCCCAAGCAATCTCCACAAATACTCCAAAACAACTGCTCATCATCAAATGTAACAAACGAACCCAAACTCCACCTTAGTATGATATCACATACTAAACAAACCAATAGCAAAGTACTATCCCAATCGCCCATGCCAAATTATCAAACATGCAAAATATTAGCCAGGTTCATGCAATGCTTGAACTTGGCTGCCCCAACAACTTTGGTCAACATATCAGCAGGATTATCAGCTGTTCCAATCTTCACCAAATGAATATCACCATCCTTTATCAAATCACACACAAAATGATAACGAACATCAATATGTTTGGTCCTCGAATGATGAACTTGGTTCTTCGCTAAATGAATAGCACTCTGACTGTCACAGTGTACCTCCACCTTCTCCCGATGAATCCCCAAGCTCTTCAAAAGTCCATGCATCCAAATGGCTTCCTTCATGGCCTCAGCAACCGCCATGTATTCAGCCTCAGTAGTAGACAACGCTACAGTGGACTGCAAATTTGACCTCCAACTTATAGGTGCCCTAGCCATAGTAAACAAATAGCCTGTAGTAGACCGCCTCTTATCTAGATCACCTGCATAGTCAGAATCAACATATCCAACCAATAACCTGCTAATATTGTCATCCCTTTCAAACTTCAAACCCACATCTGTGGTGCCACTTATGTATCTCAAAATCCATTTAGCTGCTTGCCAATGCTCTTTGCCTGGATCATGCATATATCGACTAACCATACTCACCGCCTGAGAGATGTCTGGTCGAGTACAAACCATGGCATACATCAAACTGCCAACCACACTAGTGTAAGGTACATTAGCCATATACTGTCTCTCTTCATCTGTACTTGGAGACTGAGAAGCACTAATTCTGAAATGACTGGCTAAGGGTGTGCTAACTGGTTTAGTTTTCTCATCTATACCGAACCGTTTCAGCACCTTCAAAAGATATTGCTTCTGTGTCAAACTCACTACGCCCTTTGCTCTGTCTCTAGCTATCTCCATCCCAAGTATCTTCTTGGCTTCACCAAGATCCTTCATCTCGAATTCAGAACTCAACTGATTCTTCAAATTTTGAATCTCCTTAGCATTTTTAGAGGCAATCAACATGTCATCCACATATAATAACAGATATATGAAAGAACCATCCTGCAATTTCCTGAAGTAGACACAATGATCAAACTCACTTCTGGAATATCTCTGCACCTTCATAAACTGGTCAAACCTCAAATACCACTGCCTTGGAGATTGCTTCAACCCATAGAGAGACTTCTTCAACCTGCAAACACAACTTTCCTTCCCAGCAATTTTGAACCCATCTGGCTGCGACATATAAATTTCTTCATCTAGATCTCCATGTAAGAACGCAGTCTTCACATCCATCTGTGTCAATTCAAGATCAAACTGTGCTACCAAAGCTAACAAAATCCGAATAGAAGGATGCTTCACAACCGGAGAGAACACTTTATTATAGTCAATTCCTTCCTTTTGAGCATACCCCTTTGCAACTAGTCTAGCCTTGAACCGAACACTGCCTTTTGGACCTTCTTTCTTCGTATACACCCACTTGCAACCAATTGCTTTCTTCCCCTTTGGTAGTTGCACTAGATCCCAAGTCTTATTCTTATGAAGAGAGTTCATCTCTTCATCCATAGCAACTTTCCAATCTGCATTTTCTGAACTTCTAGTAGCTTCTTTGAAGTTGGAGGGAACTTCATCATCCACAATGGGAAGAGCAAATGCAACTGTATCTGTAAAACGAGACGGTCGTTTGATATCTCTTCTTTGCCTTCTTACTGCAATTGATTCTTCTTGCTGGATAGGAACTTCTTCATCATTCTCAGTATCAACCACATCATCTTCATCTTGGACAGGAACAGGATTTTCAACTGACAACTTTTCTAACTCCACCTGTTGGAAAACTCTCCTACCAGTCGACTGGTTATCGCCAACAGTCGACTGTCCCGAGCTCCCACTCTTCTGCTGTTCAGGACCACCAGTCGACTGCTCCTGTACACCAGTCGACTGTCCCGAGCTTCTGCTACTTACCTGTTAGAGAACTGTCCCACTCTTCTGCTGCTCACCAGTCGACTGTCCCATACCACCAGTCGACTGTCCCGAGCTAATCATGCTGGTCTCATCAAAAGTCACGTCCCTGCTGATTACTAACTTCTTCTGTTCTGGACACCACAACCTGTAACCTTTGACACCAGTACTAAAACCAACAAATATAGCCTTTTTGGCTCTTGCATCAAGTTTAGTTTCAGTTACATGAAAATAAGCAGGACAACCAAATATATGCAAAAAACTATAATCAAATGCAGGTTTACCACTCCATACCTCAATAGGCGTCTTGCCTTCAAGTGCTGCTGATGGTAAACGGTTGACAATGTGGCTTGCATATATAACAGCTTCTGCCCAAAATGTCTTCTTCAATCCAGACTGTGCTAACATACATCTCACCTTCTCAAGTAAGGTTCTGTTCATCCTTTCTGCAACCCCATTTTGCTGTGGAGTCTTCCTAACTGTGAAGTGCCTTTGGATCCCTTCATCTTCACACAACTTCAGAAACGGATCGTTCTTGTATTCCCCTCCATTATCTGACCTCAGAACCTTAATCTTCCTACCAGTCTGATTTTCAACTTTCTTCTTCCAACTTGTGAACAATGTCAAAACTTCATCTTTGTGCTTCATGGTATATACCCAAACTCGTCTGGAGTAATCATCAACAAAAGTAACAAACCAGTGTCTACCACTCATAGAAGGTGTCTGAGTAGGGCCCCAAACATCTGTGTGCACATAATCGAGGATACCCTTTGTCTGATGTACAGCTGTACCAAATTTCACCCTAGTTTGCTTACCCAAAACACAATGTTCACAAAATTCCAACTTGCACCCTTTAGCATCTTTAAGCAACCCTTGCTTCACAAGCCCCTGCAAGGCCTTTTCTCCTGCATGCCCGAGTCGCATATGCCACAACCTAGTAGAGTCGGGAACAACCTGTTTAGGCTTCTCAGTTACACTGGCAGCCTGACCCAAATATGTTTTTCCCTGCAAGAAAAACAAGTTCCTCTTTCTTTGCCCTTTCATCACCACGAGTGATCCGCTAGTCACCTTCAGAATGCCACCTTCACTAGCAAATTTCAATCCACTGGCCTCCAAAGCACCTAGTGAAATCAGATTCTTTTTCAAATCTGGAACATACCATACATCTGAAAGCTCCCTAATAAGACCATCGTGCATTAGCAATTCAATCTTCCCGATTCCTACCTTCTTACAAGGTGCATCATTTCCCATCAAAACTACACCACCATCCATATACTCCAAAGAAGTAAACCACTCCTTTTTCCAAAACATATGATAGGAGGCTGCTGTATCAAGAAACCATACTTCCTGATAAAGTGAGGGACTAGAAGCAAGTGCAAAGGAAAGATCCTCGCCACTTTCTAAATTATCAACAGTCACATTTGCAGTCGAATTTCCCTTATTTCGTAGCTTTGGACAATCCTTTTTCCAATGCCCCCTTTCATGACAGAAAGCACATTCATCTTTGGCCGGTATTTTCCTGTCCTTCGAAACTCCTCTCGATTTGGAACGAGATTTGTTTCCCTTTTTCCCAGATTTGAACTCAGATCTGGTCTCAGTCCTGCCCCTTACAATTAAAGCTTCAGAAGTTTCTCTATCAACCATTTTATCCCTTCTCCTAGTTTCATTATTCAACAAAGCATTTGCAACATCTTCATATTTCACAGTATCTTTTCCATATAATAAAGTAGTCGCTAAATGATCATAACTTTCAGGTAATGAATTCAACAGAATTAGGGCTTTATCCTCATCCTTAATTTGCTCATCCAAATTTAACAAATCAGCCAATAATTTATTAAATGATTCAACATGAGCATTCATAGACATACCTTCCGTATGGGTGAAGCGAAAAAGTCTCTTCTTCAAATACAGCCGATTCTCCAAACTTTTCCTCATGTATTTGTCTTCGAGTTTCTTCCACAACACCGCAGCAATGGTATCCCTCATCAAATCATACTTCTGAGCCTTCTCAATAAAGAGCCGAATAGTCCCACACGCAACTCGATTCAACTTCTTCCAATCTGCTTCGGACATATCCTTAGGTTTTTCTACCTCCAAAGCAACATCTTGTTCTTGTTGAACAAGAACATCCAACACCTCACATTGCCACATCCCGAAATTGTTTGTCCCATCAAATTTTTCAACTTCAAATTTTGCGTTGTGAATCGTTGTTCTGGACGAACTTGATCCCACAACATCCTTGGTTGCATCTGCATCACCCGCCATCTCCCTCTAGGTCGAACCAACAGCTCTGATACCACTTGTTGTGCGCGAATAAGAAATCAAACCAACAATCAAACCAACGCGGAAACAAAGAGAGAACCAGCAGAAAAGCAAGCAACACAAGAACACAAGATTTACGTGGTTCGGCAAAACGATGCCTACATCCACAAGGGGCGGTTGGGGTTTCTTTACTATATCCTCCAATGGGCAAACAAAGCCTTTACAAGAGATGACGGCTTCAAAATCCGAATAAGGTGTTACAATTTACAAAACCCTAACGGGTGTATTTATAGGGAAACTATTGGGCCTTTCGAATTGGGCCGAATCTGGATCCAAAACCCGCCGACAGTCGACTGGTCTTCATACCAGTCGCCTGGTTACTTCGGGACAGTCGACTGATCAGTCGACCGCTGCTACTGTATCTTCAGTCCTTGAAAACTCCTCTCTGGACAGTCGACTACTCCTCCATCCAGTCGACTGAAGCTCTGAAACTTTCGAACACTGCAGATACCAAATACCAGAATCGAGCCATTATCCTACATTAGAATGATAGAAACAGAAACTAGTTATTAGCACATGCAATAAACTTATTTTATAATACTAGCTATCAATAGTCTTCTTCCTTTATTTAATTATAGAATATAGCGTTAATTCTCAATTGCTTTCTTGGATCTAAAACTCTCATTTATTCTCCCATTGCATAATAGTTCTTTTTTTAATATGAAATTATATATGACATGTTCCATTTGTTAGATTAAGATGTGTAATTAGGGTTAGGGTTTATATCTCATAGCCGCTTAAGATATTATACCCTGCCTATCAGTATTGGAATCTCACAGAGCACTACCTCTAGACCAGCTTTTATATGAGATGAACTGGATTTAAGGTACTGGGCTTTATGTCCACTCGACCCGGTCCAACAATTAAATATATTACACGTGCAAAACACGTGTTGCCCCATAAAACATTATACACAATAATATTCTATTATATTGAGAATATACCTATATATCCAACAATCTCCTCCTATGTTCTCAATATATTTGGCAATGCCCCGTTAAATCATTGGCTCACAAAAATAATATAGTTCACAGACTAAATCAATTACAACTCGAATAGTTCAAATGAGACTAAACCAAAATAATCAAATAGTTCAAAGACCATATCAAAACAGAATAGTTCACAATAACTAAACCAACTAGAGAAACATGTCATAGTTTCAAAATCAACCAAAGCAAATAAACTTCAAGAATAAAATATGAGTTTTAAGCTCATGAACACAAGAGTCTTAAACTCAACAGAAGCTTTACCAAGTAAGTGACAGATTTATTCTTGAGAGAAATAAACCAAAACTATATCCTGACAAACTGCTTTATGTTTACTCCTCCATTTTGAGCAAATCATTATTCTGAAATCTATATTGACAGAGTCAACTCCTCCATCTCTGCTAGCTTATTGAAAACAAGAATATCAAGAGACACATCTCTAAGAATTCTAGTGAATTTCATAAAGTATCTAGTTCCACTAAAGATTTTAGTACAATTCAACGATAGCTTAGCAAGATATAACGCAAGCATCACAATCAAGTTTTTTTAACAAAATAAAGAACAAGAACTATTATAGTTTCTGCACAAGAACTATACTATGTTTCGTATTGGAATGATAGAACAGTCAAATCAATTATGGTTAATTCTGAATCATTAAAATTAGAATGAAACATGAATCCATAAAAGAGTCATATCAATAAATTGGAATGATATAACAACAGTTCTAAACATAGAAAACACATCGACAAGTTTTTATGCTTTCTTTTGAAATAATGAGATGATTCTAAGTAAATTATGCAAATATATAGCATCATCAAAATTGAAATGAAATTATATATTAACAGAATTTACATAGAACTTTTCAAATTATCTAAAGCATGCCAACTGCCTAAAATTGATGCTTCAGTTTGAACTTCTCTATGGCTTCAATTGGATTGTAAATCTCAAAAAAAATTGGATGTTAAAGCTTTTGACTCAATAGCTTTTTTTGACTCCATTTTCCCCACAGTTTTAATAATTAGATCACTTTCAAGTCTCTTAGCAAGCGCATTAGCCATGCTTATCGTAATTGCACTTTATCTATGAGAAAGTTCAACTAGGCTTCTTTCAGCCTTAATATACTACTCTTACTACTATAGAATGAGTTATGAGATACAGTGTATTGTAGCTTGATAGTTGCATAACAGAATTAGAGAATTTACTTTAAACTTCTCAATGGATGATTAGCAATAAGTCATTCAATCCACTCAGGCTCTTCCCCTGCAGAGAATAACATATAGAGGTTTGATTTCTTGGATGAGAACGCAATACTTGTTTGCCTTTTAATCTCCATAATTTTTTTTACTACTCCTCCCAGTGTGAACACATATTCACTAGTTGTCGACTTTCACTAAACTTTGAGTAGTACAAAGCAAACTCTTAAGTTTGAGTAACACAAAGCAAACTCTTGAGTACCACTCAGTTATCTCATTAGCCTCTTAAGGGCACTCAAATGTGTATGGGATTATTAGTGAATCTGTAGATCATACTTATCTCAAAGGCTATGTCTATTCTAGTACAGATCTTTGTATACATGAGACTTTCAATTCTTTTAGAATGATCTATATATTTCATAGTTGCACCATCATTAGATGTCAACCTTTTATCATAATCATAAGGTGTTTCAAAATACACTTTCAATCACTATATCCCCACTTTTGAAACACATTATTAATTTATCGAGTTTGACGAAGGGTTATCCCTTGCTAACCAAAACTCACCCTTATACATAATATGGTGTCCACAACACTTAGGTGTTTCATGCTAAATTTATTTGGATAGCACAATTTAACTCTATTTATAATAAATATGTCACTTCCAATCTACAAGCATGTCAATAAAATCAAGTAAATAATAGCCATTATATTTGACACACCACAAAATTAAAGGCACTGATCTGAATTATTTGATTCATATATTAGGCTCTTTGAGAAATTTGTCAAATTATTTATACGTTAGCTATATTACATGTTTTAAAACATATGATGATTTTACAAAGTTGTAAATCTTGTTCACGAAACACATTAGTACAAAACACTTAGTACAAAACTAATCAGTATAAAACTTTTCAATATAAAATGTTTAGTACAGAACTTTTCCGTACAAAACTGTTTAAAGTCTTTTATGAATAACAAAATTTTCAAAAGATGTAAGGACAAGAAGAATCCTTATTGTAGCAATATGACAAACATGTGGGTAGACAACAAATTAGTCTACCCCATTTATCTCAGTCAATTCTTAAGCTACTAGAAGTGCGTTAAAATTGCTACTGATCAATCAAAACTAAGTTTCTTCTACAAAACCCCACTTACTATAGTTTTAGCCCATTTCGGCAAATTAACTAATTGTATAACACAAATTTATCTCATTGTCTACTAAAGACTTTTCTTGGCTCATTGCCATTGAAGTATAAGTGTCAGTAGGACTAGTTCTTGATCCCAACTGTGAATCATAGACCGTGACAATAGGACTGATAATTTCATAGATTTGTCTTTGATGAACACATCCTCAAAGAACTTTGCAAGTCCAGATTCTACTAACCCAAATTAGATAGATCCAAAACTGTCCATAGAACCACATTCTGCATTTTCTAAGTATACACAAATATTTGTTATAGGTCCTACTTTAGACCTTCTGGGATCATGTACTTTAACAAATGTATCATACCATATTTTTCACTTTGAAAAAATTATTTGTGTTTCTATACCGTTAATCTACAAGGTGTAAGTAACTTAGAGTGTGGTAACAAATTAGAAATATGATTGATAATATAACATCACTCATAATTACTCAAAGTCAAACTAACAGTCAATAACATAGAATTCAACATTTCACTGAGTGTTTGATTCTAACTTTATCAATACTGTTTGACAATGGTAAATATAGTGCACTAGAGATTATGTCAAATGCAAATTACTCTAAAATTATTAAATATATTCACCACCTCCATCAACACTGAACTCTTGATTTTTGTCATTTAACTAGATTTTAATTAATCAAAATAACGAGTGCTACATCCTCCATATATGTATGACAAATATTCAATAATCATCTACATAGCTGATTAAACACTTCTGACCAATTATCATCTCATCTAGTCACAAAACTACTGAGATCACAAATATCAGACTGTATTGACTCAAGAAGTTCTGTGCTCCTAGAGACCATACTAAATGATTTTCTAGTGATCATAATCTGAGCACAACTTTCATATTTGTCATATTTAATGGAGTGTCATTTAGCAGAGTTATGAGTTTTAACATGAACAAATAATTTAATTAATATATAGTTCTCAAATCCTAGCCAATTTACTATATTCAGGAACAATACACAATTAGAACTATTATTATTAATTGTCTCATTTGTTAAACTCAACTTATACATACAATTGACAATATATGCACATTATAAGAGTTAAAACAAAATTACTCTATCATATTTTACAAAATTGTTTGCTTTCTTTAGTGATTCTAACAATGTCCACTTGTTTAAACAAATTGAGCTATATTTTCCTTTATTCGTTCTTCATCATCTTTGAAATGCTAAACGAGATAATGACCAATATTTTATAATTCAATTTTGCATACACAGTACAATGAACAAGAAAGAACAAAACGTAACTAATGGAGTCATATTCTGCATTACAAGATGCTCTTATCTAAGTTACGGATATTTGTTACAGATCTTATGCATCATTTATTTATTTTTAATTAGAGAAGCAAATATATAATCTCACACAAACTGCAGACAATAAATTTGTCAAAATATTTATACACAGTATGATAAAACACTTAACAATCCTAAACATGCTAGTTTTCAAGGTGAGAATAACTATGTTCTAAAACTCCCAATTATGTGATCAAATGCACAAAACGTTAACACATTCATCACATGAAAGTACTGAAAAAATTAGAGTAGATCATACCGACACTTCAAGTTAGAAGTGGTTTCTAAATTTGATGGAGAAGCCTGCGTAGTGCAGACTTATTCAACCGTGATAACTTTGAAGTTCCTACATTAAAGGTTAGCCAATTAAATAAATTATTAGCACTATCTAATTCACAATAATTTAATTGGAGATTCAATTTTATAGTTAAAATCTATAATTTATCAAAATAAATATTTGATCCTTAGCATGTAGCCAAAGCTTCTGTTTAATTTGTATTTAATTAAACAAATGATTAATACAATTCTGAACTTAACCACTTAGCATCATAGTAATTCTATAATTCAAAACATAAACTTAAAACGAATATTTTGAACTTCCAGCACATAGCAAAATATTTAATAAAATTTAATACGAGGAAAGTAAAGAACTTATCTTTCACAGTCTATTCCTCTTCAATTGAGTAGACTCAAATCTGAATGGGAACAAATCCAAACAACAAACCATCCGACGTGCACATCAGAGAAAAAGGATGAGTCAACAGCAACAACAACAGCACCAAAGGATCTGAAGCTTTGGACAAATACCAAATACCGAAACTAATCCAATCACAAAAATCAGATTAGATCTGATTACTCTCCCACTTGAAGTGGCACATCACCAGCAGTGAGTCTTACTCCAAGATTCTCTCAAATAGGCTAAGTCACCACTACAAAACAACGCCAATGAGGAGGAAGCGAGATCCAGGCGCTATCTGGAGGTTGAACTGGGCGAGGAGCTGAGCATGGCCATCACACGAGAACTGAAGTCCATTCACCTCGATCCCGGCCATTTTTGCTGAATCTCGAATATTGAGATCTTCGTATTTCATTTTGTCTTATTTAGAGGTGGAGATCTGAGATCCAACTAAGAGAAAGACGACCCCGATCTGATGAAGATGGCGACTCGATTTGACGAAGACAGCGACCAGATCTGACGAATATGGCGATCAGATCTGACAAAGACGACGATCAGACCTGGCGCCGCGCGATTTAGGAACGCGACCTTCGGTCTGCGAGTGCAGAGATGACACCGATGACAGTAGCGACGGCGGCTCTAGTCGACGACAGTGGCGGCTTCGTGTGGTGGCGTGCGGCGTCGAGCGACAGCAAACGACGGGGTGGTGCGACGGGTGGTGAGATTGTTAGATTAAGATGAGTAATTAGGGTTAGGGTTTATATCTCATAGCCGCTTAAGATATTATACCCTGCTTATCAGTTTTAGAATCTCACAGAGCACTACCTCTAGACCAGTTTTTATATGAGATGAACTGGGTTTAGGATACTGGGCTTTATGCGCACTCGACCCGGTCCAACAATTAAACATACAACACGTGCAAAGCACGTGTTGCCCCAAAGAACATTATACACAATAATATTCTATTATATTGAGAATATACATATATATCCAACACCATCTTCACAACCCGATTCTATATTTTACTATACTAAAATTGTAAATTTTGCGTACATAACAATTATTTTTAGTTACCATTGAGATAACTTTGAAATTTATAATCTTCACTTCACTTGGGAGAGAGAGTTCCACTATTGACTATGGAAGAGTATGGATGTTCATGTGTCTAATTGTTCACTATCTAGCTTGACCTTCCAGTAACATGTAATGGACTTTGGCCTACAAAATACTCCTAGTCCTATACGGCAATACCCCACTAATGATAACTCCCACTACTTGCACATTTGAGAAAATTATACCTATCTCTATGCAAGTGATAATTTCCCAACTGTTAGGCAAATTTGGCCCCTTTAGGGTTTGGCTTATACACATTAAGTCCAACCATGTTCAACACAAGATCCAGTTGGGTACGGAGTCAAATTAATTAGTTAAACATGCAAATCAGTTAGCAAAAACTACTTAAACATTGACTGAATCAAAATACAGTCTAAAGAGTAAAGACTCTAAACATTGGGTAAATAAATCAAACCCATTAGTAGTTCCGGAAATCTACAAATAGGACTACATACGCTTGAACAAAGACAGATAGTTTCTTTCTTCAATTCATAATACTCAAATCCGAGCAGGCTCATCATGCACTGATCGAGCTCGCTCCTCCCAGTTCACTCGAATATTCAATTGATCGATTGTTTGATTGAGTTGTTTTGTTAGAGATGGTGACTAGCCTCGTCGCAATCTTTAACCTGAGTTAGGCTCCTGTCATCCTAAGTACAGAGCGAATCTAGCAGCAACACAAGGTACAAAGTCAGATGAGTACTCGTTCAGTATTTTGCTTCCTTTACAATTGATTCTAAAGGTCAAATTACCCTTATGTGTCTCATGTGCATTCATTCTTTTATAGACAAAGTTACCTTACGACCTTCACCTCTTCCATCCTCCTCCATGTTCAAAAGCTGTAACAAAAGCTAGAGCGAAAAACCAACCACTATGAAGTCACTCACAAGTGAAACACGTACGTACAGGTTTTTATTTTCCAAAAAATATTTCAGGAGACAACAAGTCAAATAATAATAATGATAATAATCCTTTGCTAACTTTATTTCGGAAACTTTATTTCGCAAAACACCTATAACCATAAGAAGATTGCATATTAATTAAGGACATGAAGAACCATGTACAAAATCTTATTATTTTTTGCGACCAATAAAGAAACTATCATTAAATGAAACTATATATAAACATTTCGTTTCATATGCACCCTAAACCAAAATTTAATGTCATACTTCTAACTATAAATTTATATGTCCTAGAAAACTAGTAACGTTAATCTGAAATATATATATATAGTTATTTACTGCCAGTGGTTAATGCAATTGCACAGCTGTAAAAGGTTATATAAGATTAGAAGCAAAAACGGAAATTATAAATGCATTGGGGTTCACTTCTCACTAAAAAAATAGTTAAAATATTATCGTTCAGTGAGAAGTGGTTCTCAATACATTTATAATGCACTAGTAGTTTACACGTGTGATGCACGTTTTAATAATTATAGTTTTTTAAAGTAAAAATTTAGACATAGTCTTGATTTGAATCTAGGACATTCTTTATAATAGTTATACACGTAAGTTACACGGATTGGTAGATTGATAAAATATTTACAAATGACACTAAGATCTTTTCCAATTATAATATTAGAGATGTTTGGAATAAAAAGTTATATATGTATGTGTGGTCATCTTCTATAAGATTAGGAGAGAAAGATATCATATACCGTGAGAGAATTAAAGTCCAACTACTGTGGTGTATGAAGCGCGGGCCCGTGCAGGTGATAGGAGAGAGAGAGAGAGAGAGGAGAGAGAAACTTCAACATCGTGACAGTAAGGATGAGAGAGAGAACAGCTAGCAATGAGAGCTCACCTACCCTTTTCAGCACTACCATTAAAATTCATTAAAATTCTTTTCATCTTCTCTCTGTCACGTTCTCTTCTGTTTTTTCTACTTTCTCTCTCTACTCACTCTCTTCTTCTCTTGTCTCTCAAGCTCCCTTTTTAAGGGCCCTTTTCCCCATTTTTGCCCACCGCTCTTTCACCACACAACACGCTTCATCATACCCTCCATCTCTCCCTTTCTCTCTCTCTCTCTCTCTCTCTCTCTCTCTCTCTCTTTATCTCTCTTTCTAAGTTTACTTCTAACTTTGGGTGCAACTACAAGGTTGGTTATATATGTGAATGATGAGCAATTGAGGGGTGTTGATTTAAGCCAAAGAAGATTACGTATTTTGAAGAACTAGTGGTACTATTCTGACCTCTTATGCGTCTTTTTCCAATCAAATTACTTCTTAATTTGTTCTCATTGCAGTTTGTGATTACACGATTGAAAATCTAATTTGCTTATCTTTCTGTCATATTTCACTGTTTTTTTCTTCTCAGCATCCTATTTTCGTTAGAAGAAGAAGTGGCAATGAATTGGATACTATAATTTCCTCGTCATTCTCAGTCTCATCTTAATACTGAAATTCAACTACACATTTTATCATAACACTAATACCGTGTGTGATAGAAATAACGAATTATTTGTCTGAATTATTCTATTTTAATTTGCAATTAGTGCACTATGTAAATTTGTTGAACACTGGTAGAATTACACATCGTTTATACCCTTTGAACTTCAATATACAATTTCCACTACTCCAAAAAAATGGTATGAGAATGAAGTAACCCTAACTTAATTAATTAAGCTTGCAAGTTTTTGTAAGTGAAAATGTAGGAATGAACTGGTATTAGAAGTTATTTTACTTTCTTTTAAAATATGGTTATTGTACAAACTTACAAAAACAGTATAGAAGGTGCAATAATCAAGTGGCTCACATGCAAATTAATTTTACAATCAAAGAAATTTATATACACATACATGAGTTTTTATTCCAAACATACATTATAAATCCATTGGGCCCACTTTTTACTAAACGACAAGACTTTTTAACCTTGTCTTTTAGTGAGAAATGGACTCTAAGATATTTATAATGTATGTTTGGAATAAAAACTCATATATGTCTAGCATTTTGCTTCTGCAACTGTGTTTGAATTGTTGTTGTCGGTACTACCAATTTAAAACAATGTGATTCACTGTAATAATTTATTGTTGACAATCAAGGCTAGGTAATGGTCCACTGAATTAATGATCATACGCTCACTTTCCAACCGCAATTTCCTTTTTTTATACCTTTTCTTCTGACATACAGTTATACGTATTTATGTACAGCATGAATTGCATCTGTCGAACCCCTAGTTACCTAGTACCTGCTAAATGCAATAACTTCCAATCTAATTTCCAGTTTGTACAAAGATAAATAATTCAGTTATCGAGTTTTAGTTCGATTATTGTTCTTATCATTTTCTTTCTTTGAACAGATAAAGTAAAGGGTTTCATAAAAAAAAACAGATAAAGTAAAGGGAATATTTATAGCAGTAGCGATGGACATGAACGAATACTTGGACGGGAAACTTGATGATGTGATATGCGATGGTTTGTTTGATAACATTGAGGACTTCTTCAACTTTACCAATGATGATCAAGTGGTAGAAGTACCTTCTGCAGCTCCTTTTCCTCCCGTGGATGCTGAAGGATCTCGAGTTACAACCACTTCCGCGGAAAACACACTTGTAAGTTGCAGTTAATTGCTAGTATTCATTATAGTTTATTTATAAATAAAAATTTGGTGTGAATTGTTTATGTTTAGGACTTTCGAATGATTCATACTAAAATGACACTATAAAGATGACCATTTGACAGTTTTGTTAAGTTTATTCAAAATGTTTTTTGTTGTTGTTTTTTAAAATTTATTTGAGAACCATATAAAAAAGTTTCAGACAACATTTTAATTAAAATGACTAGCATTTTTCATATGCAATGCACGTTATGATAATACGATACATGTAAATCGGTAGTAATTAGCATGTGCGCTGGATGTCTTAATTTTTAAAAAAATTGTAGCTGAATGAGCAATACACCTATTTTTAAAATAAATAAGATTTTTTTGGAGTTGCACGTGCAATACACGGGGTTGTTTGGTGACAAAGTGATATTTACCCGTGTGACAAAAAAATATTTTTTTAAAATGTGTTTTTGTGACAAATTCTTCCATTAAATCGTAGTAGATAATAATTGGACTGCAATAGATTTTTTTTTTTTTTTTTTTTTTGAAAAAAAGTATTTAATGACTTTTTGTTTTTGTTTTTGTAACTATTCCCCTGAACATTTACAAATCTCTGAGAGTCATTCTGCTTTCTCTCTGTATCCAGTGCGACGATATCAACACAAGTGAAGACTGGTTCTCCAAATTCCTAGATGACGACACAAATTTCGACTTGGACTTTGCTGCTACTATGGCTACTCCTGTCGTGTTGCCAACTATTAGCTGCTCCACCAAAGACGAATCCCGCTTCCAATCCTTCAGTCCGATGTCAGTTCTTGAATCGAGCAACCTCAACCTCGAAAAGGGAAGCTCTTCCTCCTCCTCCTCCTCATCATCATCATCCTCATCAGCCTCATTCACCAATGAAACCGACACCGGCTCATTGGTAACCCCTGTTGGACCAACCATGATGTTGGTTCCTGCACGAGCCCGTAGCAAGCGTCCCCGTCGTGCTGCCCTGCCTAGTGCCCCCATCCCAGCCCTCCCTCCATCATCAGATGTACCTGCAATGAGCTCAACCCTCCCGGCGCCCGAATATGAGGCCTTCGAAGAGTCAAGCCCACCACCAATGAAGAAGAAGATGAAGATAAAGCAAAAGCACTTCTCCAATGCCGGCTCCGACGAGACAGCACTAGTCCAGAAATGCCTACATTGTGGGATTCAAAAGACCCCTCAATGGCGTGCCGGCCCAATGGGCCCCAAGACACTCTGCAATGCCTGCGGTGTCCGTTACAAATCAGGGCGACTATTCCCTGAATACAGGCCTGCAGCCAGCCCGACATTCGTGCCTAGCATTCACTCGAATTCACATAAGAAGGTCGTCGAAATGAGGATCAAGGCATGTGAGAAAAAGCCCGCAAAAGTGCCGAAAACCCCGGCTGCCAAGAACTGTGATCTTCTTGCATACATTAGGACTTAGGAGGGAGTGGTGATGATTGTGATCTCTAGGGTTTTGATCGACTTCATTTGATCATTGTCCTTATTATTATTATTATTATTGTTTTTTTTTTAAAAAAAAGTTTACCCCATGTTTTGTATAGAAGAGGGAGGGAGAAAAGGAGTAGCCAGGTAGGAAGATTATTTTAAATTAGGTTGAGAAGTTAAGGGAAACGAGGGGGAGAAAATACTTAGTTTATCAGGGTTTTTTAGATGAAAAGAAAAAGGGAAAAGAGGGTAGAGAATTGGAATTTGTTAAGGGAGAGGGGTCTAGTTTGATATTCAGCTTGGTGTATTGAATTTTTTTTGCAGGAATTGAATTATTAATTATTAGAAGAATTGTTTGATGGCTTGGTTTGCAACTAATGTGTTTAATTTATTTTGATTAAAACTTTTATACTTTTAATTTAAGTAAATACATTAATTCTATATAATCATACGAATATATGATGCGACACAATTCGCTGATAAACATGTGCTCTTAGACATGTGTGACATATATTTGTGTCTAACATGCACATATATACGAACAGAACTTACACTTCTTTGGGGGAAACGTTCGTTCGTTGTACTTTAAACTTTGCTATAAAAAAAGAATGACACTTACCAAAAGGCTTGTACTTACTCACCAGAAGACTTGTACTATATAAAAACTTCTCTTAATTAAAAATAAAAGATGATCAAATGACCATCTTGTTTCATTGATTAGTTCATAACAAAATAAATAAGCGAACATACAATACCGCTAAGGTTTTTGTATGAATGTTTCAATGCTATCCCCATCATATACTTTGAACAACCAATGAAAAACTTATTTTTCTTACTCGTATTTGAAACTGAATTTTCTTGAGCGCTTTTAATTTAAGAATTATCCACGTACCCTAATTTACTAATTTTAGTAGTCTGGATAGCTTTTGGGCTACTTTATGACAAAATTACAACAGTCATTTGTATATCTCAAACTTCTGAAATCTTGCCTTAAATTTGTGCTAATTAGCCAATAGAAGTACATAATTATATAAATTTTGAAATAAGTGAATATAAAAAAAAAGATATTTTACCATTGATGATAAAGAAAGATCTCATGTTCGAGAATAGTCTTAGTTCTTTATTAACAGAAAGAAAGATGTTTTCAAAATAAAGGGAACGGAAGCAATTTTCCCTTGGGTACATCACATGACATATTTGTGGGTAAAACAAGTTAAGAGGAAAATTTTGCCATACTACCCCCACATTTTGAAAATATTTAGCGCTCTGTCCCACTTCCCAAAACAATTAGCGACATGCCCTTGTTTAGAACACGTCAGCAAGAAACGTTATTGGGAAAAACAACATAGGTTATTTCGATACCGTTCTTCCCAATAACGACATCTGTTTGAAAAAAAAGTGTCATGCCGTTATTTGGAATAACGGTATAGGTTGTTTTGTTTTTCGACAGCTTGTAGTCTCCACTTTGAGAAAAAATTGCAAGTGTGAAAACCTTATAACAGATGAAATAACGGCATTCTCAATACTGATACTGTTATTTGGAATAACGGCATCAGTTATAAATTTTTTTTATAAAAAAGTAATTTATTATTCATCCTCTCTGACGAATAAGTTAAAAAAAAAAATTATAACTAATGCCGTTATTCCCAATAACGGCATCAGTTATAATTTTATTTTTTTTTCTAAACTTTTTATTCATTTTCTCTGTTTCCAAACAACGGCAAGAGTTCATATTTATATATAAGTCATTCGAATGCCGTTATTCAGGATAACGGCATTATTTATAAGTTTTTTTCACACTTAGAACTTTTTAAAGTTAGAAGATTCATACTTGTAAGAGAAATATACTAACGGCATGAAAAAATTTTTTAAAATAGATGCTATTATTGAGAAGAACGCTATCGAAACAACCTATGTCGTTTTTCTGAATAACGTTTATTGCTAATGTGTCCTAAACAAGGGCATATCGCTAATTGTTTCGAGAAGTGGGACAGAGCACTAAATATTTTCAAAAAGTGGGGCAGTACGGCAAAATTTACGGCAAAATTTTCTTGGAAGAGTGATGACATGTGTAATTAGAAAGAGAGGGTGAAGTATCAAAAACCTTCACATGGACAGGCTGTAAAGCAAGTTGCGTGCGGTGGAGAGATGGTTGGCTTTGAAGCGGACATTTGAATGGTTTTGCTTCCAATTATTAAGATTTAACATATTATGTTTGCTACTCTTTCTGACCATTAATTGGTAGAATTTCCTATCAGCTTAACCTACCATATGATTAATCAATAACTAGTGTTACTCTCTTGCAAATTACACAAACTAAAAAAAAATTTAAGGAACTCATAAAATTATATGACACTCAATAAAGTGTGAGAGAATTGGGAGAAATTATTTCTTTCAAAATCTGGCACATAAATTCCAAACAGTGATCCAGATTGCACAACATTTTGATGGCCTTCACCTAGTTCAGCAGTGTAGCTGTGAGATTTTGAGGGCGCTTATTTCGTAATCCGCACCAAAGTTTAACTTCTTTTTATATCAAAGAGTGATTTTAAATTTTGTAAATTGCATAAAAGTAGAACTAATTTTTATAAATTAAAAGACTTTCCTGTATGGAACATTTGGCTGTAAAAATGACGTATGAATATGATTTGAATTGTTTTTAGTTCGAATGATGTATGTTAGAGATAAATAGAACTTGTTTACTTCCCGGAGCTTCAAAAGGAAGTTGTCGTTTGTTAAATATTCAACTAATTTTCTTCATTGAAGAAGGCATTTTTTTTGTATCGTAAAATTACTTTTATCATTTTTTATTGATTTCTAAAGAACGATCTATGAAATGTAGCGTATTTGCAACATTAATTTATTTGCTTTTAGAGCTAAATGTTAAATTTAAATCAAAATGACAACAAAGACAATAAAAATTTACCAAAGTAAGAATCCAATTCCAACAAAGCACCACCTAAAAAGTTTACCACTTTGACTATAAGAATTTTCGGCATGATCCTGCAAGAACAAAGGCAATTCACAAACATGTAATAAATAAATAAAATATTTTATCAAAATAAATTAAAACCCTTATATAGAATTCCAAAATATATGATTTTTTACCCTCCAAAATGAATTTTAATTATTGCAGAATATCTCAGATCCACTAAAAAAGAAAATAAATAAATGAATAAAGAATTAATTTATGTAAGCAATTGCAATCACAAAATAGAATTTGAAACCTTTACCAATGTTCATTTAGATTTCATCACATTCTATATTTTCAAACCCAGTAAATTTTGTTTTCTAAGAGTCATCTTTAACTTCTCAAGATTTCACATAAACCCACCACAAAAAACCTAACAACAGCAAAATAAGTACCAAAATGTAACATGTAATGCAAATATTGTGGGGGTGGTGTTTGCGGATTATGACAATAAATCATTCAGATTAGAGTGCAGTTAATAAAATTTCATCGCAAATGACTACTAGTTAGTAGAAACTTAATTAGAGCCAATTGCAAGTATCAGATTTTTTTTTAAAAAATGAATAAAAAAGAATCTGATTCGATTATAATTTTCAACAAAGTAATTAAACTAAGGGAATAATACCGGTGAAATTCGATGGTTTTGATGAGATTTAATCTTCTTCTTCTGCCTATCTTGTAAAAAATGGGGCAGCGGACGGCAATAGGTGGCGACGGCAGTGGGCATCATGTGGTGACAACAATTATGGCAATAAACTATTCGAATTAAAGTGTAGTTAATAAAATTTCTCCGCAAATGACTGACTACTAATCAGAAAAAAACTTAATCGGAGCCAACTGCAGTAATCGGGAAAAAATATTAAAAATAGAATCAGATTCGATTATAATTTTCAACAAAATAATTAAATTAAGTGAAGGATTAATATCGGAGAAATTTGAGAGATTAGATGAGATTTAATCGTCGTTGTCTTCTTCTTCGATCTAATTATAATTTATGAAAATTTGCACATTTTTTCATTTAATAAAGAATTTCAAACTAAACATTTTTACTCTCAAATTAAGGCTTAAACTCTTCTTTCCCACCATTAATTAAACCTTGTTAACTCTTTCATCAAAAAACCTTCTCAATTAATCTAAACCCTACAAAAATTCCTCTTTTCAACCAAAATGCCAAAAGTATGTGAGATTTTAGGGTTTTCAACCATAAAGGACGAAGCTTTCTGGAATAATCGATGATAAAAAGCAGAAACCCTAACAAAATTGATACTAAAATTGATGAAATTGAAGATAAATTACCTTTAAAAAAACGATTACTTGAAACTTTTGCCTCAAAATTCGAGTTGGTTCTCTTGGATTTGAAAGTGAGAGAGAGAGAGAGAAGGAGCTTCGGGTGTATGATCGGAAGCAAAAGTAATTTGGAATCGGTTCCTTAAATGATCAGCGTGGGAGGCGGCTGGGAGGCGACCGGCTTGGAGCGGGCTGTGTGGGAGGTAGACGGGAGTGGAGCGTTCTAATTGTGGTCTCTCATGTGGTTGTTCTAATTGTGGTCGTTGCCCCTTTATATATATCCTTAATTACCTCAATATATACCGAAAAGTTACTCTTTTATTATTTAATACCCGTCATATTATGTCTCTAGGACTTTATCATATGCTTTTAAAAGTCCAAGAGGGTTTAATTTGGATTAAACCGAAATTGTTATAAGGTCTATTTTAATTATATACTCACTTACATATACTATTTATATTTATATTTGCAATATTATCATCTTGTTAATTATGAAGTATAAGAATATGAGATAAGACACATCTAACTGTTTGGTACACCCGACTTTTTCAATATTTTCGATTTTCTGCAATCCGGATCGGTTTCAGATCTGGTTCCAGTAGAACCTAGTCTGACCGGGCTGGTTCGGTTTGTCAGAGAAATTTACTCCCAACTCGTAGTGCTAATAACGGAAGTGCACCACAAGCAATAGAAACTCCCAAGAAATAGATGAACCAAGAACAATATTGCAGGTCCAACAGATGTTCTATCTGCAGGTGGGGGAGGGTCTCTAGTAGATCGAGTGATGGCCATGACTACACTATGAGGAAGGAATAGATAGGAGATTAAGAACAGAGGAAGAGTAAGAGCAGAGGATTAGAGAAGATAGGAATTCATTCATTCATATTCAATTACATTCATTCCCCCTTGTTTATAAAGATACAGGGGGAGGTGCTGTCAACAGCTAACAACAGCTAACAAAAGCAACAAATGCTGTCAACAGCTAACAAAAGCAACAACAAAGAAGAAAAAGCAAGATTCCAGTCTAACGGCCTCCTAAGTACCCACCAATCACACTGGAGAGACGGTTGGACAAAGGAGGGGGCTAAATGTGAAAGTGCAGTATTTATTCGTACAAGCCCCCCAAAGAAATATATTCCTGGAGGACTGATATGTTATTTATAGGAACTGATACACAGCTTCCCTTCTTCTATACTGCATCTGAAGGTCCCGTATCATTCCTTCCCCCTTGACAAGGAGCTTCCAAAGTTTCACGAAACTTGGGGAAGCGACGATGTATGCCCCAAAATTCTTCCCACGTCGCTCTCTCCTTGGGCTGCCCTCTCCACTGGATTAAAACCTCCGCCACTGCAACTCCTCCCCTTCCGACCATTCTTCTATTGAGAACTTGTGCAGGTTGGAGTTCGGTTTCCTGGAAATAGGTTGGAGGGTTAGTAGTGAGGGTATGCTGACTTCCCAAATGTCGTCGTAGCTGCGACACATGGAACACGTTGTGGATTTTAGCTTGAGGTGGAAGAAGGAGTTTGTAGGCGACCTTCCCAACTTTCTTTGTTACTGTGTAGGGGCCGTAGTAAAGGTGAGAGAGCTTATGAATACGCCGACCTCCAACAGTGATTTTTTTATATGGTTGTAACTTGAGATAGACCCAATCACCCACTTCGTATGCTTTCTCGGTGCGTTTCTTGTCAGAATATGCCTTCATCCTGTCTTGAGCTTTCTTGTGGTTGTCACGGAGCAATCGCAGGATGACATCCCGATCCTTTAGGCATTCCTCAACTTCTGGGGATCCAATGGTGTTGGGGATGTAACTGAGTAGAGTAGGAGGCACCTTGCCATATAATACTTGATACGGCGATAAATTAGTGGCGCTATGGACGCTTATATTGTACCAATACTCTGCCCATGGTAAGGCGTTAACCCAACTGGAGGGTTTATAAGCACAAAAACAGCGTAAGTAAGTTTCCAAAGTGCGGTTTACTACTTCCAACTGACCGTCTGTTTGGGGATGAAACGAAGTGCTCAAGCAAAGTTGGGTTCCTTGTGCAGTGAAGATGTCATGCTAGAAAGCGCTTGTGAAAATTGGGTCGCGATCACTAACTATAATCGATGGCACCCTATAGAGTTTAATAATGTTGTGGATGAAAACCTCCGCTATGTGCTTGGCATTGTAGGGATGAGCGACTGGAATGAAGTGGGCGTACTTGGAGAGTCGATCAACTACCACAAGGATGGTGGATTTTCCCCAGCTGAGAGGGAGACCTTCGATGAAGTCCATGCTAACATCCTTCCAAACTTCGGTGGGAATGGGAAGAGGTTGTAGCAAGCCCGAAGGTGCTTGGTTGCTATATTTGCAACGCTAACAAGTATCGCACGCCTTGATGTAAGATTTCAACCTACTCTTCATACCTGGCCAATAAGCCACTGGTTTCAACCTTAGCCATGTCTTCTCGTAGCCGGAGTGTCCGCCTTGTGGAGAGTCGTGGTAGAGATGTAGTAATTGCGGAATCAATGGTGAGGTTGGATTGAGGGCAACTCTTCCCTTGTAGAAATATATACCATGTTGGCAGCTGTATCAGGGAGCTTTGCCATTTGACAACTTGGTCTGAATAGCGGCATAATAAGGGTCCTCTTGCATTTCCTTCTTCAACTCAGTGAGCCAAGTTGGCTGGACTACCGTAATGGCCTGCAGTTGAGCTTCTTCAAAAGCTCTGGAAAGTCCATCGGCACCTAGGTTCTCCTTTCCCTTCTTATATTCAACCGAGAATTGGTAGCTGTGAAGTTTCCAAAGCCAAGTGTGCTGCGCCTCCGTGTCCAAGCGCTGCTCGAGTAAATGTTTAAGCCGCTTATGATCTGTTTTAATCAAGAACTCTCCGCCTAGAAGGTAGTGTCTCCATTTTTTAACCGCGAGAAGAATTGCTAACATTTCTTTTTCATAGGTAGATATGTATCTACTTCTCCCCTTTAGTTCCCTACTGAGGAATGCGATGGGATGACGACTTTGCATCAGGATCGCGCCTATCCCCGTGCCAGCGGCGTCGCACTCTAGTGTGAATTTTTCAGCAAAGTTGGGTAAAGCTAAGACGGGAGGAGAAGTCAGTGCTAGCTTCAAAGCCTCGAACGACTCCTGCGCTTCTTGAGTCCACCGAAACTCACCTTTCTTGGTGAGAGCCACCATCGGAGCTGCTATGGATGCATAGCCTTTGATAAATTTGCGGTAGTAGCCCGATAATCCCAAGAAACCCCTCAACGCTCTAATAGATTTGGGCGGAGGCCACCTGGTGATTGCTTCCACTTTGCTAGGATCCACCGAAACTCCAGCGTCGGATATAATATGCCCCAAATAAGCCACGGAGCGCACTCCAAATACACATTTGCTTCTTTTAGCATTGAGAGAATGGTCGCGAAGAACCTGCAGCACCACCTTCAAGTGCTGGTTGTGTTCTTGGCTAGACTTACTGTAAACTAAAATGTCGTCGAAGAAGACGAGTACAAACTTTCTTAAGTACGGCTTAAACACCTCATTCATCAATGATTGGAAGGTTGACGGCGCATTGGTGAGGCCAAAAGGCATCACAATATATTCGTAGTGCCCCTCATGAGTTTTGAACACGGTCTTATGAATGTCTTCGGACTTCATTCGTATTTGATGGTATCCACTGCGGAGATCCAGCTTACTGAATATCTTAGAACCATGAAGCTCATCTAGTAACTCGTCAATTACGGGTATGGGGTACTTATCTTTGATGGTGACCTTGTTCAATGCTCTATAATCAACGCAAGACGCCATGAACCATCGGATTTCTTCACCATCACCACAAAGAGAGGCGTAGGAGCTGGAGCTTGGTCGTATCATGCCAGTTTGAAGCATTTCAGCTATTAACTTCTCCATCTCGTTTTTCTGATTCCAGGAGTGTTTGTAGGGGCGCTGGTTGACTGGTTGAGAGTTGGGTAAGAGTAGTATACGGTGGTCTTGTGGTCTTGCGGGGGGTAAGGCAGTGTTCTCCCAAAACACTATTTCAAAATCCTAGAGCAGTTTTGTGAGGTCGGGTGAGTGAGGTGAAGTGGCCTCGGCTTCGCTGTCGGAGGAGGGAACAGCTGCGATGTGGAGTAGTAGGCCTCCTTTGGCATGAGCGATGGCCTTCTGCATCTCCTTGGGTTCGGCCAACTGCAGCTGGCCATTTTGAACTCCCCTCAAAGTAATCAGCTTCCCCTCTTCTTCATAACTCACTGTGAGACTCTTGAAGCTGAGCCGGATTTCATCCTTAGTTCTCATCCACTGCGCTCCGAGGATCATCTGATTGGTCCTCAGGGGGAGAATGTAGAATGACCCTCGAAGGGTGACTCCCTGACACACAAATTCCAATTCTTCGCAAACACCTTCACAGTGTAATTTGCTCCCTCCTGCAATGGTGACTGAGAGGCAACTCCGGTTATTAACCTGTAGTTTCGCCTTTTTTACTACTTGTGAGTCCATGAAGTTGTGGGTTGAGCCGGTGTCGAAGAGAGCATACACTTCCTCGCCTCCTATCACACCCTTCAGCTGTAAAGTTTGTGGCTCTTCAACCCCTATAACTGCACCAAGGGAGATGGTGGGGGGAGCTGTGGTTGGTAACACTACCTGTAAGCAATTCAAGTTACTTTCCAGTTTATCTTCAGAATCAAGTGGCTCGAGGATTACGGGAGAGTTCATCTCAGTATCATGACTAGTACCCCCTTCACCAGCTTCCAGCTCTCCTTCAATCTGCATAAGGGTTCTCCCCTTACACCTGTGTCCCTTGCTCCATTTCTCGTCACAGCGGAAACACAAGTTTTGAGCTCTTTTCTCCGCGATCATCCGATCAAATTGGGTTAGCTTCGGGCTATCTGCGATGGGTTTTCTTGGCTCCCAGGGAGTGAGGGTAGTCTGCGACGATTTAGGGGAGTTGGGGTTTGGGACGCTGGTTGATTTGGGGAAGTTACTGAAGTGCTTGGTCGCCTTGTGCTGGCACACAGCTATAGTTTCCCTAGCCACAGCCTCCCTATATGCGGCTGTTATCATTCCAGGGTGTTTCAACAGAACCTCTTGCTGGATTTCTTCCTTCAATCCCGACACAAAACAATCAACTAGCACCGCCATATCCATAGGCCTACTGAGGTGGCTGTATTTGAGAAACTCTCGATGGTACTTTATCACCGTACCTGTCGGTTGTAGTTTCATGAGGGTCGCTGTAGGGTTGTGCAACTCCGTTGGCCCAAATTGTAACAACATCTCCCTCTTGAATATTTCCCAGTTAACTTTGCCGGAGGTCTGTCTCTTGAACCACCGCCACCACATCAAGGCGTCGTTCCTTAAGAAATAGATACTGAAGTTAACTTGATGTCCCTCATGAATCCCATGAGTGTCGAAGTGGTGTTCGCGGTGAAAAAACCAATTGCTGATGTCCCCCATACCATCAAACAGGGGTATCTCTAGCTTGGTATGCTTGGGGAAAACAGGGTGGTGCCATGGGGAATTGAGACTCCAATCGAGTCCAGGGGGATTTGGGAGGTGTCTTGAGTTGGGGATCTGAGTATATGAGGGTTCTTCCCCTCTCTGCCATGGAGGAGGGGGATGAGAGTTATGAGTCCAAGTCGGGAGAGGGAGGAGTGGGGGAAGGGTTCCAAGTTGTGGATGCGAAGAAGTAAAGGCCACCTCGTCTCGATTGCGCAAGTCTCTATCAGCTAGACGGCGCAATAAGCTACGGATATCGTCATTTTGTAGTCGCAATCCGGTGATCTGATGCTGCATACTTCCCATCGTAATCTCTAGGCTTTCTAACCTCTGACTCTGGTCGGGCAGCTGTTGAGATTCAACCTCCCTATGGGGGGAATCTCGCGCTGCCTGGCCTGGGGATCCGACTCCAGAGTTACCCTCGGAGTCAAGGATCGGTCGGCACTCGACTAGGGGGTCAGCGTTCGAGGGAGCCAGTGGCTCTGCTACCAATGTTGCAGGTCCAACAGATGTTCTATCTACAGGTGGGGGAGGATCTCTAGTAGATCGAGTGATGGCCATGACTACACTATGAGGAAGGAATAGATAGGAGATTAAGAACAGAGGAAGAGTAAGAGCAGAGGATTAGAGAAGATAGGAATTCATTCATTCATATTCAATTACATTCATTCCCCCCTGTTTATAAAGATACAGGGGGAGGTGCTGTCAACAGCTAACAACAGCTAACAAAAGCAACAAATGCTGTCAACAGCTAACAAAAGCAACAACAAAGAAGAAAAAGCAAGATTCCGGTCTAACGGCCTCCTCAGTACCCACCAATCACACTGGAGAGACAGTTGGACAAAGGAGGGGGCTAAATGTGAAAGTGCAGTATTTATTCGTACAGGCCCCCCAAAGAAATATATTTGCTGGAGGACTGATACGTTATTTATAGGAACTGATACACAGCTCCCTTCTTCTATACTGCATCTGAAGGTCCCGTATCAAACAAGCAACCACAATATATGGATCTCATAAGAACACAACCAATATGCAGAGATGACCAATACTTCTTATTCCCAAAGAAATAAAAAGATTACAAGAAAAATTTCAACTCTCAATCTCTTTCACTCACCTTTGAAACACTCGGCACAATCACCTCCTGAAGTTGAATAATGATCTCTCGATCTAACCCTAAATTGGATTGGATGACTAAACCCTAGAGTTTACGACCCTATATATAGCCCTCAAGCAAACCCTAAAAGATATACACAAATCTAGCAAATTGGGCATTTCTCCTGTAAGCCCGAAAGAACAACTAGAGTCGGTGTCGGTCGACTGCCCCCCAGGCCGGTCGACCGCATCGTGCAAAATCAATCCAGAGGGCTGACCGGTCGACCGCACCCCTAGTGTCGATCGACCGTCCCCTCCTCTGTTGGATGCCTGCACTCGAAGAACCCCCAGTCGACTGGGTCGGTCGACCGCAACCCTCCAGACTTCTCTTCTTCTGCTTGCTGCTTGTCTTCTCTTGCTTTTTTGTCTCCTCCTCTTCTTCTCCAACTTCAAGTACCCCGTGCCTACATGTATTTGAGGCCACAAATCCTAACATGGTTTGCTTTTACAACACTACTCTTCAGGTTCGGGAAAAAAACATAAGCAATCTGGTATCAATATATTTCCCCCTTTATCTAGATAGTAGCAGCAAGATACTCACCAGTATTGTGTTCTTTGCTATCTTATTTTGTCTGTACATGCTAATCTTCTTAAGAGACGAGCATTTCCAATTTGATGCCTTCTTTAATCTGGCATCAAGAATATTACATGTGATCGAGATTTAAGCTTACATAGGTTTGTTTACCTTCTCCTTTTGTAGATATGCTATTTTTTTCTTGCATCAGATGCTAATCTATCAATTAAATAGCTTGAAATTTCACAAGATATGCTGATACTGAGACAATATTATTCTGCTTTTTCAATATGTATTTAATAAATAAAAAGAAATTTCTATGATTTTGCTGCAACTCACACTAAGATGTTGATATTGTTGAGTATTGCGCGTTAGCTGGAAACTTTTGAGTTAGGATTTCCGAGCAGTCTATAAAAGACCTGTTGGCCTATAAGCCCGCAAGTTCACACTGCTGGATATGCTTCGACTCTCAACCAGTACCTGATGTCTCTGAACTTTAAGGAGATCAGATCACGTAGGGACATTTTGGAGTGAGCACTCCCTCCATCTAGCAGTGTTAGAATTTTCTTTTTCCCGAGAGTTCACAGATCCGCAATACAGTGGATCTCCATGTCTAACTGCAACTAAACATTTGTAACAACAGTTGTCACAACTTTTATTGCATGTAAAATGGCAGTTTCCCTGCATTAGAGCAAGTTCCTTTTCCATCCAACTAATTCATCTGTGACAAGAAAAGTAGTCATAAGACCCAAAAAAAAGACAAAAATGTATCACCAAAACGACACCCTTCAAGGTGCCCTTCAAGGTGCTTGATGTAAAACTTTCATCCTATGCTGAAGTTAAACCTCTCACCATCTTAAAAGTAACAGTTTGTATATGATTGATAAATCTAAATCATTCAATCTTAGTAACAACTTGAATCTGAGTTTGACTGCTACCGATTTCATGAGGTGATACAAAATATTACAACCTCTACATTAGTAACTCTCTCTTATATATCCTTTTAAAATCAAAGAATGATGGGATATGAATTGGAATAACAATATTTACACCCATTGCAGTATGTCTGCTGAAAATACAAATGAATTCTGTGAAAAATCGGCAGAAAATTTGTGAAAATGACTGTATAGCTTCACTTGAACAATTTTCGGCTCGCTGCCCCTTCTTCATCGTTGAGATGTGTGAAGTACTGACTTCAAGATTATAATGATGGTATTGCATCTATTGAGACAGCTTTAGAAGCATCTAGATGGTTCAGCCGACAAGTCCCGAGTAGGAATTCTGGGAGCTCTTCTTCAGTATTTCCCTGCAAATTTGTTCAGTTCATTAGGGAGTTGTAAATATTCAGGAAATTGTATGCCTGGGCCTGGAGTGGAAGCAAGTTCCGGTAAGGGAAGTGAAGAATAACTGGTCAATGTTTACCTGAACTAGAAATGCCATTTCTATCACGAGATTATTCAAATAACCGAGGACAAGATTCACTACTCCCCTAGCAACCGTTGACGATCCAATATCGACACCAAGCTGAAGATGTCACGTATAAAAAGAAGAAAACCGTATCAGATAATTGCATTCGGTATATATACATAATAGGTTTGATAATAAAACAAGATGCTCAACCTTTAAAGGTCTGCCTAGATTGAAGTGTTAGAGATTATAGTCCCACAGTGAGTAGTTGGTTAGTTTTGTATTTAGTTCCTCCTATATATAGGAGATATTGTACTCAGTTATTTCTCAATTCAATATTCAGTATTGTTTTCATCTCTCTGATTTATCTTAACATGGTATTGGAGCCAATTACTCAAATTTTCTTCTTTTAAAATTTTCTCATTCAAAAATCCTCAAATTTTAACAGCCAAAGTTATACAAAAAAAAAAAAAAGTCATCTTCTTCGGCAACCCCATCTTCAACTACTCAACAACCAGATCAGTCAACGAAGTCTTCTTCGGCAACCCCATCTTCAACTCCTCAACAACCAGATCAGAACTTCAGAACCAGATCAAAATCAACGAAGTCATCTTCTTCGGCAACCCCTACTTCTCAATCAGATCCGAACTTCACAATCCCTACTTCTCCAGATCAGATCCTCCTCTGTCCAGATCAGATCCTCCAGATCAGATCAGATCCGATCCTTCTCTGTCCTCGTCGTCACTAGCCGCCTCCTCTCCTCTCCCACCTCAACTTTTGTAACCCTACTTTTAAAATTAAAAAAAAAAAAAGTCGAAAAAAGTCGAAAAAAAAATCAAGAAAAAAAAATAAAAAATAAAAAATTATACACACACACACACACACACACACAGGTACTACTACTTGATGGCATCTCAGTCTCTCCCACATATTTCCGCCTCCACTAACTTCCCCGATGCAACCACCTCTCGTTCCTCCTCCAGATTCAACAAGCAGCAGCGCCATTTTCGGTCTTCCTCCGGCCTCCTACCTTCTCCTTACATCACTCATCACCATACTCCACCTCTACTTCCGCCACCAGTAGCACCGCCCTACCCCCTACCCCGATCCAGGCACAAGCAGTATCTCCCTCCACATTGTGCTTTCAGTCATAGCAGCGCTAGTCTTGTTTCTCCTCGCAGTGCTTCTTCTCTCACATCCTCGGCCATGCCCGTCACTCCGGCCTTGCCGTCTCCTGCTGATTGCGCTAATACACAGCAACGCCTCACTCAGCTGGAACTACAGCTCATGGGTCAGCCTATCAATGCTGGCTCCTCTGCTCTTGCACTTTCTGCCATTCCTGGTATGAATTCGTTCTGGATTTTAGATTCTGCTGCATCACATCATCTCACTAGTAATCAGACACTATTCACCACCTGCACAACATTTCCCTCTCACTTTCCATCTCTACACAGTTGATGGCTCGCCACTTCTTATTACACACTCAGGGACAATTAACTCTCCCTCTCACATTACCATATGTTCTCTATGTTCCTCATTTATCAATAAACCTTATTTCTATTAGTGCGTTGTGCGATAGTGGTCTTGTCGTTACTTTTGACTCTTTAGATTGTTCTATTACTGATTCCTCCACCGGTGAGGAGTTCGGGAGTGCTAGTCGTCATGGTCGTCTATATTATCCAGATTTTCTTCGTGCACATCACTCTCTTTCTAGTTTTGCCGGTATTATTTCCTCTGACGCTGATCGGTGGCACAAACGTTTAGGTCATATTAGCGCATCACGACTTCAGACTATAGCTCGTAGTGGTGCCCTTAGTTCTCACTTTTAAACATTTATCTGATTGTCAGGGTTGTCATTTGGCCAAACACATTGTCCTGCCCTTTAGTCACAAAAGAACTTCTAAAACCACTCACCCTTTTCAACTTGTTCATTCCGACATATGGGGATCCTCTCCCGTACCCTCGTGGAAAGGCTATCTTTATTATGTTGCCTTCATCGATGACTTCACTAGACCTACATGGATTTTTCTTATGCGTCAGCGTTCTGAGATACCTGATATTTACCAGTTTTTTACAACTATGATTCATACTCAGTTCGGTGTGCGCATTAAGAATTTTCGATCGGGCGGTGCACGTGAGTACACTTCCACCACTATGAGATCAATCCTTCAGTCTCACGGCACCTTGTTTCAGCAATCATGTCCTCACACACATGAGCAGAATGGTGTAGCTGAACGCAAGCATCGCCACATTCTTGAGATGGCTCGCGCTCTTTTACTCTCCTCTTCTGCTCCTCGTTCTTTCTGAGCTAAAGCTATCATGACCTCTGTTAGTCTCATCAACATTATTCCCTCGTCAGCCCTAGCTGGTACGATGCCTTACGAGGCTCTTTATCATTCACCTCCCGACTACAGTATGCTCCGTACCTTTGGATGCACCTGTTACGTCCTTCTCCCTCCTACTGAGCGCACGAAGCTCTCCGCTCGTGCTGCTAAGTGCGTTCACCTAGGTCTCAGTCCTGAACACAAAGGTTATCGTTGTTTTGATCCATCACGGGTCGTGTCCGCATTTCTCGACATGTCTCCTTTGTGGAAGACTCCCCTTACTACCTGACCCCCCCCCCCCCCGAGGATACTAGATTTCTCAATTCCCCAGTTGTTGCTAGCCCCCCGACTTTATCTTCCCGCATTCCTTTTGATCCCACTCCTCTGGCTACATTCACATCTCCTGCAATCCTTACACCTGTTGTTCCCCATACCGAAACTCCACCTGCATCCCCACAGCAGCCAGCACCCATCCCACCTACTTCCCCACCGACACATGCACCTACTCCACCATCCTCACCCCCACACCTTGTCAGTCCACCACCTCTTCGTCAGTCTACCCGTTCCACTTCTGGTATTCCTCCGGCACGTTATACACCTGATACCACTAGTCCTTCTGACCAGTTTGGTTTTGCCACCCTAGCTTCCTACTCACCACAGTTTCATGCATATCTCACTGCTATACACTCTACACGTGAGCCCAGAATCTATCAGGATGCAATTCAATATCCTGAATGGAGAAAAGCTATTGCAGAAGAATTCAGTGCATTTGATCAGAATGGCACTTGGGATGTTCCTCTACCAGAGGGCGTTCAGCCTATTAGCTGCAAGTAGATCTTCAAGGTCAAATATCAACCTGATGGATCTATTGAGCGGCACAAGGCCCGTCTAGTAGCCCGAGGGTTTACTCAGGCGCATGGCATTGACTATAATGAGACCTTTGCTCCCGTTGCACAGATGACTACTGTTCGCACCCTTCTTGCTGTTGCAGCCATCCGTCAATGGCCGTTATACCAGATGGACGTGAAGAATGCTTTTCTTCATGGTACCTTATCTGAGGTTGTTTATATAGATCCTCCTCCTGGCCTCCCTACTTCTCGTCATGTTTGCCGGCTGCGTCGGGCTATATATGGTTTGAAGCAGGCCCCTCGAGCGTAGTTTAAGTGTTTTCGCCTTGTCATCACCAAAGCTGGTTTTAGTCAGAGTTCTTAGGACCATTCTATGTTTATGCGGTCATCATCGCAGGGGAGGGTAATTCTACTACTATATGTTGATATGATCATTACTGGGGATGACTCCGCCGGCATTGCATCCACACAGAAATACCTTCACCAGCAGCTTCATATGAAAGACCTTGATAAGCTACGTTACTTTCTGGGTTTTGAGATTGCTCATGAATCTCAGGGGATACTCATTTCTCAGCAGAAATACACATCAGATGTTATTTCCGATGCATGTCTTTCTGACAGTCGATCAGTTGATACACCCTTAGAGCTTCATGTGAAGCTTCGTCCCACAGATGGTGAGCTCCTTCCTGATCCCACTAGATACAGGCAGAATGTTGGACAACTTGTCTATTTATGCATGACCAGACCCGATATTGCTCATGCAGTTAGTATTGTCGGTCAGTTTGTTTCTGCTCCTACATCAGTTCACTACGGTGCTCTTCTTCGGATCCTCAGATATCTTCAGGGCACTATCACTCGCTTATTATTCATGCCTTTTATATCCAAACTAGAGCTCGGTACATATTCTGATTCAGATTGGGCAGGTGATCCGACTACCAGAAGGTCTACCATAGGTTTCTGTCTATTTCTTGGTGATTCACTGATCTCATGGCGGAGCAAGAAACAGGCAGTTGTTGCATGTTCTTCCACCGGGGCTGAGTACAGAGCAATAACAGCTACTACTAGAGAGATTGTTCATGTTCGTTGGTTGTTATCAGATATGGGTATCACTCTTACAGGAGCTACTCCACTTTATTGTGATAACCAGAGTGCATTGCACATTGCAAGCAACCCGGTCTTTCATGAACGAACGAAGCATATTGAGATTGATTGTCATTATGTTCGTGAGCGTTTTGACGCAAGGACCATTTCTCTCCATTCTGTTACCTCCTCCCAGCAGACTGCAGACTTCTTCATCAAATCCCATACTGTTCAGAGATTCCGACACTTTGTAGGCAAACTCACATTGTTTGACCCATCGTGAGTTTGAGAGGGGGTGTTCGATATTATAGTCCCACATTGAGTAGTTAGTTAGTTTTGTATTTGGTTCCTCCTATATATAGGAGATATTGTACTCAGTTATTTCTCAATTCAATATTCAGTATTGTTTTCATATCTCTCTGATTTATCTTAACAGGAAGAACAAGAGAATTGATGTCTAAATGATAGTGGGATATGGAAATTCATGCATATTCAGGGAAATTTTGGGGGAAAATCTTGAATATGATGACGATAGATGGGAAATATTCACAAATATTCCTTTCAGGCTTAGAGGAGACAAGTAAAATGGGCAAATTTATCAGGCAATATGCACTTCTATTTAATTTGAGTAATGCTTCATCCACTACCAATTGCACTACAATTCTCTTCACTACCTTACGTGGCATACTCCTATTGGAGAGTTCCCCCACCTACTCTATTTTCCTACACAGATGATTAATAGATGTTTTATGGGAAAACCTTGGGTTAAGTAATACATTAAATGATTATAAAAAGTGTAATATATAGATTGACCAATAATAAATTGTTTTTAACATGCTATTCCCCTATCAAATTTCATCCATCAATCTATATATTACATTTATAGTAAATATATATTTGTCCCTCAAATATAATACTTTACACATTTCCGTATTTGCTGTTCTAATTTGGGACGCATTCATATAAAGTTTTATGTGGCCAATTCTGTAACACATATCGGTCCTTCCACAAGACTCTTTGTGCAGGACGCAGGGAAAATTCTATAAGATTTTAACAACTAAATGCGATAAGAAACACTTTTCTGATTTACAGCAAATGATCATGAAAGTACTTAGTCTTTACTCTTTCTTTCTCATAACATATCTTAACTGTATTTTGTATCAGTTGTATATTTGGAGAAATATTTGTATTACCTCCAAGTAGTTTCTCCCACGAAAATAGTTGATTTGAAGTGCTTGACCAATCAAACATGCTTTTTTGCCCACACTTTGTTTCACTATCCAAGATCCCTATATCTCACCATAGGGATTTTACTCAGTGCACAAATAGTCATATTACAGGCATAAAAGACCAGTTTAGGCAAAAACAAACACATTCACACACATAATGCTCACCTTTGATATGTATGGAATGAGCTTAAATCTCGAATTCCTGTAAGCATCATCTCCTTCGACGAAACTTCGCAACAAGGGAACTTTTTCCATTGGGGTATTCATCATATAGTATAAAGCAAGACTGTGTGTGGTCGAACCTGGGACCTGTGTCCGACATTAATATAAGCACTGATAAAGTAGAAAGTTGTTTAATGTTTATGGATTTTAACATATTTGTATGTCGAGAACTATCCTATGCATGACTCCTATGTGGAACAGTCCCTCAGAATATGTAGTCCTCTTGAGGAACTGATACAAAGTCAACATTCTGAGAAACTAACATGTTAATATGATTTATGACTGATTAATACATATAAATATAATATTTGTAAATGATTAATATGTCAAAAACCCTTAATTAAAAAAATTCCGATGCCACTTCACATTTGAACATATACCTGAATATTCACAATAAAGAAGAACTCATTGCCACCCTGGGCAGCATATTTCTGCATAATTCATAAGATATTTATCAATTCTCTGTAACATATTGAGATAAGTGAAGATTTTTTTTTCTTTTTGGTTTAAAAAAACATGTCCCATCCTAACAATACCTGGACAATGCCCCCAGGTCTCCCAGCAAGATCATCTTCCCGCTGATCAGATTTTAACCAATCGGCCGCTACCATTTGCATCAAAGTGCCACTGGCTTTAATCTGTTTAAGTCAAAACGAATAAAGCAGCCATATCATGTAAATTGTTTAAACAGTGGAATACGTGTCAGACACTGTGCAGCCTTTAATGCAAACTAGATTTTCACTTCACAGAATTGAACAGTATAGAAATGCAGGTGCTTCTAAGTAGAAAATAATACCTTATGTTGGTCTTGCAGGTAGGTTTCACTACGAATCAAAAACGTTGAAGGATCTGCTGTTGTCCAACTACAAGGTACAGTACAACTCGGGTCCTTTCGAAGTGTGGCTCCGTAACTACATAGCACTGAATCTTCAAATGAGGC